>OX608080.1:14954983-15264461 GCA_951509765.1 Sphenella marginata | reverse complement strand
TTGCCACTGTTAAAAGTTTACAAAATCGTTTATCTCTTTAAAATTTATCTCAATCTCACGCTCGCTCAATATTAGGCCACAATGAGGCGAAGCGTGCCAAAGAAACTGTTAGAGCAAGAGCTGGAATACTATTACATACACACACATGATGTGCTTAGTGTACATTAGAGTGGAACTAAACTTACATGTGAATAAAAATGTCACCGTAAATAGCGCCAATAGACATAATACGCGTTTCGTGTGTGACTTCATTGTTTAGTTGGCATAAGGTTTTCTGTCAAAAAGTAAGCAAAATGTAATGTTTGACCCCTTACTCTGTTCTTCTATTCGAAAGGTTGATCGGTTCGAAAACAAAAATCAATTTCAATACACATTTTAAACTTATTATTTATGTTCACGAAAATTTATAAGAACAATGATTTAAAACATTTATTAATTTTTTTTTTTTGCAGTTAAAACAAGCTAACAAAGTTGATATAAGATTTTGACAACGCTTTCCAATACTCGGTTTTTGTTTTAATTTTAACTACTTCTATACAATTTTCATATTTTTCTATTTGGGGAATTATTTTTTTTTTTTACAAAATTTCCGATCAGCAAAAATAAGCGCCACCCTAATGTACATACACTTTTAGCATACTCTTTTGTATATCAAGAAATTGTACTTAAAGCTTTAGTAACTTAATAAAAGAGCACTTAATGCACGGCTAATGAGACTTAACAGTTTGTATTTACTGTTAACAGCCACTCTACTGTTAACTTACATTCTGTTGTTATGCTATCAAACCAGTTCTTTACTGGTTAGCTCTGCTATGCTAAGATTTCCCTTAGCTATGCTTGCTGATTGCTATGTACGAAAACAACCACAACTACTCTATGACGGCAAAAGTGGAAGTGCGCTTGTGATGATCAATAGCATCGGTGGTTCAGTGGTAGAATGCTCGCCTGCCACGCGGGCGGCCCGGGTTCGATTCCCGGCCGATGCAGTCTTATATTTTTTTTAAATTACTTTATTTTTTTTTAACATTTTATTGGAAGGATATTTGTTAAAATATTTTAATTTATTTTAATTTAAATTTTTATAGAAATTTAAAATATGTATTTTTTTTAACTACATGCCTTACAGTCTGGTACCCAGTAAACATTTGTGCTTGAGTTCAGTGTGGAGTTAAAATACTCTCAAGTTCGTCTACCAGTTTTGGGAATTTTAAAATCGTTTTTTCATCTAGACTTGAATTTTAAAGGTTACTTAAAATTTATCGCCCATTTCATCTCCCCTCCAAAAAAGTTTGTTCAAGGTTTGAGAACAATAACCATAGATTTTACAAATATTCTTCGGCCGCTGTCTGCCCCTCACGAGCATCGGTGGTTCAGTGGTAGAATGCTCGCCTGCCACGCGGGCGGCCCGGGTTCGATTCCCGGCCGATGCATTTTAAGTTCTTGCATAACTTTTTAGTAGATTTTTCTTCATTTTTTAGATCTGATTACGACCCCTGCTGACTAGGGGTTTTTGAATATACCGGTCTTAAAAGGCGACTACGATGCACAAAGAGAATGACATACATACATCTCTGTGTTTGAGCTACGGATATAATGTCTCTCACCTCTCAATACCCATCTTCTATTTTCGTATGAACGAAGTTTTGACAAGACCTATACGGCTTCAGTCTGGCCACCCCTAATGTGTTGCATTTATGAAATTTCCGCAATAAAACTATTGCATTGATAATGTTGGCTCATAGCTGAGATAAGCTATGTAAATGTAAACAATCTAATTAATTTAGTTTTTAAAAACGCGTACATATATATTTGCAAGCGTTGCACCAGCACTGAGTTGCCACCTTCACATATTTTTATAACCGGTAGTGGATTTTTGTCTTATGAAAAGCCTGATATGGCACATACACGGTTGCTCTAGGATTAGTTCAATTGTGAAAAAGTTTTATTTGTCCAACCGTCAGTAGTAGATTAGTCCGAGCCGATTACACGTTTTCAAAGGAAAAATTTTAATATAAAAAATTTTCTGCTTCAAAATATTTTTTGAAGTAGTTTTACTTATTGATCTGGAGTTGTTTCAAACTGAAGGATATTTAAAGTCGCTAGGCGCTTTTTCATACTCAAAGTGACGATCCCAACTTCAATAAATATAAACCGTTTAAAACCCATAAATATAATAAAAAGCAAACACAGCACGAAAGTCTAGTTCCAGCATAGAACTATTTCAATTACATCG
This sequence comes from Sphenella marginata, assembly GCA_951509765.1. Classification (NCBI taxonomy): domain Eukaryota; kingdom Metazoa; phylum Arthropoda; class Insecta; order Diptera; family Tephritidae; genus Sphenella; species Sphenella marginata. The sequence continues at coordinate 15,262,228 of OX608080.1, read as the reverse complement.
CAATCTTCAGTACTCTAGACATTCTCAAAAACTAGTACGAAAAATCTCACATATGTATGTAATTCCCTAAACCATGAAAATTCTTCCCAAATGCTTTTTGTTAATTTTTTGTTTGATATGGTAACACTGCTCGCATAAGCAATAAATGCAGTTTTAGATTTGTCTATTTCGTTGTGCCAGTTATAATTAATGAGATCAGTTCATTCAGTTTTCAAATATGACCTAGAACTCTTTCAGTCACACCAGCTTTCGCATACCAAACAGAGAATGTCACATTCGTTAGAGGAAATTCCACATCAGCAATGGCCTGTGCTACGCGATCTTTACCGAGAGCTTAAAAATTTTTCCTGCTCTTATAATACTCTACAATGCTTTATTGATTGGAAAGAGCAAAATAAAAATGTGGAAATAAATATATTTGCATTGGATGGTGAATGGCATGCAGATGGAACCTACATAGGAATTGTAAGTGGAACGCAAAAAACTGTGAGTAATCCTTTTCAATACAACAATTTTCTATTTTCTAGATATACAATCCCATCGCTTACGTATTCATAAATACGTTGAACGAAAATCAGGCGCGTTTGCTTCTGGCACTCAATACAATGAAAATGAAGCGACCTTATATGATATTAGCCTACCCTGAACATTTAATGCCCACAGTAGAGCAACATTTTGTTGATATGGGTTTTGCAAGAGAACACTTTAAACCGAGTGGTGTTTATTGGCATCATGTTGAGCGAGAGAAAGCGCAGAAATTTACTATTGAGTGAGCGTACCATATTTTATATTGTGAATTTTCACATCTAAATGCCTATTCACATTACCCATCCCCCTTTTATTTAAACATTTTTACATATTTTTAATTCTTTTATTTTAATTTCATTTTTAACTTCTATATTGTAACTATTAATTGTTTGGTTAATTTAAATTCTCTAAAATTTCTATTACGATTTTGGTAAAAAATACAGTAGTGATAATAGAGTAAATAACAGAAACAATAAAAAAAATAAAAAAAAGAGTGAGATATAAAAAAAAAAACTCAACGAAAGTTGGGTAGCGAACTCGCAATCCTACAAGTGGCATTGATTGGGTGTTGAAAATTTTACTACAAAATTGTAGTGCAGTTTTTGACGCACACTGCCTTATCAACTTTGAGTCAGTTTATGAAAAGGCCATCATACCCAGTTCAAATAGTTTTTATGTCAGTTTTTCTAAGCCAATGAAACCCACTCACAATGCCTACTCATTATAGCGTTCCACATGGTTTTACACTACGTCGCTTGGAGACGAAACATGCCGAGCTTGTGGACAGCGTTTGGCCACATCGTGAACCTGGCTCTGTGGGATTGGTAAAACTTTTGATTACCTACAATGACAGCGTTGGTATTTTTGATGAAACGGACAATTTGGTTGCTTGGTGTCTCATGTGCGTGTTTTATATGATACATATTTTTACCTACAAATTTTCATGTATTTCATTTGCTTTTTTTTTAGTTTGCCAATGGGCTGCCTGGGTCTTTTGCAAGTATTAGATACTCACAAACGCTTGGGTTTGGGTAGCCTTGCTGTTCGTTATATGTCGAAACGAGCTGCAGCGAAAGGTCTTAAGGCAACAGCGACGGTGGTATTTGATAATGTGGCATCACTTACGCTTTTCAAAAAACTTGGTTTTGAAATAGTTGGTAGAGCTTACTTTGTTGTATTACCAATAGATAAATAAAATATATGTAATATTTTGCGTTAGTTTTTCTTTTGCTTCAGTTGAAATTCTAGTTTAATTGAGGTTAGGTTGAGCCGCAGGAAATAGGAAAAGCTCAACGAAGCCACTATCGGATACTTTGTGAATATTAATGATGTCATGTTGTCATCGGCGAACTCATCTTAAGTTAGAACAAACGATCGGAATCATCGATGTCTCAAAAAAGGTCTCGTAAGAACAAAAATCTAACATTAGAAAGACTTACAACCATCGTTCTGATAAGCTAGTGGTCAACGGCCTGTGAAAAAGATCTGCAAAGAAACTATGGTGGCTGTCTATAATTATTACAATAATTGAAGAATGAAATATACAAAAATAAAAGTGATTATATAAAAACTTATTATTCCTGAAAATCGTTAAAGTATTCATAAATCCACACTACTAAAACATTTCACAATCTATATTATTCTAAATTTATTTGTAAAAAGAAGTAAATAACTGATTTGCATGCCAGTAAAATAGTTCATTGAAATCTAGCGGAACATTTTACTTCACTTCCATTCTGGTATCAGTGACCAATAAATCTTATCAATGGGTTTAAAGCCCAATTTGCGAAACATGTTCTGTGATGGTGTATTGTGTATTACAACCGGTGCTGTCACTTCGTGGCCTTTAGATGCCAGCAATTTTGATATTAAACGCACAACCAAGCTACCAAAACCCAAACGCTTATGGGTATCTAATACTTGCAGTAAGCCCAAAGAGCCGATTGGATATCTGAAATCAATAAAACTTGAACACTTTCTTGTTACTTATGTAAGTAAAGCACTATATGATACCTCAAACACCAGGCAATTAAATTATCTGACTGATCGAAAATACCAACGCTGTCATTATATTTGATCATACGTTCCACAAAAATGATTGAACCAGGTGCATGGTGAGGCCAAGCATTGTCAATCTGTTCTGCGTGTTTCAATTCCAAGCCGCGAGTGGTATAACCTGTGGGAATGCTTAGAATGAAAGCGAAATTATTGGTGTTTGGAAGTATATTCTATTAACTTCCAGTTGAAATAAAAGCTAATGGATTTTTTATACATTTATTTTACAGCTTTTAATTTCAAACTATTTACTTACATTTAAATACTTACTTTATTTCGAATTTTTTCGCTTTCTCCTTATCGATGTGAAACCATATTGCCTCATCTTCCTTCCCTACTGATGCACCTACATTTGTAATATATTTTTTCACTGTTGAGAGCAAACGCTCAGGATAGCCGTAGAGTAAAGTCGGTTCATGATTTAATTTATTGAGTGCAATGCTTAGACGTTCATGATTGTCGCTAAGTGTGTTGAAAAAAGACGTAGTTCAGCGGTCTCTTTTTCTGCAATTTAAAATAATCCGCAATATAAAAAATTTACTAAAAAGTTTGGAGGAACGTACACATAGATGATAAAAGCAGATAAAATTAAATTAAAATAAAATAAAATAAAATAAAATAAAATAAAATAAAATAAAATAAAATAAAATAAAATAAAAATAAAATAAAATAAAATAAAATAAAATAAAATAAAATAAAATAAAATAAAATAAAATAAAATAAAATAAAATAAAATAAAATAAAATAAAATAAAATAAAATAAATTAAATTAAAATAAAATAAAATAAAATAAAATAAAATAAAATAAAATAAAATAAAATAAAATAAAATAAAATAAAATAAAATAAAATAAAATAAAATAAAATAAAATAAAATAAAATAAAATAAAATAAAATAAAATAAAATAAAATAAAATAAAATAAAATAAAATAATATAAAACAAAATAAAATAAAATAAAATAAAATTAAATAAAATAAAACAAAAGGAACTAACATAAAATAAAATAAAGTAAAATTAATTTAATAAGATAAAATAAAAAAAATTCCTTTAGAAATTAGTTGCAACAATTTTTCCAGGAAGATCTTGTAAGCTCACTTTATCTGTGGTATAGGTCATATGCAATGTATGCAAATGTATGCAAATGTGTTTTTATATATATTTATTTATATTTGTTCATTGTTCTAAAGACTTATCACATATGTTTAAATATAGCTGATAATGAAGAGCGAAATAAGCATGTAATGGAAAATTATAAAGCCACTCAAGTTGTCAGGCTAGAAATAGTTTATCTGTCGGATAGTGCAATGGTTGTGAAGCGCACGATATTCAGTGTGAAGTAAATAGAAAATATATATTTAGTAATAATTCGCAAACTCTTTTATTTTGCTATGACAAGCTGCAACACAATAAAAAGTGCATTAATTAGCGTTATCGGTGGATCGATTCTCAAGAGCTATGTTCTCGCCATTTAATTGCCGCATATATGCTATATAGAATGTAAGTGAGAAATTAATTTTAATTAAATAAATTGTGTGCATGGGACGTACTCAAATAAAAGAGACCCCTTCAACCCATCCAAAGAGATCAAAACAGGCAGTGGTCGCATGCGTCTTTGTGACTCATCCCGGATTCATTTCAGACTTATCGCTGTTTTTCAGGATGCTACCGATATTGATAGTATTGGATTTACTTTAAAATATGTGAAATAAAAATAAAAAAGTTTTTTTTTTTTTAAATATAGGGCCTATAGGAAAAATAGGGGGCTGTTTCTGATGTAAAAACTTGTATAATAATTTTTGTTTACCAGGCAGTTAAATTTAAATGTTTGCTAAAGAAAATGGCCCAAAGTGTAATAACAATTTTTTTTTGTTTCTCTTTACATAAAATAAAAAAATATTTTTGCTAACAAATGTATAAAAGTAAAATAATTAAAAAAAAATAAAATTTTCAAAAAAGAAAAATATTTTATTTGGCCCAGTCGAATGCTCCGATTAATAATAAATTTTTGAAAATTTATGTAGCCCTATAAGCCGTAGCAGCACATACATACATATGTACATATGTCTCACAAGAAAAGTGGAAAATGATTTCGTTTTTTTTTTTACTAGCAGCTATAAGCGTTATACTTCCCATTAATAGAAAAATGCCGATAGTATCGATAGGTGTCATTAATATAATCGATAGTCGAAACTATGACTACTTTTCCATAGCCAGTTTAACGTATTTGAATTTTTTACACAACATACTTTTAATCACTTTTTGGTCTCGAAAAAATATTTGTATAGGCTCGCAGATTTATCTTGCCACACTTACAATTGCTAAAAATGTCCCATCTCGTCGCCAATCACCATCCAAGGAATATATTTTTATATCAATTTCAACGTCTGCTATTTTCCATGCAATTAAACACTCAATTGTACTGTAAGCATTGGAAAATTTCTGGTTTTCTATGTAAATATCACGCAATGAGGGCCACTCAGCTTGCGGAATTTCTACTAAAGAATGTGTCATGTCTTCTGAGCGCGATAGTTGACTGACGCTCTTGTGTGTGCAAAATTGATAGTCAATCGGAGCAAAAATAATAATGTAAATACATATAAAAACGGAGTCAGCGAAATGTGTTGCCATTGCAAATAGTTCGTGAAAAATTCCCTTCTCTGAAAATTCCATACAACATGTATAAACAAAAGCGTAACATTTTGTTTTATTTATTTCATTTCGTTGCATTTTATTTTATTTCATTTTGTTTTATTTTATTTTATTTTATTTTATTTTATTTTATTTTATTTTATTTTATTTTATTTTATTTTATTTTATTTTATTTTATTTTATTTTATTTCATTTTATTTTATTTTATTTCATTTTATTTTATTTTATTTTATTTTATTTTATCTTATTTTATTTTATTTTATTTCATTTCATTTTATTTTATTTTATTTTATTTTATTTTATTTTATTTTATTTTGTTTTATTTTATTTTATTTTATTTTATTTTATTTTATTTTATTTTATTTTATTTTATTTTATTTTATTTTATTTTATTTTATTTTATTTTATTTTATTTTATTTAATTATATTTATTTTACTTTATTTGTTTAATTTTTTTTAATTTTTTTTTATTTTATTTTATTTTATTGTATTTTATTGTATTTTATTTTATTTTATTTTATTTTATTTTATTTTATTTTATTTTATTTTATTTTATTTTAATTTAATTTTATTTTATTTTATTTTATTTTATTTTATTTTATTTTATTTTATTTTATTTTATTTTATTTTATTTTATTTTATTTTATTTTATTTTATTTTATTTTACTTTATTTTATTTGATTGTATTTTATTTTATTTCGTTTAATTTCAGTTTGTTTTCTTTTATTTTATTTTGAGAACTACATACATATGTACATATATGACTGGTATTAGGCAATTCATATTTAAAAATATGTTCGTTAAACCCAAAACCGGCTACAGTTTTTTGTTTTTTTGGGGGTTTAACAAAAATTCCTTTTCCGTGACAAACAAATCTCGGAATTTTCGGGATTGCAAGTAGTTAAGCAAATATGAAATGATCTATTTTTAAGATTTCATATAAAAAAACCAGCGTAAAAATAATCTGAAAAACTTACTTTTTTTCACATTTTCATAAAAAAATCCTTTCCTTCAATATTTTATAAAAAAAACCGATATTTTAAAATAATTCGAAAACCTTTCTACAATTCTTGAAAATTTCAATTCACAAGCTAAAAATCGGTATTTTAAATACCTAAGAAAATCGCAGAATTTCAAATATTCGAATAAATTTACATGCACCTAAACCATACCTACAAGCATAAAAGGCGAATGAGTGATAGTAAAGAAAATATTAAGAAATTGCATTGTAAAAGACCGCAAATATTCTAACAACTTAAAAAGCAAGCAAAAGTAACAAAAGCGAGCAGGTCAAAAGAGCGAACCACAGAGTTCAGTGAACACCAAACACCGAGCAATGTTGCAGTATTTTTTTTTTTTTTTTTTTTTTTTGTGGCTAACGGTAACACTCAAAAGCCAACAAACGAAATGAAGCAACTTTATGTACTTCCATTACAGCAACATGCCAAAAACAACAAATCAATGCACTGGTAGTGACGCAAAACAGATCATACAAAAATTGTACCAGAGTTGCTCAGTAGCAATAATTCTGAAATTAGGTGGAGAGTGGGAGGTGTAGAGTGAGTGGTGGTGGTGGGGTTGTAAGATGAATCATTGCATATGCAAATGAAAGCGAGCACATCCTCAGCTGCTGCATTGCCTTTCACTTCCGTTACAAGGAAGCGTTCGACGGAAACGAAGCTGGGGCGAACGGATTTCTTACAAAGATTTTTCTTGCACGCACAAGCATGCAGACCAAGTTATCTACTATCATACCAACAACGCACACAGCCGCAAAGAGAATAGCATTTGGCTAGATCGTTGCTTAGATACCAAACTGTATAAACTATGAGGATTTTGACAATAATTGGTGGATTTATGTTGCAACTGGCAGCAGGGCAGCAAGCAGTGTAGGATTCTTGAAAGTTTATTAAATCTAAGATTTTGGCAAGTTTGCCCACTTTAAATTTCACAGGGGAAAAAAATGTTGCTACTATTTGATTAGCTGAATAAAAGAGAAATGCCTTGTGAAATGTTTATTGTAGCTAAAATGGAATAGAAATGCGTTCACGCGGACGGAATGGGTTATAACATTCGAACAACGGCTAGCTTTTAAGTGTTTCGTAGAACTTTCTAGTCGTACAACTTTCTAGTAGTGAAGTAAAATCTTAATATAAGCTAATAGTAAGAGCTTTTTATTTTTATTTTCTATTTTTTAGCGCTGCGATTGAAACATTTTTCCAGAATTTTAAATTACCCCGATCAATGCGCCAACTAGCAGAATTGCTTTCCTAGCAAATATTTTAGATATTAAAGTTTTTCATAACTTTTAATCTTTTATAAACTCAAATTAAACCAGATAATGAAAACCTACAGCCATAAACAATTGTCATAAAATCTCACTTAATATTCAACATATAATTTTTGTTTACAACTTGAATCATATTCTGTACTAACCAAAAGTGTCTTAATTTAAAAGCAATTTCACTTCGTTTAATATCGTATTTTGTGGTCATTACACATCTTGATGATATAATCTTATTTTCGTGCAACATCAAAGTTCTTACCCCCTGTATGACTGACATAGCACTTGAGTGGCATGGCGTATACGTAACCAATCTTCGATAGCGGCATTATTCTCCCCTTTTTTAAGCTTCAAATGATGCATTAGCGTGGTCGTCTTATAAGATGCAGTGCACATAACGGTGACAGCTGTTTCGTGTAGTCGAGTCATGTTGTAGATACAGCTGCATGTTGCCGAAAACAACAAGAACTTTGATTTCACAACAAAACATACCGACATTTGAATGAAACATAAGGGCGAATTAAGCTATTATTCGTAAATTCTTTTTATGATGGCAATAGCGATGTTGATTATGGCGCCGATAATGTTGGTAATTTTTTCATAGCAAACTTAGTAGCGAATATTCAAAGAAACATACATTCATACGACGTACATGCGAGGGCACTAACGAATGTTCGGTTTAACATGTTTTTAACCAAAAAAGTACGGGACAACGTGAAGGTTTACAGGGACGGGTATGTTTTCGGTTAATGTAACGGCTGCTGTTGTATTTGAGAGGATACTTTAACAATACGGTTACGGTTATGTATACGCTTACGGTTATGGATTTGATTAAGGTTATGTTTACGGTTACGGTTATGTAACGGTTACGGTTATATTACGATCATGTATAAAGTAACTGTTGTGGATACTATTACGGCTATGGGTACGGTTACCATTATTGATAAGGTTACGGTTATGCATACAGTTACGGTCACGGATACGGTTACGGTTATATGTACATGCAGTTACGGTAATATGTAGATACGGTGACGAATACTTTTACAGTTATAGATACAGTTATGAACACGATACGGTTATGACTACGTTGACGATTTTTTTTTGATCCCACCTGCGAGGGAAACCGCCAAGAAAAGACGCGCATACCATGATAAACGGTCATGCACGGCACATTATTTTGTACTTCTGTGTATTACACGACAACAACAACAACAACTCACACATTCCGCCACATCACTCGCAACTTTCTTCGTCAACCATTAATGGCATTGTTGACGTTGCCATTGTCACCTCCACAATTTCGTTTGCTTCGCTGAAGTTAAACGCTTGTCTGATTTGCCAGTAGTTTCCGGAGCGAGAACTTTTCTTGCGCTATTTTGTAATTTCATGCAAACGTGAATTTTTATTATTTGCAATCAAACCTCTCCTCCCCTCCCCCACTCGCATTCCTTTACTTCTGCGTGAGTATTGACTTGTTAAAAATGTTGTTGACAATGTTGCAAAATAAAATTTGCTCGCAAAAATTCGAATAATGAAGATTGAGTTTTTACGCGGAAATGAAATGCGAAAAATTATAAATAAGAATGTATGTCAGCCTGCATTTTACAAAGAAAATAAAGAATGCCACAGTAATGCTGTGGGGAATAACAATTTTGTGGTTAGTGTGATTGAGGTTTGAGTTACACAAAATTGCAAACGGTAAAAACAAGAATTTTTACTCTTTTTATCACATCAAAAAGTAACAAAATGTGTCTAATGAGTTTTGAACATTGTTATTATGCAGTTTTTTCACCCAGTTGTGCTAGGCATATAATGTTTTTTTGCTTGATAAAGACATTTCCAAAAATAAAATAAAAAATAAAAATAAAAAAATAAAAAAAAAAATAAAATAAAATAAAATAAAATAAAATAAAATAAAATAAAATAAAATAAAATAAAATAAAATAAAATAAAATAAAATAAAATAAAATAAAATAAAATAAAATAAAATAAAATAATATAAAATAAAATTAAATTAAATTAAATTAAATTAAATTAAATTAAATTAAATCAAATTAAATTAAATTAAATTAAATTAAATTAAATTAAATTAAATTAAATTAAATTTCGGACAAATTTTAAAGAAAATTATTCAAATGATACTTACTTCTGAATATTAGAAAGAATTTCCCGAAAAAACTGACATATCACAGCTAGGTACATATGTACATATGTATATAACATTCCATTTCACTCGCACCAGGTCATCGGCACCTCTCACTATTGCAATTTTATTCCAACTGGTATGAAACAGTAGAACTGATAACAATTTCAGCAACCAGATTGATATGGTGTAACAGCTGCTTATTTATGTTTGAGTTGTTGTAGACCTGACACATAAGCAAGGTCAGTGATGCGCGATCCATATACACCTGTTGTATTTTTATACCTTTCATGAACATGAAATGGTATTATAACTTTGGTCCGATGTTTGTAAGTGTGAGAAGAAGACGAGATAGACCCACCATTAAGTATACCGAAATGGTCAGGGCGACGAGCTGAGTTGATTTAGCCATGTCCGTCTGTCCGTCTGTCTGTCCGTCCGTCTGTCCGTCCGTCTGTCTGTTTGAACGCAAACTAGTCCCTCAATTTTAGAGATATCTCGATGAAATTAGGTATGGAGCCGCCATTTTGTATTATATTAATCATTTGTCGGAACCAGTAAGATCGGACCAATACAACGCATAGCTCCCATACAATCGATTGTTCCGATAAATGGGTTTTGGCCTATAACTCTTGCAATCAAAAAGCTAGGAGAGCGAAATTTCGCGGGTTTAGTACATATTATATTTGTAACCTGTGTGGTGAAAATCGGACTGATCGGACCAACAAAACATATAGCTCCTATATAATCGATAGTTTCGATAAATGGGTTTTGGGCTATAAGTTTTGCAGTTAAGAAGCTAGGAACGTAAAATTTTGCAAGGTTGGTACTTATTATAAATGTGATGTGTGTAATGAAAATCATACAGATCGGAGTAACATAACATATAGCTTCCATATAACCGATTGCTCCGATAAATGTGGTTTGGCCATGTAGGACACTTAAAAAAGATATGCGTATTCATGAAAGGTATAAAGCCTTTGGCACAGCCGAAGACAGCCCTTTCCTTACTTGTTTGTTTTAATTTTGAAACACTGAAAAAAATTGATTAGCTTCAAGAACAATATTTTATTGGTAAATTTGTGATTCATCTAAAAAGTAAACCATTTTTTTCGAAGCATGATTTTTTATGTTTTTAGAATTAAATCAAAGAGAATGCCGATAATCTTAAAACTTTTTGTATTAAATTTTAAATGGGCCATTAAACGGTATACATGAAATTTGTATGAAAATTAAACCGAAAAATAATTTGTATTTAAAATTTTTTTTGTAAAATATTTTTTACCTTTCGGCATAGCTCAAACAATTTCATTTAAATACTTTAGTTCTAGAAGTCCGAACACTGAATGCAATAAAAGTGCACTCATATGCACAATTGTTTAAGCAGGAAAGAGCAAACTTCTGCCATGTATTTACATAAAGTAATTTAACATCAGTCTACTGTGAGCAGCGTTATAGGTCGTATATCTGGTTTTTGTAATTTAAACAAGTGCGTGCGTTTCATATTCTCAAAGCTTTGCATTTATTTACAAGATCTATTTACATTTAATCGAAATAAAAAGTGAGATATTAGAAAAAGAGTAATCAAAGAATTGCACTTATTTGTGTAGATATTTGTTTGAACTAGTGCAAGCAAGTAAGTGGCATTTCGATTTCAAAGTAGTGCTGATAAACACTCGATGCTCAAACATACATCGATTTCATTTTAAAGCGTATTTTGCACGCTTTTTCTACCTTCATATGGGCAGAACTGCAAAACTTCAGTGCATTTTTTACTTTTCACGCGTGTATGTACATTAGACTGGACCATGAAATTTTATTTATTTTTTTAGTTACATTAGAGTGGGTCAATATTTTTTTTAAATTATTGGCAAACAAAAAAATGCTTTTAAAGTTGTATCCCTTAGCTAGCTTAGATTTTGTAGGACTGATGTAAATTTTTGCTGCTAAGCTGTCAAACTGTGGAAACAAATAAAAAAAATTTTCATCTATATTGACGGGTCGTAGTTCATCCATAACCTCAAAAAGCATATTCAATACACTATCTAACGGCTTTTTGGGTTTAAGGCCGAACTTCAAGTAAACTATCATTGATAGAACTGAAAAATTAATTTCATGATCTGAACCCAAAATAATTACAAAAACTAATATTGGGTCAGTCTAATGCTCATAAGTGCAATTCTATCAAACTATTTTGTTTAAAAAGCTTAATGCTCGCGCAATCTCAAACAAGCTGAAATTTTCCACTCAAATTAGCTAATATTCATGGATTTTTTGTTGTTGTTTTTTTGTTTAATTCAGGTTCAGGGAGCATCCTAACAACCATTGGCTTCAAAAATACCCATCTCCCCGGACTTTAAATCCGTAAGAATTATGTCGAGATGTATCAGTAGGGCTTCAACAACATTTATAGAGTGTGGGTATACTTCTTTCTTATCTCGCTGGGGAATGGGTTCCACAGTTTTGACTGCTTACAGCCCTCCCAATAGACCTAAAATGCATTGATTGAATAAGCGCAGCTATGATTTTGGTTTTGCAATATCTATTGCAATTGCACTTGCAGCTGCCACGAACATTTGCCTTTTGCATCTCCTAAATGGCTTTTCTTAATTGCTTTTCGATTTGATTGGCTTGCTATATTGGTCTTTTTCTATTTGCCTTTTCTATTTACAATTTTTGTTGACTGTTTTTAATACTACCTTTACATCAGGTAGATTTCTTGTATTTTTAGATTTTTCAGATTTATTTTTAAGCTTGTGGTCCCTTGGTAGAACAAACACTGCGTGTGACAGTAGAACTACGGACCAGCTCAATACAGTCTGAGTGCTTCAACGAGGAAAACAATACTACCTTAGCTGTATCTCGAACAGGCTTATCAGGTGTTTTCACGGTCCAATTTGTCCATTTTTGGTTCATTTATATAAACATAGTTTTTACGAAACTTACCCGCAACAACATCTCGCGACTAAGCCCTGTCATCTGCAGTGGGTTATATATACATAAGTGTTCCCAATTAGTCCCTTATAGGCATAGTTGGGTTACAATTTTTTTGCTACTGTGTAGCATGCTCACAGAGTGTGGAAAGGGAGAGGTTGCGACCGTAGATCTGCCGAGCTCGAGCAAGAAGGAACAGCTCAACCCTTAAAAAGAGCTTTCAACTGACAATAGTCGACAGCTCCTTTGCGAATCATCATAGGTTCATTGTAGACTTAAAGAATTTCCGACATGATTTTCCTCATTCTTATTTAAATTGTTTCTTATTTTCTTTACAAAATCATAGAACCAAAGTACAACAACAGCAAGTGCAACAACAACATTGTACCATTTGCAGATCGCTATTCCTCACATTTAACCAGCTCTGAACGTCTATCCTCTATTGGTCACTATATATACGATTTGACTCGTAACACCGCAGCAGTATACAACAACAAAGTATCAATTCAATACAACACTACATACAATTTTTGAGATTTTGGTATTAGCATCCCATCAACATTGAATATGTCTACCACTATCACGGCAACGACCACATCCTTTAAATCCTCGACGACTACAACCACTGTCACATCCTTTTTGTCATGCTCGCCTACAATCACGGACACTCCAACAGCGTCATCACTAGCCAATTCACAACTCACTGCTATCAACAAAATCAGCGAACTGCATCAATTGCGTGATTTATACCGTCGTGATTGGCCAGCCCACTGTGTTGGCTACTATTGTCTGAGCAATTTTATTGACTGGTTGGAAAAGCGTCAGCAGTTGAGCTCAGTAGAGGATATGAAAAATTTGCAGATTTTCACATTGGACAACGATTGGCATAGCGATGGTCTTTTTTTGATTGTGGTAAGCTAATAGCTAACAGCGAAAAAAAAATACATATCTAGTTGTATATGTGCTTGTGTGTGTGTGTGTATGTCATGGAAATGTAAATATTTACATTTGCAGCTGAGTATATTACATGCAACTGACTTTCTGATAGAAGCAATTAGTTGTACATACATGACTTTTTTAAATCAAAATGCAAAGAGGTGTATGGGAAAAAGAAAAAGGAAAGACTGGAGAGGCATAGCGGGGGAATTAAAAAATTTTTTTTCTTATTTAATCAAAAAAAATGTGATTTTCATGAAACACTTGACACAAAAATTAAATTAATACAAATATTTTCTTATAAATTGTTTTAAATTTATTCTAAAATAAATTAAAGCCGCTTAGAATTGTTTTGCATAAAAATCATTTATCACATCTTCGGTTACGGCTCATAAGACACTATAATTATTAGATAAGGAGAGCTTGCGCCTTCAAACTCTAACTCCAAAATCGAGTTATCTCTAAGCTGATACATAAGTCCATTGCCAACCATAAGGGAACCATTTTTCTCATGAGACATTTAACTAAAATCGTGGTCAGTGATTCGCCCGACCAAAACTCAATGGTGGCAAGAATTGTGATTTAAAAACAGAAAGTCCATATCCACAAACCGGAGAGCACAGCCGACACCTCCACAATAGAGAAAAGGCGAATAAATAAAGCAGTGACTAGGATGATTTGCGATATGTCCGAGCCCTTGCCAAAAGCCTTTATGCAGCAAAGCTCGTTAACAAGCAAAAGTCAGAGTAGTGTGGCTGAGCTCTTATCTATGTGGTATCCTCGTAGTAGTTCTCTGGATAGAGTTTCCGCTCTTCCCCACTCCAAGTGTTCTGTGACACAGACATACATTTGTCTGTATAGAATTCTAAGCCCTCGTAGTAGGTCTAAAGTAGGGTTATTTTGTTAACAAATTTTATTTACCCTAACCAAAGCCATCTTATCTTAATCTATATTAGATTATAAAAAAAACACTTTCTTATTTCGTTTCAACAGGATCGCTATCAGCTTTTTGTGAACTCATTACTATCCAGCGCAGCAAGTCCACGTCTCACCAAAGCTGTATCTTTGCTTGATTGGTCATGGCTAGGATTTAAAGTAAGCTCTTTTTGTGAACGACATCGTCCATCAGTGCTGAATATTGTACGCGCAAAGCAATTACCAATCGAATATGACAGTCTCACGCCCATGTACTACATGCCCCGAGCAGAAGTGTTGAAATTGCCCATAAAGTAAGTAAATAACTGAAGTGAGGTTATGTGAGCAGAAGTGAGGTTATGTGAGGTATAGCATGCATTTCACATTTATTATGCAGCTGTCCTGTGGGCTATAAACTACGCTCATTAAATTCCAAAACTGATGCTCAGGTGATCGACACATTATGGCCAAATCGTCATCAGGGCTCACTATTTGTCATACAACGTCTCATCGAATGGAATACGAATATTGGCGTTTATACCGATGATACAAATGAGCTAGTCGCATGGTGTTTGCGGTAAATGAACGGGTCTAAGCTTGAATCAGTATTTTTTTTTTTAATTACATTCAAAGTTTTTGCAGCTTACAAGGCGGTTTCCTTGGTGCTTTACAAGTGAAAGAAAGTCATCAACGACGTGGTTTGGGCAGTTTGGTTACCGCAGCTATATCGCGTCGCATTGCCGAGCAGGGTGATGACGCAATGGCATTGGTGGGTCAATATAATCACGCTTCCTGTGGCATGTTCGATAGGCTGGGATTTACCGTGGTTGATAATTGTTATTGGCTGCGCACATTTCCGATTAAAGACGTGGAGCGTCTGTGGCCTGATGGTGAATAGAATGGAACACATTGAATTTCTTCGTAAGCAGGTACTTATTATCTGTTAAGTTTTAAGAAAAAAAATATTTTTTAAAGAGTTTTATTTAGTGTTGAAAACGTGTTTATTGACAAGCAAGACCACTGATAGTAATCCCAAGCAGCTCAATCTTTTTATTCAGGTAGCACTTCTTCTGTCACCAATCACGATGTACGTAGATGCCAGGTTCATAGTAGAAGCCCTTATCTGAGTCGTTCTCATTCCAAATAAATTTTTCAAACACACTTTGTACTAAACATTTTTATTGTATACATTTCGTTAATTAAAAACTATTTACTAAATATTTTTCAACAAAAAAAGCGCTTTATAAATATTTAAACTATTTAAGTATTGTGGGATAAGCATAAACCTATGCAAAGTTCATTCAATATGGCACTCAAGTTGCATTTTGTCTCAATTTCAATTTCAATTTCAATTTACTTCATTTCGGTTTCCGCAAAAATTTAGTAAACTTTAACTTGATTTGGTAGAAATATTTGTTTGTTATTTGGTTTTGTTGTTGTTGTTGTTGTTGTTGTCGGTGGCTAACTCTTCGTCTCCCATGCATGCTCCTGTATGTTTGTACGTGCTTCTCTATTCCTGGCTGCACATCAACTCAGCTGCCTCTAAACTGGCGTGGAGTTATTTTCTTGTTGATTTTCATGCGTTGCTGTTGTTGTTGTTGTTGCATTTCCTGTTACTTCCGTTTGTTTTGTTATCTACAAAAAGTTCGCAAGGCATTTTCAAGTGTATCGGATGTGCAAGCAAAAGCAAAGCAAATTGCCATTTTTCAGTTATTCCTCAAAAACTTTACTCTATGTGTATGTGGTGTTAGTATATGTGTGTGTGTATTGGTATGTTTGTACATATTTGGTATTCATGCAAGTTTATATTTTTATTGTTATTGAGTTAAAGGGAAATTGCATGCATTTAATATTCTATTTACGTTCAAATAAAATTTGAGATAAAACTTAAATCTATTTTTTATTCCAAAAAATTTTCTTGAAATGCATAACGTAGAAATTCATTAAGAGTGGAGTAAGCTGATGAGATGACCTTTGGAAAATTTTTATGCAGTATTGATGATCCTTCAAGCGTTGCCAAGCTCAAGTATCGCAGTGTTTCCTAACATTTCAAATTTAATTTAACTTTATAAGTCAAATAAAATAAGAGCAGTCGATGAAAAAAGTTAAAAAAAAAGTGTATTTTAATTCAAGATAATCACTTCGAAAAATACACCACCTCACATCCCAAACACGGCCGAACTCTTGTTTGTTTAAGTTGTGTGGATGTACATAAATCTAATTCACCAACAACAACTAGAAATGGAGGTAAGTGAACAACCGCTAGATCCCAAATGATTGACTCGCGTCATCAAATGATGTTGAGTAAAGCTTAGCTTAGCGACTTGTGAATAAAATAGCAAAATTTAATTTTTTGTTTACTTTTTTTTTTTCAAAATATGAAAATCTCCTTGAAATATACTATGTACATAAGTGTTTGTGCTTAATTTTTTTTTTATTTATTTTCCCAGCAAATCAACTTCGGAGCTTTATTAATTTCAAGAACTGATTTAATGAGTCTCCTATCAAAACCTATACAAAAAAGTCACAAAGTCACCCGAACCTCTCAGATTTTGATGAAATTTTGCAAAGAGGTACATTTTTCTTACACAAACATAACCTCATTTTTAAAATATTGCATTTTCGAAAATTGTGGCAATGTATCGCATATTTGCAAAATTAAGGTAAGAGGTAGTATGTAGCTTTGAAAACTACGGAATGGCTTAAACGATTTCAAAAGTTCTTTGTATTATTAGAAAGGTATTTCAATCAGATTTCGAAAGTATACAGTATACAAATTTTTCGTTATATTTAAAAAACTGTTTGATAAAAAAGTTTTAAACCGAATAAATACTTCAAAGTCCCTGTGTTGTAAAAAAAAACTTCAGGAAATCTCTATTTAATCTATATAGCAAATCTAAAAGCTAAAATAGTTCAAAAATTAAAAAAATTTTAGTTTTTAAAGTATTTTCCCAGTTTAAAGCTTCATTTTTAACAAAAACAAAAAATGTTTTCAGGTAATATAAAACACTTTGAAGACGAAGCGTTTTTAGGAAAAAATGTTTATCAAGGTCTATTTAAATAAAATTATTTTATAGATAACAAATCTAAAAACTAAAATAGCGGTTTTTATGTATTCTATAACTTTTTTATGTAAACTGATACTTCAAAAATTAAAAAAAAAATGTTTACACTGGACAAACATTTTTGCATAGTATATTTTCGCTGATTTAAATTTATTTGCATCATTTGTGAAAATGATTTGTGTGACACTTGCTTCTCTATTGTTGAAAAATTTCAGCCTCCCCCTTCTCATCCATCTTTATCGCAATAAATCTAAACAAACAAAATTTGCATAAAATGCATAAATGCGCCATAATTATAGCTAATATACTTAACTAAAAAGTAATGTTTTTTTTTATCTTTACAAATCTTTGCTAACACTATAATTAAATTAAATACATAAACACAGCATACAAAAACCCTACATAAAAATCCATGTTGTCCATGCTATAAAAAAATACTTTTAAATATTTAACTTGTTAATTGTTTCTTTAATTCACGCTTAATAAATGTTAACTGAACATAATTAAAATTTCAATAAAATATTAACCAAGCGCAAAACAATAAATGATTGTTATCGATTGTTTTAGTTGCATAATAAATAAA
Source organism: Sphenella marginata (assembly GCA_951509765.1). Taxonomy (NCBI): domain Eukaryota; kingdom Metazoa; phylum Arthropoda; class Insecta; order Diptera; family Tephritidae; genus Sphenella; species Sphenella marginata. The sequence goes on along the minus strand of OX608080.1, from coordinate 15,244,135 downwards.
TAAAATCAAACCTATACACTAATTTATTTGAATGCACATGCAAACTCATGCAGACAAAAATAAAAACGGCAATAATTTATAACTTGATGGTTATTGAAATGCTGAAAATTTAATTAATAAAAAGAAAAAACGTAAATATGGAAAAAAAATTACTCACACCCTTTTACATTTCTCGTTTCCACTTTCTCTACCCCCTCTTATATCTATTATTTTTCTGGCGTTGATTTTTCATTTTTCTCTTCTCATTTTTTTTCTTCTTTCCCTTTTTCTTATTTTATTTTCCTTTCTTCCTCTACTCTTTTTCAGCTCTTTACTATAAAGAGCGTGGCAACGCCTTCTTTTCCAAAATGTTCAAACCACTTAGAGCATACCAAACTCAAATCCATTCCAAAAAAATAAAATACACCAAATATTTCATAGCGTTTTTTAATAATCAAGCATTTATTAACTATTAATTTATTTCTTTATATTTTTCCCCCTCACAATTGCATATTATGCAATACTCTTTCACGTATGAAAATAAAATACTATCATTTCGCTTCACTTCATTGTGATATATTATCATATGTATCATCTATCATGTCATCACATAAATTAATATACATATGCATATGTACATATTTATTTTTTGATATTGTTTAAAAAATTTATTTATTCATTACAATCACAATTTTGCATTAAAGGAAATACTCATTATACATACATAACTTCAAAAGCTTAAAAGCTAACTACATACTTATTTTTAACTAAATATACCCATGTGCACAATGTCAATGTTTGGGAAGTGTTTCAGTTTTTAAAGTGACTTCCAATTTTTTTTTGCAATTTAAGGTCCTATTTATTTTTTATTTTATTTTATTTTATTTTAATTTATTTTATTTTATTTTATTTTATTTTATTTTATTTTATTTTATTTTATTTTATTTTATTTTATTTTATTTTATTTTATTTTATTTTATTTTATTTTATTTTATTTTATTTTATTTTATTTACTTTGTTTTACATTATTTTATTTTTTTTTATTTTATTTTATTTTATTTTATTGAATTTTATTTTATTTTATTTTATTTTATTTTATTTTATTTTATTTTATTTTATTTTATTTTATTTTATTTTATTTTATTTTATTTTATTTTGTTTTTATTTTATTTTATTTTATTTTATTTTATTTTATTTTATTCAAATTGTTAATTTGTTTATTCTTGTAGTTGATCAGTATATTATATTACATACTTTTATTTTTTTTTAATTTTTTTTTAGTTTTTTTTTTATATTTTTTTTTTGTTTTGTTTTTTTTTATTTTATTTTATTCTATTTTATTTTATTTGATTTTATTTTATTTTATTTGATTTTATTTTATTTTATTTTATTTTATTTTATTTTATTTTATTTTATTTTATTTTATTTTATTTTATTTTATTTTATTTTATTTTATTTTATTTTATTTTATTTTATTTTGTTTTATTTTATTTTATTTTATTTTATATTATTTTATTTCATTCAAATTATTAATTTGTTTATTCTTGTAGTTGATCAGTATATTATATTACATACTTTTATTTGCTGGCATGTGGTACATAGTTAATAATATCCTTTAAACAAAATGTTAGTGTAACTTTATTAAATTTTTTTAAATTGTGTCAATTTGACACAAACGACGGATATGCTTTAGAATTTATAATTTCAACTACAGTGTTAACTCTTGAAGCCATATTTTTGATTGTTGCATTTATATTTATTCAATTTACTATATAATTTATTATTAATATAATTGATTCTATGTATTATATACTTTGAAGTTAAACTTATAACCCAAAAACTAATTTATATTTAGTTGTGACTTACCGCTTATAAACTATTTCCTTTCATATTGTACAATATATATTGTGCAATGAATAAATATTGGCAATATTTGTTTAAATATTGCACCATATACGTATACTTTATATCGGCGACTGAGTGGAATATCTACCAATTTTTTTGTAGCTCTCAACCACAGAAACGTTACTCCAAGCTAAGGAGCATTTTTAGAAAAGGCGAATAAATAAAGCAGTGACTAGGATGATTTGCGATATGTCCGAGCCCTTGCCAAAAGCCTTTATGCAGCAAAGCTCGTTAACAAGCAAAAGTCAGAGTAGTGTGGCTGAGCTCTTATCTATGTGGTATCCTCGTAGTAGTTCTCTGGATAGAGTTTCCGCTCTTCCCCACTCCAAGTGTTCTGTGACACAGACATACATTTGTCTGTATAGAATTCTAAGCCCTCGTAGTAGGTCTAAAGTAGGGTTATTTTGTTAACAAATTTTATTTACCCTAACCAAAGCCATCTTATCTTAATCTATATTAGATTATAAAAAAAACACTTTCTTATTTCGTTTCAACAGGATCGCTATCAGCTTTTTGTGAACTCATTACTATCCAGCGCAGCAAGTCCACGTCTCACCAAAGCTGTATCTTTGCTTGATTGGTCATGGCTAGGATTTAAAGTAAGCTCTTTTTGTGAACGACATCGTCCATCAGTGCTGAATATTGTACGCGCAAAGCAATTACCAATCGAATATGACAGTCTCACGCCCATGTACTACATGCCCCGAGCAGAAGTGTTGAAATTGCCCATAAAGTAAGTAAATAACTGAAGTGAGGTTATGTGAGCAGAAGTGAGGTTATGTGAGGTATAGCATGCATTTCACATTTATTATGCAGCTGTCCTGTGGGCTATAAACTACGCTCATTAAATTCCAAAACTGATGCTCAGGTGATCGACACATTATGGCCAAATCGTCATCAGGGCTCACTATTTGTCATACAACGTCTCATCGAATGGAATACGAATATTGGCGTTTATACCGATGATACAAATGAGCTAGTCGCATGGTGTTTGCGGTAAATGAACGGGTCTAAGCTTGAATCAGTATTTTTTTTTTTAATTACATTCAAAGTTTTTGCAGCTTACAAGGCGGTTTCCTTGGTGCTTTACAAGTGAAAGAAAGTCATCAACGACGTGGTTTGGGCAGTTTGGTTACCGCAGCTATATCGCGTCGCATTGCCGAGCAGGGTGATGACGCAATGGCATTGGTGGGTCAATATAATCACGCTTCCTGTGGCATGTTCGATAGGCTGGGATTTACCGTGGTTGATAATTGTTATTGGCTGCGCACATTTCCGATTAAAGACGTGGAGCGTCTGTGGCCTGATGGTGAATAGAATGGAACACATTGAATTTCTTCGTAAGCAGGTACTTATTATCTGTTAAGTTTTAAGAAAAAAAATATTTTTTAAAGAGTTTTATTTAGTGTTGAAAACGTGTTTATTGACAAGCAAGACCACTGATAGTAATCCCAAGCAGCTCAATCTTTTTATTCAGGTAGCACTTCTTCTGTCACCAATCACGATGTACGTAGATGCCAGGTTCATAGTAGAAGCCCTTATCTGAGTCGTTCTCATTCCAAATAAATTTTTCAAACACACTTTGTACTAAACATTTTTATTGTATACATTTCGTTAATTAAAAACTATTTACTAAATATTTTTCAACAAAAAAAGCGCTTTATAAATATTTAAACTATTTAAGTATTGTGGGATAAGCATAAACCTATGCAAAGTTCATTCAATATGGCACTCAAGTTGCATTTTGTCTCAATTTCAATTTCAATTTCAATTTACTTCATTTCGGTTTCCGCAAAAATTTAGTAAACTTTAACTTGATTTGGTAGAAATATTTGTTTGTTATTTGGTTTTGTTGTTGTTGTTGTTGTTGTTGTCGGTGGCTAACTCTTCGTCTCCCATGCATGCTCCTGTATGTTTGTACGTGCTTCTCTATTCCTGGCTGCACATCAACTCAGCTGCCTCTAAACTGGCGTGGAGTTATTTTCTTGTTGATTTTCATGCGTTGCTGTTGTTGTTGTTGTTGCATTTCCTGTTACTTCCGTTTGTTTTGTTATCTACAAAAAGTTCGCAAGGCATTTTCAAGTGTATCGGATGTGCAAGCAAAAGCAAAGCAAATTGCCATTTTTCAGTTATTCCTCAAAAACTTTACTCTATGTGTATGTGGTGTTAGTATATGTGTGTGTGTATTGGTATGTTTGTACATATTTGGTATTCATGCAAGTTTATATTTTTATTGTTATTGAGTTAAAGGGAAATTGCATGCATTTAATATTCTATTTACGTTCAAATAAAATTTGAGATAAAACTTAAATCTATTTTTTATTCCAAAAAATTTTCTTGAAATGCATAACGTAGAAATTCATTAAGAGTGGAGTAAGCTGATGAGATGACCTTTGGAAAATTTTTATGCAGTATTGATGATCCTTCAAGCGTTGCCAAGCTCAAGTATCGCAGTGTTTCCTAACATTTCAAATTTAATTTAACTTTATAAGTCAAATAAAATAAGAGCAGTCGATGAAAAAAGTTAAAAAAAAAGTGTATTTTAATTCAAGATAATCACTTCGAAAAATACACCACCTCACATCCCAAACACGGCCGAACTCTTGTTTGTTTAAGTTGTGTGGATGTACATAAATCTAATTCACCAACAACAACTAGAAATGGAGGTAAGTGAACAACCGCTAGATCCCAAATGATTGACTCGCGTCATCAAATGATGTTGAGTAAAGCTTAGCTTAGCGACTTGTGAATAAAATAGCAAAATTTAATTTTTTGTTTACTTTTTTTTTTTCAAAATATGAAAATCTCCTTGAAATATACTATGTACATAAGTGTTTGTGCTTAATTTTTTTTTTATTTATTTTCCCAGCAAATCAACTTCGGAGCTTTATTAATTTCAAGAACTGATTTAATGAGTCTCCTATCAAAACCTATACAAAAAAGTCACAAAGTCACCCGAACCTCTCAGATTTTGATGAAATTTTGCAAAGAGGTACATTTTTCTTACACAAACATAACCTCATTTTTAAAATATTGCATTTTCGAAAATTGTGGCAATGTATCGCATATTTGCAAAATTAAGGTAAGAGGTAGTATGTAGCTTTGAAAACTACGGAATGGCTTAAACGATTTCAAAAGTTCTTTGTATTATTAGAAAGGTATTTCAATCAGATTTCGAAAGTATACAGTATACAAATTTTTCGTTATATTTAAAAAACTGTTTGATAAAAAAGTTTTAAACCGAATAAATACTTCAAAGTCCCTGTGTTGTAAAAAAAAACTTCAGGAAATCTCTATTTAATCTATATAGCAAATCTAAAAGCTAAAATAGTTCAAAAATTAAAAAAATTTTAGTTTTTAAAGTATTTTCCCAGTTTAAAGCTTCATTTTTAACAAAAACAAAAAATGTTTTCAGGTAATATAAAACACTTTGAAGACGAAGCGTTTTTAGGAAAAAATGTTTATCAAGGTCTATTTAAATAAAATTATTTTATAGATAACAAATCTAAAAACTAAAATAGCGGTTTTTATGTATTCTATAACTTTTTTATGTAAACTGATACTTCAAAAATTAAAAAAAAAATGTTTACACTGGACAAACATTTTTGCATAGTATATTTTCGCTGATTTAAATTTATTTGCATCATTTGTGAAAATGATTTGTGTGACACTTGCTTCTCTATTGTTGAAAAATTTCAGCCTCCCCCTTCTCATCCATCTTTATCGCAATAAATCTAAACAAACAAAATTTGCATAAAATGCATAAATGCGCCATAATTATAGCTAATATACTTAACTAAAAAGTAATGTTTTTTTTTTATCTTTACAAATCTTTGCTAACACTATAATTAAATTAAATACATAAACACAGCATACAAAAACCCTACATAAAAATCCATGTTGTCCATGCTATAAAAAAATACTTTTAAATATTTAACTTGTTAATTGTTTCTTTAATTCACGCTTAATAAATGTTAACTGAACATAATTAAAATTTCAATAAAATATTAACCAAGCGCAAAACAATAAATGATTGTTATCGATTGTTTTAGTTGCATAATAAATAAATAAAATCAAACCTATACACTAATTTATTTGAATGCACATGCAAACTCATGCAGACAAAAATAAAAACGGCAATAATTTATAACTTGATGGTTATTGAAATGCTGAAAATTTAATTAATAAAAAGAAAAAACGTAAATATGGAAAAAAAATTACTCACACCCTTTTACATTTCTCGTTTCCACTTTCTCTACCCCCTCTTATATCTATTATTTTTCTGGCGTTGATTTTTCATTTTTCTCTTCTCATTTTTTTTCTTCTTTCCCTTTTTCTTATTTTATTTTCCTTTCTTCCTCTACTCTTTTTCAGCTCTTTACTATAAAGAGCGTGGCAACGCCTTCTTTTCCAAAATGTTCAAACCACTTAGAGCATACCAAACTCAAATCCATTCCAAAAAAATAAAATACACCAAATATTTCATAGCGTTTTTTAATAATCAAGCATTTATTAACTATTAATTTATTTCTTTATATTTTTCCCCCTCACAATTGCATATTATGCAATACTCTTTCACGTATGAAAATAAAATACTATCATTTCGCTTCACTTCATTGTGATATATTATCATATGTATCATCTATCATGTCATCACATAAATTAATATACATATGCATATGTACATATTTATTTTTTGATATTGTTTAAAAAATTTATTTATTCATTACAATCACAATTTTGCATTAAAGGAAATACTCATTATACATACATAACTTCAAAAGCTTAAAAGCTAACTACATACTTATTTTTAACTAAATATACCCATGTGCACAATGTCAATGTTTGGGAAGTGTTTCAGTTTTTAAAGTGACTTCCAATTTTTTTTTGCAATTTAAGGTCCTATTTATTTTTTATTTTATTTTATTTTATTTTAATTTATTTTATTTTATTTTATTTTATTTTATTTTATTTTATTTTATTTTATTTTATTTTATTTTATTTTATTTTATTTTATTTTATTTTATTTTATTTTATTTTATTTTATTTTATTTACTTTGTTTTACATTATTTTATTTTTTTTTATTTTATTTTATTTTATTTTATTGAATTTTATTTTATTTTATTTTATTTTATTTTATTTTATTTTATTTTATTTTATTTTATTTTATTTTATTTTATTTTATTTTATTTTATTTTGTTTTTATTTTATTTTATTTTATTTTATTTTATTTTATTTTATTCAAATTGTTAATTTGTTTATTCTTGTAGTTGATCAGTATATTATATTACATACTTTTATTTTTTTTTAATTTTTTTTTAGTTTTTTTTTTATATTTTTTTTTTGTTTTGTTTTTTTTTATTTTATTTTATTCTATTTTATTTTATTTGATTTTATTTTATTTTATTTGATTTTATTTTATTTTATTTTATTTTATTTTATTTTATTTTATTTTATTTTATTTTATTTTATTTTATTTTATTTTATTTTATTTTATTTTATTTTATTTTATTTTGTTTTATTTTATTTTATTTTATTTTATATTATTTTATTTCATTCAAATTATTAATTTGTTTATTCTTGTAGTTGATCAGTATATTATATTACATACTTTTATTTGCTGGCATGTGGTACATAGTTAATAATATCCTTTAAACAAAATGTTAGTGTAACTTTATTAAATTTTTTTAAATTGTGTCAATTTGACACAAACGACGGATATGCTTTAGAATTTATAATTTCAACTACAGTGTTAACTCTTGAAGCCATATTTTTGATTGTTGCATTTATATTTATTCAATTTACTATATAATTTATTATTAATATAATTGATTCTATGTATTATATACTTTGAAGTTAAACTTATAACCCAAAAACTAATTTATATTTAGTTGTGACTTACCGCTTATAAACTATTTCCTTTCATATTGTACAATATATATTGTGCAATGAATAAATATTGGCAATATTTGTTTAAATATTGCACCATATACGTATACTTTATATCGGCGACTGAGTGGAATATCTACCAATTTTTTTGTAGCTCTCAACCACAGAAACGTTACTCCAAGCTAAGGAGCATTTTTAGGGTGGTAGGACTAACATATTATGGTAAATTTTTTTTTTTTTTTTTTGTTTTCATGTAACGTTTCAGAATTTATTTCAAGACCATCATTTTCAGTGATATTTAATTCACACATATAATGCACGCTATAGTTATATACAATAGGAAAGTTTTTGAAACCTGAAAATTAAACGAGGTGTACTGAAAAAATTGTCTTTCCCACTATTTGGCATGCAGTTTTCTTTTATCATAAAACAAAGTTTTGCCAAACAAAATTTGACGATTTGACAAGAAAAGAGCCAAGTACAGTATTGGACGATACTATAGCACCCCCCATATAACATCGAGCTATAACAACAACGTCTTTCATATGCGATTTCGATTTATTTTATTTTCAAACATCGTTTATGTTGTAATGAATACCACTAAAGCCATTCTTGATCATTTTGTACAAAATTCAGAATAACTCTGCAAATTTTGACCTAATTTTTCAACTTTTTTCCTCGGCACTTTAGAAAAATTCTGAGTACGCAGTTTTGTAGCCCATTCAATTTGACTCTGACAAAGTGCAAGTATTAAGTAGCTCCGAAAGCGCCTTGATTTTTAATAATTTTTTATGTGTATTTTTTCTCCATACAACGAAATCACAACATTATTTTTTATATGGAGAAAATACATAACTTAGTTCGGAAAAAAATTTATTAAAAATCAAGGCGCTGTCGGAGCTACTTAATACTTGCACTTTGTCAGAGTCAAATTGAATGGGCTACAAAACTGCGTACTCAGAATATTTCTAAAGTGCCGAGGAAAAAAGTTGAAAAATTAGGTCAAAATTTGCTAAATTATTTTGAATTTGGTGCAAAGCTTTTAGTAAAACCTTGAACGAAGTTTGCTACAACATAAGTCAAACTTTTATACGAAATTATCTGAAACTTTATTTGTAGGACGTCTTTGTTTTAGTTCGATGACAAAAAGGGGGTGCGATTGTATTGTCCAATACTGTATATACATATGTATCACTCCATTTCTTATCAGATCAGCAAAGCGTCACAATATTAACCATCCTTGACCCAAATTTTTTTCACCACTTTTTGCTATACTTCAATTATTACTTATACACACGAAGTGCGTTTCATAACTTGTGCATTTCGAAAGTGAGTCCTTCGAACAATTACATTGTTAGTGTTTAGTAAGAAGTGTTATTCCAAAATTTTTACGTGTGTATATATGTATATATTTATGAGTATCTATTAAACTTATAAAATATTTGTTAAAGTTTTGTGAAAATGTTGTAAATTTTTAATCTACAAACACTTGTGACAAATCAAAATTTATAGCATTTTCAATGTTTTACAAGATTTTGTACTCAAATACAGTGATGTGGAAAATATAAAAAATTGGAATTTAAAACCTTTTGCCGAATTAAAAACAAATGTGTAGAAAAATGTAAAGTAATAAGACAAACCATTTTCGGTTGTGTTTAATTACTTTTGATTATGTTTAATTTTTTATTATTTTGGCGCAAGGGCTTATTTTTGTCTGCACCAATACCAAAAAGTAAGTAAAACAAAGTAAAGAAAAATAGTCGAAATTAATCTAAAAATATTTTTTTAATGATTTTGAATATATTCGATTTTTCTCTTTGTTTTTATTGTTTTTTAATCTCAAATTAAGGTGAAAATGCTCCGCCAGATGTCATTCTGTTCAAAAATAAATAAAATTAGAATTTCTGTTCTGAAAAAAATGCCAAAAAAAACTATAATTAAAAAAAATGAAAAAGTCCCACAAATTTGATCTTTTTTTTATTATAAAAATTTTTTTTTATTTAAAATTTTTTGTTTTTTTTTTATTTATTTTTTTTTAAATTTTGTTTACTATTTTTTTTTCTTGTTTATCTGCAAAAATGCCAAAAAGTAAGCAAAAATAATTTAAAGTAATGAAACAATCACAAATAATCAAAAGTAATCAATTTATTGCTTTTTATTGTTTTGATTAGTTTTCTTGATTCTTTTTGGGTTTTTCATTAACACAAAATTATTATTATATAAAACTACCTTGATAGAAACAAACTTTAAATTAGCCTCAAAATTGCATTCCAGAAAAGTTTTATCATTAATAAATTTTTAATTTTTTTTGTATCATTTAAAGAAACAGCTATATTTTTGTTCTATTTATTCATATAATCTCAAAAATTATTTTTTGTGGTTAAAAAATTTAGTTTTTCCGTACTGAGTTCGAATCATTCCACCCATAGAATTATTAAAAAAAAACCCATATCGCTACTATTTCCTTGCACACCACTGTATTTCAATATACTTAATATGCTATGAACCTTAAAATTGGCTACTTAACAAATTACGGTTAATATAAATATATATTCATAACTTGTGTTAACATTGTTTAGCATACCTAAGATTATGTTATCCCCAATTATTGTTATTTTGTTTGTCTTAAGTTATGCCAATTTATCTTGCGTTGGCTCACTTTTATTGTTAATCAAACGTTTACTCAATGATGAATCGGTTAATGGTGTGGATGAATGAGAGTTGTCCATAGCAGATGAATGCTTTGGTGAATTATTTAGTTGTTTTGCTGGCATTTTAGAATTATCTCTTACTTTGAAGCAACGAATACCAAAGTGATCGCACATTTCACAAACCTGTGTAGAAGAAAAAAGAATAAGGGTAAGGGTAGTCATGTATCTTGAAGTTTAGTTTAAATTCTAGAGCTTGAAATATCAAAAATACGAAGTAGAGTATAAAATTTTAAATTTAATTTTTTAGCAACAAAAATCAAACCGCCTTAGCTATAAATACTTACCACCCCTTGTCCATAATGTAGGTGCGCCACCGTAACAAATATCGTTAACGCTTGCACAATCCAACATTCCATATCTGCGCTTATATCGACGCCCATTATTTGTTTATACCATGGGAAGCAACAAACCGCCACTGTGGCCAACAGCGGCCACATGAGTAAATTGAAACCATCACAGCGTGTATCCGACATTTGTGCCACTATTAAACGACACTGAAATGCGAAGGGCCAAACAAAAGTATAAAAAATAAAATAATATTAATAAATGTTAGATAGTGTAGAATTGCAAAATAAATACAAGAAAAAAATGTTGTTGTAAGAGAGTAAAAAGTAGTTGACAATAAACTGAAACGAGCTCATCATAACATTTAAATGCCACAGACAACAAGCGCAAGCAAAATGGCAAATATTCGATAGAACAAATCGCTTTCTATGCATTTCAAAAAAGTCATTAAACAAAATGTCGCAGTCATCAACGCCATCGAATTGTAGTGATTAAGGATGAGCGCAGAAGTGCTGGTAAATGTGAATAAAATATAGTCGCTATTGCGTGCTTAATAGTGTCTGCTTTACTTTTTATCGATGCATGCCTTTTTGGGTTGTGCGTCAAAGAAAGATTTAAAAATTGTTTATTTATGTATAAATTTTTTTTTTTTTCAATTCAAAATCCATTTTAAAGGATTAACTGCTTTATCCGAAACCCGCTGTTTTGCATCTATCGGCGTAGACACATACAATCTCTTTAATACAGGGTGGCACCGAAAATAATATAATAAAATCTTGACTGTTATTATGTTGGCCAGAGTTTAGCAAGCTGCTTGGAATAATTAGATCTTCCTCATTATACTAACCTAGTCAACCTTTTTTCAATTTCTAAATTTTTTCCAAGTTCTTGAAATAGCCTTTTTGTTTAATTTGGCTTGAATGTCTCGCCTTCTTGCCATTTTTCAGGTTTTGAAACATGAAATAATCAGGGGGACTATATTTGGTAGTAAATCTGGACTAACTCATACCCTAGGGCCACCAATTTCTTTATCTGTCGTTTTCCTTCAGATGTTGTAGACGCCCTTAAAAAATTTTTTTCTCAAAGCCGCAAACAAAATTTCATTGTATTCTAGAATTTGCAGGGTGTCCGCCTAAAGAAAAGTTAAAACCTTTCGAAAGCGAAAACCAAATTTTATTTACTCTAAAACCTGTAGGTTGTGCACGAGAAAACTGATAAAAATTATAATAAAAAAATTGTTTAAAGAATCTACAGAGTGTTTCTCCCGAAATCTCTCGTTGGAACTTTTTTTTAACAAAACCGTAAATCATAAGTGTGTTTCAGAGCCTGTAGAGTATCCTCGAGAAACCTTAGAAACAACAAAAATTAAAAAAAAATATTTCCAGAATCTACAGGGTGTCCCCCGAAAATTGATGGAAATTAAATTTTGAAAAAAAATTCTTTAATGAAATTCGAAAACAAAATTTTAGTGTATTCTACAATCTGTAAGATGCCCCGAGAAACTTGATAAAAATCAGTAGTGCGATTCTGTAACTTTTAACACCTCGCCGAGTGTTAAGCTTGTCGCCGAATTTTGGCGTTTGCTCTTAACGAAAGTGCGATTCTGTAACTTTCCTTAACACTTTTTAGTGTTAGCTGTTTTATGTATGTATATCTGTTAAAATTGAGGGGAAAACTGCACTCATCTTAAGTACAGCATTTGACAGCGCCGAAGTTCATGTCGCAGTAGCGCAGGTGATAAGAGTCCGGACTACAAAGTGCGCGTCGCGAGTTCGGTTTCGTGTTCGGAGAACTTATTTTCTATAACTTTTAACACCACACAATTTTTTCGCGTTAACTAAGGTGTTAGCTAACACTTTTCGGTGTTAAGGGAAGTTAACGCTAACACTTGGCGTTAAAAAAGTTACAGAATCGCAAAAAATGTTAAAAATGGTGTTAAGGGAAGTTAACGCTAACACTTGGCGTTAAAAAAGTTACAGAATCGCGCTACAGAAGTCGAAAAAATTTGTTTTTCTAGAATCTACAGGGTGCCACCCCGGAGCCAGTGGAAATCAGAAGTTAAAAAAAAAATGTTAATATGTTGTAGAATTTGTAAGGTGTTCGTGAGAAATCTGATGCAGAACTTGAATTTCCAGACTCATAAAACACACCCTGTGCTTTTGTTAAAGCTCAACAAAAAAAATATTACTCGCAACCATATTCAGTATTCATTCATAAGCACTACTCGTACACACATACATACATACAAGCACTTCACATTCCATACAATACACTTACCGCAATATTGGAAAATAACGTTCCAAAGAGTACGAATAATATGCGCGGTGACAGATCAATGATATCATTACGCGAGAAAAAGCACCAAAATGTTGTAATGGCAAAAAGCCACAAAAAGGGAAAAAGTGGTCGTGCCGCTTCCATGAAAGGACGCATTTTGCCGGTCTTATTTTTGTATGATCTGTAAAAGGATAAAACGGATACGAAATGAATAGGAGAGTTTGCAAGTTGTTGAAAAAGCAATTTCAAAGTTCAATTTTGTGTTACATATATGCAATTTGAAAAGAAACTCATACAGAAAATACATATGTACATACATTTTAAATGTAATTCTATTTTATTTTATAATATTTGCAATTCAATGCATAGGTTTACTTACAAGTATATATTTTTTATGATAACTGGATGACTGCTCACGATTGGCGAACCGCCTAGAACGATTTCGAAAAACGTAGCCATGCGTAGATTTAAAAATGGGCGCGCATGCCATATTTGTGGGCCGACAAGAGTTGTTAGGAAAAGTAGAAATGTAACACCCTGTGGGGGAGGAAAAAAGAGAGGAAAATGAAATGTAATTAATTGGAAAAAAATGTTGGTATATTCAGTTAACTCTAGACACTTTTTTATTTACAAAGTACTTCATAGTTTCTTTCTAAAATAGACGATACTGAGAACAGGGTGACACTTATAAAAAAAAACTACAACTTATGTCATTAATATTATATTTATTTATGACTTTAGTAGTCGAAACGTCTGCGGTTTAGACAAATCAAGAGATTTCATTAATCCTATAACTTTTACATCAGCCATACCCACCACACCGAAGGTGCCAAGTTCAAGTACAGGGACAGGTACGAGTAACAGAAATAAATTTTGGGTTGATTTTTTTTTAATTTTTTTTTTTCAAAACTGGTTTGCTACCCGGATGAGATCGGCAACCACTCTGTGTGTATTGTCATGTAAAGCTTCTTACACACACTTTCGCAGATAATATTGAGAGCCAACCTCCTTCTAGTGTCTACTCTACGAAATTGGGAAATAGCTCACCCTTAATCTCCGTGAATATACGCCAAATCATTAATATATTACTCTACCCACTGGCTACTGTAGTTATCTTTGACACTTATAATAATCATATCCGATTTATTTTATTGCCCAAACTTACCCACATCGTACAATCGTAGCCCCAAGGCAGGAACATAACACCGGTGTTGTACTTTTCGACGTGTGTCAAATAAAAATTCAACAACACATTCCATATAACGAAAAACATATGAATTGGCGGCAATTCATTTGTGCCAAATAGTGAAAACATATAAATTGGTATCAGCACAGCCGAATAGGAATCCAAACCGTGATCGAATAGCTCACCAAGTGGGCTACTAGTGCCAGTACGTCGTGCCTGTTTTCCATCCATGCCATCTGCGAGTGGAATGAGATAAAATTTAATAATAAAACTGCAAAAGTGGTCTACGCTGAAAAGTATGCAATGAAAGAGTTGTATGTGTGTGTATGCGTGTGTGTGTGTGGGTGCACTAAAGGTCGGTGTACTCAATTCGAAACCTTTCGCCATAGCCAAATTACCGGTCATATTTAAGTGAGTAATATGCAATCAACTTGATTATTAGTGATGATAAATGGAGTTCGAAGACAAATAAGTCTCGATACCGATACTTTTCACTGGATGAATTTATTGAGACAAAAATATTTTTTTCTGTTCCATTTGTCTGTATGTTTGTTTGCGCATCACTCTAAACCGCTGCATAGAATTTAATGCAATTTCCACAACTGTATTGCTAGATGCCCAACTTTAAGTCTAGAATCCATTTTATTCGCGCTGTACGCAGTAATAGCAATAAAAGTTTACTAAAAATATTTGCATATATTGCTAAATATTTTTATTTTATTTTTTTTTTGCATTCATTTTGTACAAAAAAAATTTATTGACCTAAATTGAGTTATTTTGTGTTTATCAAATTTAACTTCACAAGAAAATTGAACAAAAAAAATTTTTTTAATTTGTTGCCTAAATTTTAAAAATTGATATTTTCGAAAAAAAAGTCTTTATGCAAATTTTAGGAAATTTTAAAAAAAATGTAGTCCAAAGTTTAATAGCAAAATTTTTATTTTTTCTATTTGAAAAAATTGTAAATAATCTATAAGAAATTTAAAAAAATGTGTTTCCAAAATATTTTTATTTCGTACCTTTAAGTAGCCCCTGTAATGTAATGTCTAGAAAATTTAAAAAATGAAAAAAAAGATTTGGGTCAAAATTTGTAAAATTTATATTTTTGAAAAAACGCCATTGCGAAAATTTCAGGATATCTTTAGATATATCAGATGTATAAACAAAAATGTTAATACAAAATTTAATGGCGAACTTTTATTTTTTCTATTTAAAAAAATGTGAAATTTTCCATATCTACTAGAAATTTAAACTTCCTATCAATATTTTTTTTTTTTGTACCTCTAGTCACAGGGGGTAGTAAAATATTAAAAAAATAAAATTTGCAAAACCAAAAAGGAAAAAAATTATATTTTAGGTTTGCATAATATTTGAAAAAATAAAAATTTTATTTTGGCAGAACTTCGCTGTATGAAATAACGGAACTCAATATTATTCCTCTTACCCCATTAATAATTGGGTTCCGGTACCGAAAATAAATTATCATCACTACCCACAACAAAAAAAAAAACATAAAAATCAAATAATATTTGGCTCAAGCAACGATACATCCCGCAATGACCAGGTGTATATATTTTTGTAAATGTCTGTAAGTGTATGCTGTGCCTAAAGCCATGGCACCGCCAACGCGGCTCACCAATGTCACGAAACTTACCTAAATTGTAGTAGAGTAAAATATTAATGGCTGCCACTGACCAAACCCAACGCGGCACTGTATGTTCTGGCATATTTGCACCGTGAAAATCCCAGTCGTAATATGCAATTAAAATGAAATTGACCACGGTCAATAGGAAGCCGGTGAATGTGATGAGATTCGGTGCAAGCCATTTTGGTAAGAACTGCAATAAAACATATTACTAATAGATACATAGAGTCGGAGGACATGTGTAATTTGGATTATTCGCATGTATGTATGTTTGTATAGATTTATGTATGTTTGCATGTAGTCGTAGTAAAATAAATTTTGTTTGAGAATTTGTGGTGTTATTTTTAAAAGAGCACATACATACATACATACGGAACTACTTTCATATGTATCTTAGGGTGGGCGAATTTTTTTATGCACTGATCGGCATGCAAAGATTTCAATGAAATTAAATTCTATAAAAGATGTTTTTTTCATCGAAGCTATACGAGTCTACGATATTTCAAAGGAAGTTCAATAATTTTTTGTTTTTTTTTTTTTCAAAAAGCATGTTCCAAGGTTGTAGGTGTCTTCTTGAAACAAAATGTAAAGTCATAATTTGTTCGTTTTATTTTTGTAATTTAATCAGAAAATCAAAAAAAAAAACGAAATACGCTAAAAATAGAAGAGCTTTAAAAAAATTACACTAGCCAACTCTTTTTTTTTATGCTAACAAAAAAAAATTCCGTTTGGACCAGACCTGCAAATAATGATTAATAAGGGTAATAATTACCGGTTTGATTGATTATTCTCTTAAAAATCCATTTAGTGAATGATTAACAGTACTATAAGTTTTCAATGATTATTTTCCAATTAAAAAGGGTCATGATTTTTCACTGTTATTAAAAATAACAAAAGCTAATAAAAAAATTTGTTTTTGATTTTTTTTAATAATCGTAGGGAATCATGAATTTTTTTTATTATTTTTGATTTTTTTGAGTAGATATCATTGTATTTTTGGTTTTTTTAATATTTCTAATTTTTTTTAATAATCGTAAAAAATCATAACTTTTTTTATTTCTTTTGATTATTTTTGATTTTTTTTATTATTACTTTTGGCCTTTTTAACAATTTTCAAAAAAATCATGAATTTTTTTGATTATATTTAGTTTTTTTTTATTAGTTTTATTTTTGTTTAATAATCGAAAAAAGACGTAATCTTTTTTGAAAACAATTAAGATAATCATTACCAAGTAAAAAAAACATCAAACCAATTAATTACTAAGTAAAAATAAAATTTAACTGGTCTAGATGGGGCTTGGAGAAATTTTTAAAATTTAATAAAAAAACTGTTAGACCACCCTAAAGTTCAAATTGACAGAAATTGTATCCTTCAAAGTGGACTTTGTGCAGGGAATTATCACAATTGCTGTACCACTGGTGCCAAAATGTGGAAATGGTAAGGGCACTGAATACTTAGCTCGAAAATATCCAAATGTATGTACAAACCCTCAAACAAAAGTGCTTATTAAGTTTTTATGAGGCAGTACCCCTCTACATACATACACACCTATAATTATAGTTGTAAACACATACATGCTTACTAGCAGTTAAACACATATACATTCACAAATTTAACCTGCAGCACAAGGAAAGAAAATTTGTCAGAAAAAAACTAGTTGATAAGTAGTATTTTGAAACTAGTATCAAACTAGTCCAAAAGGCGCCAAATGTATATCAACAGAATTTTAAATTTTTGAAGAATACTCAAAAGTTGAAAAACTTCAAACTCAGTAGTGCTGGTTGCTATTTATTGTGACCATGACTTTTGAACATAGTTTGCCTATGTCTCCGAGCTCGTAACTGTTACTTCTCTCATGTTGGCTTAGTACTTACCCACCATGTCCAGATGCATATTAATTATTTTCACTCAAATTTAGGTATAAAATTGAAATGTGTTTTTTTGGTACATTTTGAACTAGTTTAAGACTGATATATTACGGTGCCAGATCTGAAAATTTACGTATCGTAAGACTAAAATGACTATTTTCTCCCATGAAAAAAATCTCCAATAACTAGTTGTAATACAGTTTACGACTACTTGTTTTGCCTGCAGGGCAATTCTCAACAGATAACGCATACATACTCAAATACAATCAAAGAGAATTTTACTCTAAAGCCTTGCACCCCCATTCAACTCACCTGTACACACCAATTCCAAAATGGATGCATAACATAGACGCTGATGTAGCCGGTGTCGATGCAGCTGTACTGCAAAAAAGAAAAAAAGAAAAAAAACAAAAATCGAATGAATAAAAATATATGAAATTGTCGGTTAAGGCAGCAAGAAATCATTACGAATAAAATCGCTTGCAAAAGCTGAAAAATAATTATAAATCGAAGTGGTTGGCATGGTACCCAAATCAATTGAAGTGTTAGGTGGGTGGTGTGGGTGAGGGATGTTGTAAAGTTGGTCAAAACAGCGCGAGATTAAATTAATTTTTAAACAAATCTCTGTGGAATCTTTTTGAAAGTTGTATTACTGCTTGTTGTTGGTGTTTTAATTGAATTTTACGTTACTCATAGACGATACGGGTTCAATTTCCGCAATGCAAACAAATACTTAGTGAGAATGAATGATAACGTTGCATACTTTTAGGAGCAGCAAAAGGGATATGCGATAAGTTTTTGGATAATAAAGAGTTGGCGCACAAAATTGAGCTAAACCTTGATTTAGTATGCATTGCGGGACGATGACGTCATCTCTTCTCTTAATACACGTCAAGAGAAAACGCTATGGGAAGCCAAGATCTTGAGACACTTTTGAATTTTCATAGCTCGTCATTTAATCCTAATCTATATGTGCTTTGCTTAAACGCTCACTGAGCAAAGAGAGTCTAGAGATGCGGCTTAAAAAGCACGTCTCATTTGTTTTATCTTTTGGATCCATCATACCAGCTTCATTTTAATCTTGAAATCTTCTACTATTGCCCTGATTTTTTGGGAGATTATTTCAATCAACCGACATATTCTGGACCTTATCAAACTCCTCTTAAAATGTTCTATCATTGGAACTTTCCCTTGAGAGGAATTGCATTCCTAAATCTAAATTTTGTTACTTTAGAAGCCATAGTAAGTTGTTTGTCAACTTCATCGTCCCATTATTCTCCAGTGGCTCTGACCTGATTTTCGTGTGAGCAGTTCTAAGGTGGTAGCTTATCTTCTGCCTAACTCTGGTAGTTCTGGCTGTGGACTAATGATAACAGAAAGCCGATACTTGAAAGTTGCTCTGAACTTGTTCGGGGTACAGAACCAGAGACTGCTGCTGTGACTGCTGTAAGACTGTCGTTTTTGGAGACTGATCCTCGATTTTACTGAATACATCCATCACATTGTTGTATGTTTTTGTTGTATGTTTTTGGAGACTGATCCTCGATTTTACTGAATACATCCATCACATTGTTGTATGTTTTTGTTGTATGTTCAGACTGTGTATGGTCAATGACTTTTAGTAGCAATCGGATGAGCGTATAATCAACCTACACAAGCGGCCGTCAAATATGGATGTTATCACTTTGACTATTCATTCGTTCATTTGTTGACAAGCGCTGCGTTGCTGAATTGTATTTTTATACTCAGCTCAGTTCACAGATTATTTATTTGAATAGTGAGTTGAGACTACATAAATGAATCAGAGTAAATATAGACTTATGTGTAGAGAGGGTAAAATTACCAAAGAGAAATTGTTTGATTAACACTTTTGCGGGTTAGGGTGGTAGAATATACACCAGGTATGGAGACGACCAGAGCGATGGAAATTCTAAGTGTTGACCAATCCCGCGGCGGCAGCTGCCAGAAGGAAGAAACAACAACAAAATTTGTTGCCCACAGTTGAGTATAAAACATTTAGTGTCATTCGAACTTAGACTTTCTTATGCCTACAATTATCTGAATATATATAAATACTATATATGTATGTGTGTTAAAAAATAGAATACAAAGGTTGAATTGAGATTAAGTTGACCACTTGAAGAAAAAAAAAATTAAAAAAACAGCACAAAAAGTGTTTCGAAACTACAATCAAATCAAATTACTTACACATTATGATTTCGACACTTACTGCCCGCTATACTTAATTCATAACTACTTTGTTGTAGCTCGCATGCGACAAGCACCTAAGTAAATAAGTACTCGTATACCCACTTCTATGTGCACTAATCCATTCACTCATTCATCTGTCAAGCCGCCTTTGACATTTTGATGAGTGTAATTTGTTTGTTTTATTTTCATTCATGCACACAACCGCTATACAACAATTTCTATTTAATATGGATTTGTTGTTGTTTTGATTGCATGTTAAACATTTGTTGCTTTATTAATGTTATGTGCATGCTTTTATTTTTAATTTGCTACCTTTTTAGTTATTTATTTATACTCGTATATTTTCGTTTGCGAGTTTTTCGCTTTATAATTCTGGGGACGACAGGTTAAAGTCGAAGTCCAGATTTATTTTACAAAAACGCTATTTATTTGTTATAGAAAGAAATCTATTTTACGCAGCAACTTTTCTTTTTCACATGATTTAGGTTAATAGTAAAATGAACTTGTAAATATAAATATTGATTAGATTTAATAGACGTGACGTATGAGTAACTATTTCGCCATCTAGCTGTAAGTATTAGTCTTGTTACGAAACTTTGGCATATTCGCAACCGAATTCGAAAAGTTTGGAAAGACTTCTAGGGCTCAAGAGAAACAACTAAATTTTTTTTGAAAAAGGACACTAGCAGGCGGAAAGCGCTGTCTTCACCTGTGCCAAAGGCTTTATAGCTTTTACAAATATGCATTACTTGTTGTTTGTCTTCAAAATTGTTAATTTAAATATATAAAGCACAAACCTCATTTATCGGAACAATCGATTGTATGGGAGCTTTATGTTATGTATGTAGGTCCGACCTGGCTGATTTTCACTGATCACATTGCCATGTTACCTTTTACCTTGTACCTTGTACCTTCTACCTCGTACCTTGTACTTTGAAGCATGTGACATATACCGTGTACCTTGTACCTTGTATCTTGTATCTTGTACATTCTACCTCGTTCCTTGTACCTTGTACCTTTACTTTAAAGCTTATACTTTTACCTTAAACTTTGCACTTTTCACTTATACCCTACCTAGCTCTTAATTATTTTCAAGATCTACAGACCAAAACTCGTTTATTGAAACAATCGATTGTATGGGAGCTATGGGTTGTATTGGTCCGATCGTGCTGGTTCCGACAAAGCATTAGTGTTATACAAAATGGCGTCCTCATGCCAACTTTGATCGAGGTATCTCTAAAACTCAGGGAGACTTGTTTGCGGATGGACGGACAGACAGACGGGCATGGCTAAATCAACTCAGCTCATCACGCTGATCATTTCGTTATACTTATTGGTGGGTCCAACTCTTCTACTTCTTCTCATAAAGAACATAAAACATTAATAAAAAAAATTCAAAATTAAAAGAAATAATTACTTTAATGATAGTATTGAAAACATTAAAAATTTACAGTACATACCACAAAATTCTGAAAAATAAAATCAATAAAATTTAAAAAAAAATATTTGTTATTTTTGCCCCGTCTAATGTATAAAACCTTATTTGTATAGTGTCACTGTAAACCATTACAATAAATAGCTACATATTTAACTTACCTTGTAACGTTCGAAGCCCTTCAGATGGGTATCCGTTAAATATTGAATACGAAACATGGCTGTTTGAGTGCGCACAGGATTTATTACAGGAAATGACAAATAAATAACGTTTTAAAGATGCGCAGTGTCGCTTCTGCTTGGACTACTTTTTTATTTTTGTTTCTTTATTTTAATTACAAGAATATGTACAATTTGCAACGCTTTTATTTAATTTTCTTTGTTTTTCACGCACTGCACTTCGTTTAACTGAAATTTAAATAAATTAATTTTTTTGTGTTTTTTTTTTTTTGCTGAATGAAAATAACATGAGTTTTTGTTTAATTGTTTTATTACTTGTATAATCACTGCATTAATATGCATGTGGCAGGTATGTGTGTGTGTGTGTGTGTACGAGTATGGGTGTATGCGTATGCAGGTGTGCGTGAGCGTTTAAAAACAAATTCGCAAAAAAGCGCAGCTGCAAATGCATTTACGTCGAGAAAAGTTACCACGACACAGCACAATTTCCACTCATTAATTAAAGTGGCGCATTTTTCTTTTATTTTTAATCGAGCACAGAAATTCGTTTACACTATCATGTAGATATGGCATGTAGATAAATATGTTGCAGTGCAGTGGTTGGCATAATTATAAGGTGAGATGTTTTTGACAAGTTCTAAGAGTTTAAGCGCATCACCATAGCAAATATAAAAAATTCCCCGCACTCCAAATGTTTACTCTTTACAGATTTCAAAAATCGATATTTTTCCGATGGCAGGTAATAAAGTCAACTGAAATAACGCCAATTGACTTTATTTCGCAACGCTAAAGTTTAGTTGATGATATTTTCCTTTTAATGCTTGACTTTATTTCTCTTTTTCGGTGTGAAATAAAGTCAGTTGACCTTATTTCCGTTGACTTTGTTACATGTTAAAATTTGTTTGTCATTTTTTTTTAATTTTTCTTTTGTTTATAATTTATTTGAACATCAAAAAGTGGAGTAGTATTATTTTTTTTGATTTTGTGAAGAAAAAGACAACCTTTCTTCTGCAACATAGAACAATAATTCACAGACTTGTAATTATGGCGAGCACTGTATATTATAATTTACTTTTCTCACTTTTTCAACTTTTTAACTTCATGTCATTGTTGTTGTTATGCTGTTGTGGCACTTGGTACTACGCTATTAATTGTTTTCTTTCTTTTTTCTTTTTTTTGTCGCTATCATTCGCGTTGTTGTTGTTATTGTTTGGTGTGTGTGTGTGTGTGTGCAAACGCAACTGCTTTATTGCCGGTATTATGGTAAGCAAATCGAAAAAAAGGAGAAAAAAACAAAACCTATTTTTAATTTCATGGCATGTCAGAAGCGTGTGCCATCAACTGGAATTGTCAGCTGAAATTGCAAACAACTTGTGGACAGCAGCAGCAGCAGCAACCACCTACACGGCCTAAGAAGCGCTCTTTTTACCGATTGCCGCATATGGACTGATAAGCATTCTGAATAGCACACATGCAGTCCACCAACTGCTCGTCGGTTCAATTGGAGCGCTGAAAGAAATTGCAATTATTGCTCATTGATTCTGTCGACAAATGCAGCATTTCTTTCATTTAATGTCTTCCATTTAATTTAATTAACAATTATTTTAATTTGCCATGCATCAATGGAGAAGTTATTAAGCAATCAAGACGGACACATCTGCGGAAGCACTCTGATGAGATCCAGCATTACATAATATTGCCCTTGGAACTGAAGGTGCACCAGCAGGCTCTCAACAACATCCATACAGAGTCGGTAAACTCCTTTTGCCAAGTGTAACAACGGATCCCCATGGAACTCGGAACCAATTGCGTATCATTTTTAAAAATCGAATATACTGCAGTACTGATTAAAACCTTTCGTATGATACAAATATTGCACTAACATAATTTGGGTCGCTCTGGTTGACATATTGCGCGATAACTTCAAAACCGGTCAAGTTATGGAAACAAGGGATATCTTAAACTTCAAGTTAGACGTCTGGCAATGTAAAAATGAAAGTTCCATTCAAGTATGTCAGACATTTTATGAGTGATGCGCGCGCAAACATGTAGAAAAACAAACAAAAATTCTAAAAACTCTTGCTTTGGATTCCATTGGCTCAATAATGATCTCCCATTTAAATAATTAATAAAATATATAATTAAAAAAAAATTAAATGAGCCTGAACTGTCTAAAAATTGCAAATTGAAAAAATTTGGCTGACCCACGGGAAACAAACTCTGCACATTTCTCTGAAAGGGTTTAATATTAAACAATGCTGAAAGGTAATCCGGAATATATTCGCTTATCTAATGCAGAGATTATTTATAAATATTTACTTGCTTCCTGTTATTTATAAGTATTTTAAGCTTTGCAACCGCTTATCAGTGTTAACGCGACAAAATCTACAGTCAGATGAAATTAAAATTAAAAAAGAACAAATAATAATACAAATATTATTTTTGAAGCAGTAAAGAGTAAATATGTGTTTAGTTGAAAAACCCCCAAAAAACGACGAAACTAAAGATTTAAAAAATTTAACTATTATTCTTAAAGAAAAAGAGTACACATTTTATCACAATCAAATAAGGCTATTAAAAATCCGCCAATAATAAAAAAATTATATATAAAAATATTGAGATTTTACACAAACAACAAGCTTGTGTTTCCGGTCTTTATATTTGAAGTATCCTGGTTCGGTACGAGCTATAGACCTATTAATAATTTTTTTTTTTCTGCAGTGAAAAATTATTGTTGTTTTTGGGTTTCTTAATAATTTTTTGGTAATTATTAAAAGTTTTTGTTGAATTGAACAGGCGGTTGTCTCTAAATTTTTCCTGTTCAATTCAACAAAAACTTTTAATAATTACCAAAAAATTATTAAGAAACCCAAAAACAACAATATTAAAAAAAAACTAAAAAAAAAAATAATAATAAATACTCCTCATTAACTTTCATATTTAACATCGTTAGCTCAATAACTAAGGATAGCTGCTAAACTTGAATTATCTGAATTATCTACAAAACTGCTTATCCAAAATCTTTCTGTGCAATTTTTAAAATTTTGGTAAACTTTCTTGTACTCTGTACCTATAAACTTTAAAACTTTAATTTATGTGGTTTTTGTTATAGTTTTGCCTACATTTTAAATGAAAATCGACAAAATTACTCAGATCAATGTATTTTACGAATAGCACGATTTTCAATCTTGGCTCCATTTCAACGCACACCACTGTAGGTACATACTTTGGCTCATATTAATGTATAAACAAGGAAATGAGATCTCAATGTCGCATAGTGCTCAAGCGATACACGCTCATATTTTATTGTAAAAATTGGGCGAAAAGCTCAGCCTAAAATCAATTTTTTGTTTTTATTCGTTTCTTTTTTTCGCCACGACTGTACCTACATCTGCTCAATTTTATTGAGTACCAACAACATTGACAGCAGTAAAAAATGAGAGCAAACTTTTGCAAGGAACAGCCAGCCATAAGAGCAGCCACAATGTCAGCTGAGCATTGCACATGGTGTATTCCCCAATACATAACGATGTAAATACATACGTATGTATATGTTAGGTATATAGAACTCACTTTCATAGGTCATTATAAGACGTTACTGCCAATCCTTCCATTTCAATTTTATTTCTTTAATTTAATTTGTGTATTATTCCACATTTTGCTCCAAATTCAATTTGTTCATGTAAAATTAAATAGTTTAGGAATTGGTTTTTGGTAATGAACACACAAAAAATATTCAAAATTGGCATGGAACGTTTTGCAGTATCACCGACGATATGAATGTCTACATAAATACACATTAGGGTGGCCTTTCTTAATAAATTTTGTATAACTAGCTGTACTAGTATGTAGAATGGTGATTTGTTACGGTGCAAAATAATGGAGATACATATGTAGATATAGGGCAAAGTTCTTAGAATAAACAGTGGAACCATAGACACGATAACTCAGTAAAAATTTAGGTATTTGAGTGAAATTTGATACACAGGTTGCTTTCCAATCAGGGTTAACACGCAAAATCACATAATCTGGTAATTACATTAATCTTTTTTATTTATTATACGATTTTTGGGAAGTGGGCGAGGCACCGCCCTCTTATGAGTCAAGCAATTTACAAATTTGATTGGCCCACTTTTGTACTAAAGATACCTAAGGGCGAGGTAGGAAAACAGAACATCCCATATTTCCTTCACTGAGGGAGATAAAGTGCTAAAAGTTAGTATGTAGTTAAAATGACCTGAAGTTTTTATTAATCGTTTTTTTCAAAATTTTGGAAAATAGGCGTCGCACCGCCCACATGTGTAGATGAACATTTAGTACCGCTCACTATTTTCAAAGTTTTTTTTTTATCTCCAACTTTATACAGCATATTAGCACTATTTTTTATTTTATCTTTTAATCATAAAGCACCAAAAAAGATTTTTAGAGGATTTTAACGGCTTTCGAAAAACTTGCTAAGTAATGAGCAGCCTAATGTATGCTTGTGCGCACTACACACATCACTCTACTAGCGAACACGCGAGCACAGAACAACAGCAACAACAACAACAAATAACTTTAGTAACTACTCTAAGTGCACATGCCCTTTTGCGAGCATAATCCTTATCATATCACACTGAGATAAAACACATTGAAATAGTTCTCTGTAATTATTTTGTTTTTTTTTTTTTCTCAAATAAAGTGAATTTGAATTGATTAAAATAATAAAGATTTTTCACTTTTGCGAGTTAAAATCACTTTTATAAAACGCTTAAAATTTATTTGAAACGCTGGAAGTTTGATATTCACTATCGATTTTTCCACTTCGTTTGTTTCGCTTGTTTTGTTGTTATTTTGCTAACTTTAACTGCGAAGGCCACTTTCAACACTTTCAATTGCCAAATTTTAATTAGTTTACCGGTGAGTAACCAACTCCTTTGCACGTCTACCCTATCGTACGACAGATGACAAATTCGACCGCAACGACCGGGCGGGCGGTTTTAGTAGCAACAATAAACTTTGAACACAAATAAAGTTTTGCACAATCGAACGAAACGAAAAAAGAAAAACAACCAACAACCGAAAGGTGAAGCGCGTCGTTGTCAGGTACGGAAGGATAGTAATTTGACGTTTTGCTGCAAAAGCGACGTTCACTTGCACACAGTGTCGATAGCGATTGAAATCGAGAGAGAAAAAAAAGGAGGACAAGGACACCACTGAAAACTACATCAACAAACACATCCTCCAATATATTAACTATATATACAAGAGACCGACATTGACGGTGCGCGGCTTTACTCAAGACTGACTGGCATTTATTCAGGCACGAATAAAAGGCTAAAGTAAAAGTAAAAAAAAAAGAAAAAAAAGAAAAAAGCAAAAGTAAAAAGCAATAAAACAACAAAACAAGCAGTAGCATCATCAGCAAACAGCATTTAGATTATGGCACTGGGATTCAATTCGATTATTCCTACGTACATATCTCCGTTTGGTTGGCCCCTACGTACTCGTACAAGCTACCCAGCCGCATCACGCTATATGTTGTATGTATACTGTTGTTGTTTCATAAGCTTTGCACAGTGGGTTGTGAGAGTAATTTGTGCAGCTTATATCAAACTAGTATATTGACATCTTCGTGAAACTCACAGGATATTATTAAGTATTCTTCGGTACTCGCAATCGACTGTACGAGGCTAATAAATCTCTCGAAGAAGATTTCTTTCGAATGCTCCTCACTAGATTGTCAGTATACAAGCTTTTTTGTGCCAGTCTGAAAAAGATTTGAAATTAATAATATAGAAAATTTTAAATGCTATTAAATTAGGTGCCAACCCTAGGTAGTATGGCATTTTTAAAAATATTTTTATTGGAATATTAAATAAACCACCCTTTCCCTTTGATACCCTAAATCTCTCTCTCATAAAAAATCATCAAATAAATGTAATTGAATTAGGTGGCAACCCCAGGTAGTAGGCCTACATAAAAAGAATTTTTATTGGAATATTAAATAAATTACTCTTCCCCTCTGAAACCTGCCACATCTTTAAAAAAAATTAAATAGGTGGCAGCCTAGTAAAAACCACTTCCATCTAAATCTGTTTGTAATCCTTTCTTTAATGACCAAATTAGGTATTCCGCCTACTGTGCGCTGACTAGCACAACAAAAGCGATAAAGTCAGTCGTTTTTAGACATTGTATTGTGCTTGTAGTTTTGTTGTTGTATGTATTGTGCTTTTATTTTGCACGTGTGTGTGTGTGCATACAAGTACATACAATACACATGTAATACTTATATGTACAACCATACAACCAACAATATGTAGAAATGTTCTTATGTATAATTAAGCCTAATTATCTCACATTGATTAGTTAGTGGGGGTTTTTTTTGTTTTCTTGAAGCCTATTACTTGCTTCCACTGACATTTCTGCTTTCCATTACTTTAATCATATTTCGCTGTTTAAACACCCCTTTGAATTAAACACAATGTATGTATATATGTATGTACATATATACAGTGCCTCATAAAATTGTTGGAATAAAAAATCATCACTCAAATTACTCCTTTTTTGCAGTGGAAAATTGTCCACAACAATAACATTAAAATACATTCGGATCAGTTATTCGAAGTTCGAATTGTTTTGAAATATGTTCGAAGTTAGATTTATTTTTCAATATTTTGGAAGTTCCATTATTTTTTCTAATTTTCTCAGGATTGGATTGGTGAAATTGGTTCAACTAATTTTGAAAATATTTATGTAAACATATTCTACCATACTGCATTTTATTTTTTTCTCATTTTTTCTCCAAAAATTATTGGCAAATTTTTTAATAGATATTTGTGACTTCTACCTCTAAAAAATTTCATATGACTCACTTTAAAAATTTTTGCCCAAACTGAACTTGCTGGAAATATGTTAAGAAAGGAATAGTTAGTTATATATTCAATAATGGAATTGAATTGGAAAATCTACTTAGCACTTGAGAAGCTTTGTGTGCGAAAGACACTTTTGGGAGCCACTGTACGTATATATGAATTCTGTCACGCTATTTGTGTTGCCCCAACCACCTTTTGTTATTGTTGCAATCGTCACTTTTCAAGGCAACCAATTTTGTTTGTTGTTCTTTCTGCTTTGGCGCTCTCAAATTTAAACAGTTTTGCTCTCTATCGCATGTCTACCACGTTTTGGGGTTGTTGTTATTGCAGCAATGTGGCAATTTACTTCCCAGCAAACCATATGAGCTCAGAATGAGCGCATAAAGCACTCTTTCCTCTGAGCGCTCACACTCATAATGAGCTCATAAAACAATCATAAACAGTCATAAAACGCTCATATTTGAGTGTCATTTTCTATGAAACTGGTCACTCATAAAAGAGCTCTCAGTTTCATGCATAAAGCAGTCTTTTATGAATGAATTTCTGCACGCATTTAGAGCTCTAAAACCAGTGCATAAAATAGTAATTTTTGATGTTAAATATTTCTATGTATGGACCAAAAATAAAATAAATAAAAAATTAAAAATAATTCAAAATATAAAGTATTATTTTATTCATTGACAATAAATATCATAAAACGCTCATATTTTTGCGCACGTGCAGAAAAGGCTCATAAAACGCTCATATTTTTTCGCACGTGCAGAAAAGACTCATAAAACGCTCATATTTATGCACACGTGCAGAAAAGGCTCATAAAACGCTCATATTTTTGCGCACGTGCAGAAAAGACTCATAAAACGCTCATATTTATGCGCTCGTGCAGAAAACACTCATAAAAACGCTCATATTAGAGCTCAGAACTAAGAGCGCTCCGAAGCTGGTTTGCTGGGTTTGCAAGTTTACAGTTCACACATACGTATACACATTTGCACATTAGAGTGGCATGTCAAAAAAGGTTCATTATTTCCATCAGAAGCGATGCAATGATTGGATACTGGACCAGACCTGTAACATTCCATTTAATAATGTGTAATCAATCAATAATCATTATTTTGATTGTTTTAAAAAGTCGGAAATTACTTATTGATTACCTATAGAAATACATAATTAATAAAAAAATCAAAAAAATTATTTGATTGTTTTTGATCGTTTATTAAAAAAATTTTATTTGATTCTTTTAATTACTTCTGAATAATTTTTTTTTTTTTAATTTTTTTCCTAATACCTAGTAATCTATTGGCAATTTAATAAATTTTGAGAGGCATTCTAATGTACTGCCTTATGTAAAAGCACAAATATTTACGATGAGCGAAATTTAAAAGAAAATTCTTATCAATGAAAATATTTTGCTATTTTTGGAATTGTGTTTGTTTTTTTTTTTTTTTTTTTGTTTCTTACAATATGTACTTTTATTGTAACCGAGGTTATCACATAATGGAGGATGCTAGGTACAGATATACATATGTGTGGACATGTCTACTCATTAAGACAGCTTTAAAATTGAGTTCAAATACACGAAATCGTATACCCACCAGTTATACTCACAAAAGTCATAACTCAGATAAGTGAATGTACACTAACGGGTGCAAAATGGTTACGAAAGATAACACCGAGGATGTAAAAGAAACAGTCATACTTCTCACTTGCTCTGTACCAAGAATAATATAATACAAATACTGGGCTTGCGCTGATCCTAAGGTTAGGCTTGAGCGATTCTGCCTTGAACTAGTCGCACGATTTTCACTGGTTGATAATTCAAGTGAAGATAAGATTTAGACTAAAGGTTTAGATTCCTATGCTGTGACTTATTATTATTATCATCGCGTTGATTAGTTTAGTTTGCTTTTTTGTAAAATGTGTCATTATTCTTGTATTTACTTAGAATTTCCGCCAAAGCTACAGATAAGTGGTTTAATTAAATTCAATTCGATTTAAACTGAGTTTTATGGGTTTGCGTTGTGCTAAATCTTATCTTATACTCAGGAAATAGCTCAACAATGTTTTTAAATGATTTGAATTGTCATCTAATTTACATACAATGCGCATTAAAGTGGTCCTCAAATTTATGTAGATCATATTTTGTCGATATTAATATAGCTTAAAATATCAGGTATAAATATTGATCCCATGGGATGCGGGTAGGTGGTTCTTAAAAACTCAAATTATATATTTTTGCAATCTCATCCCTTGAATCGATAATATACACGCGCTAATTATTCATTTATTTCTTAAAATAACACCCTAATGTGCATAATTCTGTGCTCTTCTTCTCCCTTTGGCTGGCACTTACAGTAAAGAGCTCCTTATTCTTATAACAGACTTCAGGACATAGTATATTTCTACTAGTAGCGCAACTAACAGCTGACTTACTCCGAATCAGCACACACACACAAACCACACAGGGTACGTTGTATGCAATAATAAAGCAATCGGAATTTAATGCTGAAACATTGAACGTGAAGGCAAAAAACTCCCAATTTTTTTTATATATAAAGCAGTTTTAACAACTTATCAGATGCTATTAATTGTACATTTCATTATAAATGAAAGTTTCTAATTGCAATTTTTATTGTCAAGCAACTCTGAACGTGATTTCCTCCATTCCACTTTGTCGGAGTACCATCATCCACTGCCTTACACTCCGATTCGCAAAAAAGATGCCAAACTATTCGAGGTAAACAATGCTTCAGGAACCTGTGAATATGTGTGGAATATGGGTCGATGATACATACATATGTATGTATATATAATTACATATATTCAAAATATTTTTCAAAATCCTCCTAAATCAATCAATTGATTCAAGAAAGTACCCTTTTTCTCCTGTTCTCATCCCCCTCTAACTATGTATACCGCTGCCCCTATTTCTCTCCCTTTTTTCTTCCCCCTAATACATCGCAGCTTTGATTTAAAGCGTTGGTTGGTTTTCTATTGAATTTAAATTTTGGTGAAAACTTTGAAATTTTTGCTTTTCCACTGCATATCCTTACATTTCTCAAAAAGCTTACAAAACACCTACATACATCATTACGCAAATGACCATGTGCTAACAAACGATGCAACAACAAATCGTACCAACTTCTAACGGCACTACTCACCATCTTCACTACAACAACAAATCATTTGCGAGTACTGCTGCAGTTTTTAGCTTTCGTCATTTGGGCTAAAAAAAAAATTAAATTTTTATCTCAACCAAATGAACATTGAAAACACTGCAAAAAAACAACAACAATAGGCTCCAATAACAACAACAATATGCTCTAAATGTCCTGAAGAGTTTGCTCAGACGCATTTCTTTTCAAGTTTTGCAGAAAAACCAGACAACAACAAAGAATGAACAAGAAAAACCGAGCTTAAAAGGCGTAAAAGCGAGGGAAACGCTACAAAGGATAGCAAAAAATTAAAGTTTGGTTCTGAGCGAGCAATATATAACCAGTTGTGCAAATGAGGTGGAGTGATGGGTTTGACAAGCTTTGTTTAACTAATTAGAGTGAGTTCGAGCCCCAATTAGAGCTAAAACAAAAATAAATTTAAAAAAAAAAATGTATCGTCCGAGGACTTCTCATGTCAATTCGAACGAACTACAGAGTACCTGTGTATTAGAATAAATTTTTGCTTCCGCGTAGAACAGCCTTTCGAATAGAAGTTCAGAGTAAGAGCCTCTGATCTGTTTGCTGACAGAGTTTTTTAACATGATCTTTGTTCTTCAAGAGAAGAATTTACATCTCAGTTGACTTACCAGACCTAGAACGACCCAAAACGGCTTAGACGATTATGCCCCAATAAATAATGATGATAATGCCAATCACAACTGGGTATAAATGAATGTGCCTGCATTTACATCCAACACTTCGAGAAGTATAAAACTCGATAAAAGTGCATTGAAAACAGACTACAACGGTAACGACCATGCAAGCTAGGCAGACGAACGCATCGTTAAAAATCATTTATCACTTGCTGAGAATTCATGCGAGCCCATCGTTCACCACATAGCCAACATCATTGAACCCAATGGCATACACTTAAGTCCGTCCGCAAACTGAAGGAGCGAGCTGCATATGCAGGTGTCTCTGTGTTGGTCACAAATGACGATGAAGCCGCTGGCAAACGTTGCGTGGCAAAACGTTTCAGCACTAAATCAATGTAACAGACACTACGAAAACACATTTACCAAAGCTTGAATTTATAGGAGAAAAAATGTCATTACTGCAAGGAGCAAACCAGCGAACGCTACAAATCTTCAAAATAGAGAAAAGTGGAAATTTGAAGCGGAAAAAACGCAGCGTTCTACTTCGTGAGCATAAAAACGTTTGAAGCACCTAAACAAAAGCATTTTGAAGTGAAGCGAGGCAGCAATAATTTACGCACATCTCGAACCGCCATCATCGCGGTTCGTTCTGCTCAAAAAAGCGCAGAAACAATGAGACGAAGGGAAAAATAAAGAACTGCCTGTAGTCATGACAAACATACAAAAGATGGAAAGTGAGAATAAAATCAGAATTTGAGTATGATGATTGAATTCCGATAAAACGGGTATTTTTAAGAAACGTATTCAATCTTGCTTAATATTGAAAAACTACAAGAAAAGCTTGGAAAATTCTTTTGAGGGCACCTAGCGATATTATGAAGCAATTCAACACCGCAAAACTCTCGTAGAGTTCGTATTTTTTTCCAGTCACTTTAACATGTTGGATATGATTCTTAGTCGCAAATTAAAGAGATCAGAGCTTTCCATGGCTTCGAAGGGATCACATCGTCATCTAAGCGAAAGTTCATACAACCGGTGCCGGGTTTCGAAAACACCTTGATCCTGCAAAAATCAGAAATTTGACGTACACAGAGGAAGCACATCACAAAATTAAAGAGTTGAGTTCTTTCAATTCCAGCGCCTCTAAAATTGAGCTTTTTATTGCTTTTAAATACAGTGCCTTTCAGATATCGGGAGCTTAGATGATTTCTAACTATCAACTGAAATCTATAGATCCTTTTTTTTCAAATTCTAACATAAAATTCGAATTTTGGTCTCCTTAAACTATACGTTTGGAATCTTTTAACTCCAGTGTATGTCAAAGTAGCTGATCAGATTTTTCAAATCCAGAGTCTTTTAAAATGATATAGATAATTGTTGACCTTCAAGGTGAATCAGATCTAGAGAGATCTGGCTTGCCTTTTTAATGTTTTAGCCAGTGCTTTCAAACTTCTCAACCATTGTTCTCAACTCCAGTGTATTCCAAAATCATACGGAGTCAATTAATTGCAGTGCCTTTCAAACCTGTGATCTTGGAATTACAGTTCCTGTGACTGTCTACTGTAAACAAGCTCAACACCAACTAATGTGACTAAAATGTGCGATCCGAAGGGTCCAGCTGGAACGATCTGTCCTCTTCAGTAATGGTCATCAAAACCTTTCTCGACTTGGTAAAACACTTGAAAGTATACCGAAGAGGTAAATTCAGCTAGAATTACCCAACTTACAAATATGCCTAACTCAGTGGAACAAATTTGTATTATCCAAGCTTTGGGTTTTCCTAGGCATTGAAACGATGGGCAATATGCGCTATAAACTATTCACGTGCAAATCCTCAAATGCATCCCAACAAAGTTTGAGAAACAAAAAAACGCTGCTAAATATGAAAAATTGATAACTTCATCATCTTAACCAGGGCAAATAAATGTTGAGGTGTGAAAGCTTAAACTCAACTATTTATGGTAATGGATTACCAGCGAATTCCACTAAAATTTATTACAAATGCAACTACCTTGAGTGCGCAGCAACGGAAAGCAGAATATTCAATGATTAATGGTTGCGACAATAATGTTTGGATGATATATTATTAGGTTATACAAGTATGTGGGTGTGTTTGTTGAGGGCAGTTTGATAAATCCATGAAACACTACAATGGAAGAGTCCACTTGCCATGTTAAGCTGAGACGGATGAAGTGACTTATTATCACCCCTATTGCGAGTGTCGATTTGCTGTAGAATAGACATTTTTCGATTGAGTAGCTCGTATTTTATTTCGGTATTGTGTAACTGGATCGTACAAAAACTGCACGTTTTTAATGTATTTTAAATTTGTTTGCCAATAATTTACTTTTTATTCATTTTATTAGCACTTTTCAAATCAATCGACACGCTAACGACCCCAAAAAGGCGGTAGAAAGATGATCGATTGAGCATTTACAGTCGCTCGTTGATCGATCGAGTCGATACTCGCAATTGATTGATGATCGCTAACCGCTTGGTAGTCGATTATCTATTCGTGTTCGACAATCGCAATAAGGGTGTAGATATGGCTTAATGTGGCGTGAATCTAGAAGAGCTAGAGTTCAAACATTTTCGAAGCTGTCCAGGCTGTACAACCTACTACGAGCTAGCAGAGTAAGTTTCCTTAAATTTAAATATTTTTTTTATTACAATTTTTTTTACATTAAATATAAAATTTACTTTAATACTAATTTACCAATCTAGATGTTTCTGTTGCCTGTAGGCCCTCAGCGCGTAGACGCTGCAGTAAAGGCCGATAGATGTCGGGTGTGAAGGGTAAGCAAACACCGCGTTCTTGTATTTCGCCTGAAAGTAGAAATAAAATTAATAAACATGAGCAAATAGAAAACCAGTACTACAACTCACCGTCCAAGATCATTTTAGCTGCTATAGCCGCCGGCTTGCCTACAGTCTGCGCCATTGCCGAGTGACCACCGGGTTCGCCATAGACAACAAAATTGATGCCGCGCTCCTCGCGTCTACCATCCTGCCAACGTATGCCCACCTCATGACGCAGCACGACCAAGTCGCGTTCTTGCGGTTCTGTAATGGGGAAAGGAAAATAAATTAAATGTGTCATCAAGTAAGCAACAAATAAGGCGGCAGAGATCTTTGAAACGCGGCGTGACGTTACAAACCCAGTAGCGCTGTTTCACTCACTAGAACCCACTTAAGGTTTCGTACTTAGCGATTTTCAATACATATTTTCTCTCGCTGCGCTTTCATATTCCCCACTTGAACTCACCAAAAGCCAAACGCTTCGCCAAATAAGCAGTCAAGGTATCCAATGGCGTACTCATTTTTTCCACTGGCGTATCTTCTAACAAGCCCAAACTTTCCAAACCATCAGCATTTCCAATGCGTTCAATCAATTTTTGTTTTAAATTTTCATAGAAAATACTCGCATCCGACATGCCCAACATATTAACCACCAACTGACGCCATGTTACATCTGGCCCACCTGGATGTAGCATTGGATGCGGTTCGGGATCTATCAAACCGAGTAATTGCATCGCTTGTACACACTCTGAGAAACCCCTATAACGAATCGTACCACGCAATATTGTATGCACATCTCTACCCAAACCATAGAGCTCAGCATATTTGGTTGAATCACGATTGGGGAAACCTTCAAGCGCAAAACCAGGCAAGAAATCCAACGTACGCGGATTTGACATCAAATCACCACCACCTGATATCTCGACAATTTGTCCTTTACTCAAATATTTCGCCGCAGATAATGTATTCAGCAGCACACCACGTGGCGACCACGAGAATTTATAACGTAGCGCATTGTCAGAATGTTCTGGTGCAGGCAAACCACCACAAAAACTAACGAATGATTCGATAACACCACCTTTCTCCTTAATCTCGTCAATACATTCCAATGCCAATAGATGATCAATACCCGGATCGAGTCCCACTTCATTCATTATGGTCACACCATTACGACGTGCTTCCTCGTGTAGTTCTTTGATCTCATCACTCAAATAGCTGGCAGTTACCATATGCGTCTTCTCGGCCACACAACATTGCGCCACTTTACCATGTAGACTGTATGGTAGTAGGGAGATCACAACATCTGCTTTGGCGCATAACTCCTCCAAATGTCCAGTACTTTCGGTAACATTCAAGTAGACGCTATCAACACCATTATACACCTTTGCGAGTCGATCAGCTTCCTCTTTGAGTGCCGAACAAACTGTGATGGAGACATGCTCGTCGCGTGCGAGAAATTCAACCAATGGAGCTGAGACCATACCTGCGCCGAGTACGAGCACTTTCTTATCCGAATCTGGGCGTCCTTCCATTTTGTGACGCGAACAGTAGCTGGGGGGGATAGACGAGGAAGGTTATTAGTCAAATTTTCTTGGAAGTTTTCATGGGTTAGTCATACCTTTTGGATTCACGTAGCTCTTGTATGTACTGAAAGTTTTCCGTCAGTTTTCCATTGCTCGCAATTATCGCCTATAACAGTGAGAAGTTCCTTTAAGTCGATTTAATCATAAATATTTATTTGCATCTTCCGAACTCAAAACAATTGAATGGTTATGTAGAGATTTCACTTCAACAGCAAACCACGCATGTACTCCTTATCAGCTTCTTATAAAAGTACACAAACTACCCCGCAAAAAAACATGCGACTTATCTCTAAAGAGAGTGGTACGTGATTAGTCTCTCTTGTCTAAGGTTAGCTATAATTGATTCCAACTCAGCTCTGTAGCCTGAGCATAGTTCGGTTAAGTCAATATTAATTTTGCAGCCAAGCTCTCCGACGATACCATCTCAGGAATGAAGGATACAACCAGTCTCTTCATAGGACATGCTCAAGCATAAGGAGCAGTTCAACCCTCCTTGAAAAATATCCTTCTTCTTATCTCTAAAGAGGCTTTCCTCGACTAATCGTGTACATCCACAGTGAGTAGAAAGTGGACCTACAAAGAAATCAAAATATTGACATTGGTCCTATGCTCCTCTGAGACTTATTCCGGATCCATTCTAGACTAGTGTAAGCCTTCAGCGCCTACTAATATTGATACCTATCTTATCAGCAATTTGGTGCTGATTTCTAGTTAGTGAACGCTCGAGTACATAGAAGGTAAGAGACTGAGTTGATATGAGCACTAAGACTTATCGTTAAAGGCACTGCAGTGATTAGGAGATGACGTCTTGCTGATAACTTTTCCCTCAACAGTAGTGAAAATACTTGCAAGTCATCAAAGTAAAGCGGACCCCCCCAAAACTCAAATGCTGGACTTCTATCAAAGGAGAGAGCTTCACTAAACAATCAAGTAACTTGCCGAAATCTCACCCATTACCTTTAAAAGATCTCTCACATTTCCCCTCAATACATACCGATTTAATGGGATATAGGAAATTTTCTTCCTCCAACGGCTTCTTCGCATCACTTTTAATAATGTCATCCACAAATGGGCTGAGCAGCTCACCAAAGTAGTCTGTCGATTCACGCGGCAACTGTGTTGGCATATTATCAATTGAGCATACCAAGACGCCAGGACCCTTAAAGCTCTTCATATCCTTATTACGATCCGCATCATATAAACAGAATGGTGTATCAATTGTGGTGCATTCGTTCATGAACTCAATTGAACCGCCTGGATCAGCTGATATATCACAAATAGCCAACATACGATGTGGTAACGTAGGACTACCCTTACTTGTGGGTAACCAAGGTGTATTCGCTGGACGTAGTAAGTTCTTAGCATCTGGTATGCTAATCAGTTTTGGACTACCAACAGCCCAGTAGATACCATTTATAATAACCGAAGCATAGGGAGCAACTTTCGAGCTAAATGTCGAGATGTAACGTTCAGGGAATTCATCATATTCACGCGCATCAAAACCGCCACCTTCACGACGTTCCAAATGATCGGTACGACTCACTTCACAGCCATACAATTTGTTTTGACCTACATAAATATAGGTTAGTAGTGTTTGAGGTTATGTTTTTACAACAAATTGAGAATTTTTTTTATTTTTAACCCACAACTTACTTCCATGTTCAGCTACTTTACGCAACATTTCAGGTGGCACATATTCAATGGGTAATTCTTGGAATACTTCTTGTGCGCCTTGTGACACATTACCCGAACCAGTGAATATGAAGGTCAATGGCCCAATAGATTTTGGCATCATACCTAATGAAATTTCATAACCACAATCTCTTATGGCCTGTCGTGCCATTGATGAATTACGGTAATTATGTGCTGGGCCAATATGCATAAAGGGTGTGTGATGACCCAAAGCCAACAGACGTAGGCCAATACCATGTAATATATTGACCATACCAGCAACGCCAGCATATTTACCAAATGCGACTTGACGTGCGCCACGTTCGTCGACAATGCGTTCATAATCAATCAGACGGATGTTCTGTGGAGAAATCAAAGTTGGTGACAGGTTAATTATAATACCGTTATTACCTTCGAATCTACGTTGTGGGCGCACATGTTTAATTTATAATTATAAAACTTTGTGTATGTTATATATGGAAGGATATGTTAATATGTGGACAAGTGTGGTGCAATAAGTTGTCATTATTTGGGAAAAGATGATAGAAAATTTCGGTCATGAGCGCAAGTCTGTTGCTCTAAGGTAAAGGGGTAGGGTTAGCGTCCCTCGTGCGATCAAAAATCCACAACATAGCTGAGCGAAGGTAAGAGGATGCTTGGGAAGACTGCGGCCTCCGAACTTTTCTGACTAAAACTACTAATTTCGAGGGTAGGGTACTTATGTCAGCTTCATTAGGTCATTTTCCATGTATTTGGTTTTTGTAGTGAATAGGTTTAGTGTCAAGATCGCACTGAGAAATAAGTGTACGTCAAAATCCGAAAAAAGTAGAAATCAGCTGATCTAATAACACGACCTGTATTATTGAATCATGTTTCTGACTAATTCTCTTGTAGCATGGCACGATAAAAAACAAATCGCCGCTCAAAAACTTTCATTCGAAAAATGTCCATTAAAAAGGTCTCACAACCGTAAATTTCAAAACAAAAAAATCACATATAAAATCACGTACCTTCTCCAACACTGCATCGAGCAGTGGCATATTCGATTCCTGCGCCTTGATGGTATGCGAGAAGAAGCAATAAGTTTTTCCCGGTATGAGAGCATCGACGGGAACTTGTTTAACACCAAATATCACAGACGCTTCGCTGATATCCTCCTGAACTGTGGCACCAGAATGTAAATAAACCTAAAAGTGAAGAAAACAAATATTTAAAGTTTCTATGTAGAAGGTTTTCAAGGTGCACCTTATTAATTAAAAAAAATTATAAATGAAAAGGCACTCAGGTTTTGTTGAAATTTTTTAAAGAGATACATTACACAAACACATCTTTGTTTTTAGAAATTGTGGTCGTGGCAAGGTATCGAAATATTTTAAAAATAACGGTTATAGGTACTCGGTGACAAAAGTGTCAATTGCTGTTGTTGCTTTCTCATGTTGCTTTCTCCTTTAGCAGAAACTTGGAGGAAGAGTAGCCCCATCGATTTAAATAGCCTTTCATAGTCGTTCCTTAAAAACGGCTTTTAATTTAAATCTTGACTTTACTTAAAAAGACATTTAAAATGTTGGTCAATCATAGTCATAGTAAGTAAAGATTTTAGTAAAAGTTCCCTTAAGAAAAAAAATTAAATTGGTTGGTGGTATATTTTTTGTTTTGGAAGGTGTCAACTATTTTTTCACAAATCATGAAAACAAGTGAAAAAAGCCAAACTCAAGTTTGGAGTAAGCGTTGGGACATCGCACAACCATGGACACAAACCATCATTTTAAAAATTTAAAACGACATTTTCGCCATTTTAAAATTAAAACACTGTCTTAGACATCAAATGTATTTTAAATTGACTATGACAGACATGAAATGGTATTTATTTTACAATCATGTTTAAGTAAATTTGTTTTTAAGCCTGGCAGTGAAATGTGTTGTTTTTCTATTTGCGACGTGCCTTTTTTATAGTTATTTATTTTTATGATACATTATTTGTTATTGTTTACTTCTCGTAAATTGGTATCTTATCTCTAGGACGACTCAATTTGCTCATAGTATTATCGCGATTTACGTCTTTGATGGTTTTCCCTAAGTCAATTATGTGACCATTTTCAATCAAACAACTAAAATTAGTTTCTGAAGATTTAACTGTGTACTCACCTGCATTGGGTAGGCTCGTCGATTTGATGGCTGCACAATGACTTTCACACCTTTCTTCACTAACTTTTGAACGTGTGAAGGACCAAAAGGCGCACGTCTCTCCCATACGGACTGATCCTCTCTTCGTATGGCAATAACCTTGCCTTGCTGAAAGTTTTAATAAAAATTCAATTAATTAAGAATTTAACTAAAATAATTCGTGTACTTTTCATGAATGCGAAATGGTATATAAAGGGCGGCATTTCTACGACACAAATTTCAGCCTCCAAGAGAAAAAACATCCAAAAATCAGTAAAATTTGTTACAAAGTTAAGATGAATGAGCTACAAAACTGCATACTCCAAAAATTTTTTAAAATTCTGTAAAAAAACCAAAGTTTTAATAAGTTTTTTTTAGAATTTTTGCGAATTTTGTGTTCATTTGTAAAACAAAATTTATTGCTTTTTTTTAATATAGGCTTTGTAAAAATAATTTCATTGGAGCCAAAGTTTGTGAAAAGCGCAGAAACCAACTGTTGATGAGGGCGCAAATATTAATTTCGTAAAAAAATATTAACCAATCAAAACACCAACAGATGTTTCGTTGTAAATTTGTACCCATTCGGGTTTTACGAAAACTTTTTACTTTTTGCGTTTCGAGAGAGTTTTACGTCATTTTCACTTTACTGATACTTCTTTTAAAAAAAAATGTTTTCGTAATTATTTTTGGCAAATTTTTAAATTTGATATAAACTTAAGATTGAATCCTGGTCAAAAATATTGAATCAGTTAGAATACTTGATAGCGGCCTTATAAGGAAAAATTAAAGGATATATTTTTTGTTCAATTTTGGGCACCCTCTTATAGCTAAAATAATTTTAAAGTTTTGATTTTTGATTTTTCAAATACTAAATA
Source organism: Sphenella marginata (assembly GCA_951509765.1). Classification (NCBI taxonomy): domain Eukaryota; kingdom Metazoa; phylum Arthropoda; class Insecta; order Diptera; family Tephritidae; genus Sphenella; species Sphenella marginata. The sequence continues at coordinate 15,202,810 of OX608080.1, read as the reverse complement.
AAACCTGTCGAAGGGTCTAAAAAACTTTTTTCCCTAAAATTTAATTTTGTATTGATTTATGGCCACGATCAACCACTGTGTGACGCCAATTTTTTATTTTGCTCGTTTCGGACTGTAATCAAAAATGAGTTGACACGAAACCACGATTATCTATCATCAATATATACAGTAGTCGCTCACAAATTAGAACTCTCAGTAATTAGAATTTCCAGAAATTAGAATCAACTTTTTGAATACATTACACGCTCTGAAATTAGAATCGAAAATTCTAATTTGCGAGCGTATTTTGTTTTTTGTTGCAAAAGGAGATATAAAAAGGGGAATCCCCAATTTATTCATGTTACCCTCGGTAGTCGTTGGATTTTCGTCGCTATCTGTACAGTTTTTGTCAGTTTTTGTTTGAATTCGATACGCGTGCACGTGGTGCGGCATTGTTTGCTAGATATTTGACGATGATGTGCCACTAGCACAGCTACTGCAAAATGATCAATATATTTACTGTAATTGGAGTTTTTGTTTTTTGGACCTTTTTTTGACTTAGCGCATAAATACATATATGTATATTGGATTTTTACCTTATGTTTTCTCGTTTTTATCAATAAAATTGAATAAGACAAAATTTCATTGTAGTTTTTCAATGCAAATTGACTTAAATTTTAAGGTTTTATTGAAATAAAAAAACGTCCAGGAATTAGAATTTTTCAGAAATTAGAATCACCCTAAAAACAAAGTGATTCTAATTTGTGAGCGTCTACTGTATTTTTTAAATAAAAACACTATTTCATTTAACACTCACATGGCGCCATCTATTGAAAGACTTCGTTGGTCCGTCTGTGATCGTTATCAAATTACTTTTTGTTGCTGTAGCTGTTGCAGTTGTCACCGAGAGTGTGGCACGAGACTGCAATAGGCGCATCATCTTGTTGCCTATTACGAGCTTCCGTTAATGAATTAAAAATAACAAGCAGGTACAAATTACTAATTGAAACTTTTTTAATTTAAAATTATTTTATTTTTTTTAAGTATTTTTATTTTTTTTCCTATATTTTTTTTTTTTTAATTGTAGTTCTTATACAACAACACAAACACAATACTTTATTTTACAACAAATTCAATACGAAAGGCAATCACTTTTAATTTTCTTCCTTCCGATTTTATACGACTTTCGATCCGTTTCTTGCGAGAGTTTAAATCGTTCTAATCGCTATTGAAGCCGAGCCCCTATCAGTTACTCACTCTGCCGGAAAACAAATTTTTGTACCAAATCTTGAATGACCGAAATAAAAAATAAAAACCAAAAACATGTATATAATATGTATTGATAAATACATCGAAATATAATGAAAGTGCTCTCGATGTTCACAATATTGATAAGACGATATGGAAGTATCAATGAACGCTAATAGCCGGCGCATGTTGGTACATAATCTATATATTATGTGTTGAGCTACATACTTACAAATAGCATTGAACATAGTACGTTTCATAAATATAGCACATTCAGTATTTAAAACTTGAAAAATGTCCACAAAGTTTGGAAAACAAGTTCGTACATTATCAAAATTTAGTTTTGGCACAAGAGTTTGTTTAACCACAATACCATCGAGTTTATCTGCAAACAAAGAACTAGAAGAAGAACCAACAAACAAATGTTTTATAGATATGGTGAAACCATTCAAAATATACTCAACCGTGATCGCACCCAAATAAAATAAAGGTCAGGAACGGAAAATGTATCCTATATCCCAAGATAGGCCTCCAGTAATGTATTGGTAAAGAAACCATACAATTTCATGTAGTAGTTATTTACTGATGTACGTACAAACATATATGTATATAAATATTTTGAATCAAAAAATGTATCCTAAACTTTAAGTTGGATATCTGATAATACTTCGCTGAAAAAAAAAGCAATTGTATACAGCGGTTATTATGTGATGTGCTAACAAACATACAGACAAACAAACCTAAAATTTAAACACCGTTCTTTTGGGTTCTTTTACCTAATAACCGTAATGTATGTTGAGATTGTAGCTATCCCAGCACAGCACACACAAATTTGAGAGAGAAACTCTGAATAGATGGTCTGTCGATAGGGTCGGCTACCATATTAAAACGTCACGTTTTCTTGGACTATCATAAGACTCATTTACTATTCTTGAATTGATATTGCGGCTGGTCATATTGCATGTCTCCTAAAACAATAACAATAACGAATAGAATAGATAATCCGTTTTCGCATGGCCCACCTAAACAAATATATATTGTGGATTTTTCCATATCTTCGAAAAAATTTCCACGCTCATATAACAAGCTCATGCGTACTGCATGATAAGCTACGCATTGCAACCCCGCTCGGCTTCAGCTCTTTGAGATTTTGTGGCGGCATCAGCCGACTTTTATTGCGGACATGTGACCAATGCATGTTGCATGGACCGACTGATAACGGAAGAACGTGATTTAAAAATAGCACAAAGATAATTTTATTTTAATTATAATTGCAAGGCTCAGTGAGAGTAGTGTAAACTGGTTTCCGACGTTGTGTACTATCAGCTGGCATGTTATTTATGTTAGTTTTGATTGTAAATTATTTATTTCAAATTAATTAGCCATTCGTCTGGTCAGGGTAGGGTTGTGAGTGAATGATCGTTTTTAATTTTAATCGATTATTTCTTGCTTTCGATTTTTTATATATAAACTTAAATTCGGCAAAATCTTTTTTGGAGCATTGGACCTAACAAAATTTTCGAAAATGTTGACACTTTGGTAAAAAAGTGACATCTCCCGGTTTTATTTTTTTCGTGTTCGAAGTTCGCAATAGGACCCTTCCTTCTTTTATTACTGCATGAAAAAAAAATCAGCTTTCGATAAATATTTTACTTTTGCTGATTTTCCTTCAGTGTAAAAAGACTATGCATATTGGAACGATTTTCCAGTTGACTTTTTGGCCTTCCAAAGGTAGTACCTTACCAGATTCTATTGATGAAAATTAATGTCGATTGAGGCAGTCTGACGTGACCAATTTACATCAGTCTTTTCGAAGATTTTTATTTCCAAAATTCTATTCCGTACTTTAATTCGGATTGGGATTTTGTCATACTTTTCTTCAAAATTTTATTTCGAGTTTACTTACTAATAGAGCACTTCTACCTGCATTTATAAGCAGCCTCAGCAGGTTACTTGACTGCTAAGTGCGCAAATTTATTACAAACAGTCTTTCATAAACAATATGGATCTTCCTAAATTATATCCGCAATGTCATAGCCCAATGGGCTAGATAAAATGAGTCGCCGCAGAGCCCTGCTAAAGATATACATATGTATGTATACTCATACAAGCTAGCCCAACACAACTTTCCATATCCATATCAAGAAGACGTTTTTCACGGAAAAAGTTTCTTGAGCTGTATTTTTGGAGGCCCTAGATCCCATTACATCTTACCTGTAAATCCATAACAAAAGAAAAACACTTTGAATTAAACTGTACGAAACGGACTTAAACACGTCTTTAATTCAGAAAATTCGAGAAACTGAAAAAACTTATACAAAACAGAGAAATACTTCTAAAGTTTCCATGGAAAATTATGGTTTACGATCTATATAAAGTAGTACTTAAAACTAGTACCAATTTCTATATTCTGCACGCTCCGGAACATTCAACGTACTTTCGTCCATTATTTGATCCAAATGTTGCAAAATATCCTCGGCTAGTTTAGACGTTAGCTCGTCTTCTCTCATACGTTTGCCGCCAAGGGAATCGCGATATTCGCTCTCTATTTCCGCTCGTTCACGCTCTGAAACTGACTTTCTTCGACTTATAGCAACTTGTTGCTGATGACCCAAATCTCTTAATTTTTTTGTATTATATTTTACTTGTAGCGCTTCCTTTTCATGCGGAAGTTTATCCTGTTTGTACATTTTTAAACGTATGCAACCGAAACCGTATGTAATAATCATACCTTGATTGAGCAAAGGTTCGAAAGATTCTGCATTTAAAACGAGACAAATACAACGTTGACCTCTACGTTCACCATCCACATGTAATACCTCCCAATCGCCTGTGGATAAGTTTGGATTGCTAACTTGTATAATTTTCAAAATCGTTGCAGGGTCTGATGGTTCTACGGGTACATAAGTACGATAACGTGGACGATGTGGTAGCTCACTTTGCGGTTCAATAGTGATACGTGCACCTGGCCAAAGATTTCCCAATTTATAAACGGCTCTTTTAAAAAGTTGTAGCGATGTTTGATTTTCAAAGGCGAATAGTTTTATACGTCCCTGATGCCAACCAGCATCCAAACCATTTGGAAACGAACCAGGATCATTTTTTAACAACTCCAAGAGTGTGTCTTGTAAACTGTTTTTTATTAAATTCCAATTCGCTGTGCTTATGATGCCATACGGTGCACTATGATCCACAAGGCCAACTACAATTTTTTCCTTTGACACTTCTGTATCGCTGATAAGAGCTTCCTCTATTAAACGTCGGCGCTTGGCATTTAACGGCAACTCGTCATTGAGTCCAGTTTCGGGCATCGAATCGCTCAAGAATTTTGACAGTTTATCGGTTAGGGGATTTGATGGATTTACGAAATCTTCTATATTTCTACGTGATTGAAAACTTTTCATTGATTTAGACATGATTTCATCGATGAGTTCAGTTGCCGCTGTTTTTGAAGTGGATGAGCTCGACACTTTAACGCGCGCTCGTTGTGTATCTTGAGATACTCGAGTTGCTGGCGCTGGCATGGTGTTCGCTGTATTTGGTGGGGTAGGAGCTACTGGTTTTACTGCTTCATAAGCTGCTGAATTATAAGCGTAGTCTGTGTAATAATTATGTTGTGATTCAATGGCGGATGGTGGAGCTGCCGGCTGTAGCTGATTCATGTTAGGCGCATAGGTATTCGGTTGCATATTTGGGTATGCCATATTTTGTGCCGGCGGATTATTATAGCTGTAAGAATGTTGATAATTGGGCTGCATTTGGTATTGTGGCATTCGTTCACACACATGCGGTTGAACTCTTTGATAGGGTGCTGTAACTGTGGCAGGCGCATGATGGTACATGTAAGGAGCTTGGTAATTGTTCATTGGCGCTTGAACTGGATAGGGCGCATTAACGGCAGGTGGATTGTATATTGGACGAGGTTGTTGGAAATTGTTCATTGGCGGCATTGGTGGTCGCATTCTAGGTTGATTAGGCGCTGGAAAGTGCATGTTAGGCCTTGGCGCATTGTAATTGTATGGCGGTCTTGGCGCAACACCTCTTGTAACATTTGAATGAATTCCTATTATAACATCAGGATTGACGCCAGTCGTTGGTGCGATTACAGCTGGAGTGGCTTTTTTATGTATTCTCGCTGTATCTACAGACGATATGACCACTGGTATGGTGTTCTTTTTAGCCGGTTGTACTTTGGTAGCAGTAACTTTAGTTGGATTACTCGCCGCTGCTCTAGCCTTTGCTAAATTAGACATTATATTTGCAGAAGTAGCCGCAAAATTGGCATTTTTTATTGTAGAATTTTTATTTGTAGAAGTCGGCGTTGAAATTGTATTGATTGCCGTAGAAGTTGTGGTTTTGGTACTCGACGCCACTGCATTTGGCTTGGTCATTGTAGTTGTTGTACTTGTAGAGCTTGCTACCACTTTATTTCGATACGTTGGCGCAGAAGTTGAGCTTGTAGAATTCGGCGCACCCGAAGCTACCTTGATTACAGCAGGTGTAGTGTTTACAGAGCTCGCAGCCGTTGAATTATCCGTCATCGTTGTTATCGCTTTGGTTGCAGTGGACGTAGCGCTTGCAGAACTAGCCGACACTGTATTCGCTTTGGTTACTGTAGATGTAGCATTTGTAGACATCGCCGCCACTGTATTTGGTTTACTTACTTCAGGCCCTTTCTTGCTTGTATTAGCTGCGTTTGTATTCGTTTTAGCTACCGCAGCATTAGTGCCTGTTGAGGTCATCTTCCCCATATTTGGCTTGGCTGTTGCGTTTGGATTTCCTTTCTTTACTGCAGCAGGAGTGCCTTTTGAAGTCGTCGAAGCTGCTTTTGTATTACTCTTAGTTGACGCAGAAGTAGGCCCGGTTGAATTACCTTGGTTTACTACAGAACTCGCCGCTGCTGAAGTTGCATTGGTAGTCGTAGATGTTGTGCCTGCAGAACTCGGTGTTTTATTATCCTTGGTTATCGTAGGTGTGCTTACAGAGCTATCATTCGTTGAATTCGACTGGGTTACCGTTGTAGTTGTGGAAGTCGCTGCTTTATTCCCACCATTTTGTTTGGAAGCCGCGTTATTAATACTGCCTACTGTTTTTACGCTAAGTGCTGGCACTTTTACTTTTGCTTTAGCAGCTTTTTCTTTTTCCTCTTTGGAAATTCGTTTAATTGCTTGAAGTAAATATCTTATCATATCATCATTTACATCCAATACTTCCATAGCCCACTCCAGCCTTCCTATGTCATCGTCCGTACGCTCTGGTATGGGAACTTTCAATAAGCGTTTACATAAACGAAATGCAATGCCAAGATCTTTCATATCAGGAAACATGACCTTGGCATCATCCATCAAAATTTCTTCCTCCTCGGCAGAGCTTGTTTTACGACATCTCGCCACATTGCTCATATCTGGTTTATGATTTAAAGTACTTAAACGATATTCTGCCGTCAATAAATTTGGATACATTTGTCGACCCAAATCATATACAGATTTAGCCCATGCGATATTTTTTTTAATCAAATCTGTTTTACGTATGTTAGGATATTCTAAAAAGCTTTTATGTACATAAGTACCAACTTTATACAATCTTAAACTCGGAAATTCTGCGTTATCTGTTCTGTCGTTCAATTTGCTAGTATTTTGATAGCTTTTCGTTTCGTTTGTCCGAGTGTATGTTGCCTTTGTTGGTTTTGTTTTATTATAACCGTATTTCATTTTATATTTTTCATTCATTTTTGCTTTGCGGTTACCGTTCCGGCTCTATATATAAGAGCAAGAAGCTGGTTACCAATAGATTTATATGAGGGTATATGGGTTGGTCAGCCATGGCAGCGCCCTGTACCATGGTAAGGTCGTTTATACCACCCCGAGTTGACCCGGTGTCGGGGGAGCTCCGTTCTAATACAGCCGATATTACTCCCTGGCTGCAAATCAGCAACCGAATGGGCACGGAACGCATAACACCCTCGGTTTAGGGAGGTTTTTTTGAGCTTTTTCTGTTGCTCAAGAGGGGTTTCTCCCTCCGCATGAACTAATTTAGCCGCCTGCAGCAGACATGACCGTACTGCAGACGTTGCCCGGTCGTCACCGCGTGGAGGTATTAGTTCACACTTCCACCAATCATTGAGCATTTCCATGTCTGTATGTGCATTTTTTGGAAAGTAATGTTTGGTGGCACGACGACCAACAGGGGTGTAGAAGCTACTTACCTGACCTTCTTGCTGTTTCACTGACAGTGGACAATGCATTGCTAAATGATTATCACTAAGGAATGCGTTAAGGTTGCAGCTTTTTGATTGAGTACGTTACTATAACATGCTAAGAAATTATTGAATTATACTGAAAAACTGACCTTGATTCATATCAGAAAACAAAACTGTTAAGAGATAGATATTTCTACACAAAGCTTCAAGAGAGTTTTGCAGGGGATTATAATATGCCTGAAGTATGCATGCCTGTCTTAAGAGGCGAAAAAAATGCACAAAGGTAATGACGTTCAACTTGAAGGAGGGGTGACATGGCCTGGAGTGATTGGTCCATATCCGATAAAGAACTGTCACTTCAACTACACTCCCCATAACTTTAGAGCAGTGTTGTGTTTTTGTCGCTACTAAAACAAGCAAACAATAGTTTTTGAGGTACAAAAACAACACAGCTAGATGGATATTTTCTGCGATGGGGTTTTTTTTGTTTACGTAGTATAATCTATGAATAGTTTTCTTTTGTTTACTATTCATAGTTTGTGGCTGCGATCCAAAATATGGAGCTTTAAAAGGAAAAAAGTGGCTGTAATCAAATGGATAAATCTTTAAAGGCGGCTCAGGGGAATTTTGCTAGAAAATACAATTTAGTGTGTGAACATAACTTAGGTCATAATAATGTTACAGCTTCACTTAAGATTAAACATATACAATTTGTATTTTTATTAAAACTCTATGCTATATTTAACTAAATCAACATTATTCGCATCATCTTAAACCGAGTTATGAATAAACCTACTTGAAATAAAAACATCAACCGATATTTCAGTAGTCCTTGTTGTTCTGGTTAGTTGGATGGGTAAATTTACCATGATCTATAAAAAAAGGGAATTCCATAAATTTCATTTTTTTCTCTTATAAAAACACCTGCAAAATTTACGAATAACAGTCGCTTTTTTTACATAGTCTATAAATGAAATAAAGCCGTTTTTATTGATAATTATTCAATTAGAATTCTTGTACCACAAATACACTTGTAGTTGTATTTTATGCAAGAATTAAGTATACATGTATGTAATATATATTGCATTCAGTGCTAACTTAAAAACTTAAAAACACAAAAAACAAATACAGGCGCATAATTTTCTGGGAAAAAAAGAAAAAACAAGTTATTAGCGCATAGAATACTATAATAATATATTTAATTTATAAAGTAGATGCATTTGCTGCATGTATAACCGCATTCACTGTGCATATAAGCATAAAAAGGAATTCAATAGTATCTATACATTTTGGCAAAAAATATATAAATTATTCAACAGTGAACTTAACTCTCACAATTATCATTTACAACAACCATTGCTACCGCTTTAACAGTGCAACTGTTATTTTTCGAAATACTATACTACTAACATATATGTATATACTAGATTTATTCCAAATCAAAGAAGTAGAAGGTTCAACGAACAAATCAAAATAATTGTGTTAGTTTTTAGAATTAACACGCTTTTACATAATTGAATATATATATATATATTTCTTCTTCTACATACATATATTTCCACCAAATATCGTCAGTTACTGTTACAAAAGGAAATGTGTAGTCTTTTTTTCAGATTTGTGTAAACTTTTTTAGGTGTAACATAAAAACTAAAACGATAGTGGTATTCTTGAAATTAATTGAGTTAAAACAATTTTTTTCATAATTTTTTTCTTTTTCTCACATATTTTTGTTTTATTTTAAACATAACCGATGGCATTTCATGATAAACAAATATTGTAAAGATTAATTCATAACTGTGAAATATATGTAAGTATGTATATAGAGGAAACTGCCGACCAGTATCCTTTCTTTGAAAAGAAAATTAAGAATTACACTATATCTGACTCTTGAATTCGTTTTCGTAAATCTCTATTTATAGTGTTGGCGTTTCTGGCAACAACGAAGTGAAAAATGTTATTACAAAAGTGCGCAAAACAGAAATCACAGATGCTGTATTATTAGTATTTTCATTGGCTTCAGTGGCTGCAACTGTTGCTGTGCCTTCGCCAGCATTCACTGCAGATGGTTGCCCATCAACCGCGGCCGCAGCAGCAGCATCAGCATCAGCAGCGTTCTGGGGATTACGTTGATCTTCAGCGTGTGCTGCTTGTTGCACTTGTCGCACACCGCGACGTATTTGGTCCGCATCCGCCGCATTGTTATTACGATTAATATTGTTGTTATTACGCTCATTCCGTATGCGCAAGACACCAATATGATAGCTATACAAAATTAGAGAGCAGAATGTAATAAGTTAATATTTATTGAGTAGCATGAGATAGATTAAAATTCAGAACATTTAATTGAGCTAGATTATACTGAATAATGATCAGTATAATCTTACTCTCTTTAAGTACTAGCCCTACACACATACGCTAAGGTAATTTTTTGTACAACCCAATGTATACATCCGATTGTGGGATGCGTTTTAAAACAAAACAAAGTTAATATTTTTGTGAAACGAGTTTAAAAGCAACTAAACTTTATGCATTCGATTTCGAAAAAAAGTAAAAGAAATTAGTTCGGTTATGATTAGGACTGTAAGATTGTATTAGTTTTAAAAGCGACTGCTGAAGTACTTTCAAAGCCTAGCTAGAAATTTCGGCTGATTAAAAATAAATAACACCAGAAACCATTGTAAAGGAGAGAAGTCGGAAAAATTTAAAAAATATAACTGAAGTTTTAGTATTATCAACTTACAGGTAAATACCGCCAGCGATTATAACGACAGCTAAACAACGCATTGGTGACGAATTAAGATATAGAATTGTAAGAAAGATAGCAAGTCGTGTAATTGAAAAGAAACTATCCAACCAATCCCGATTCTCTTGTTCTTCTTGTACAATATTGGGAAAACGTGGCGCAGCTGCTGCTTGGCGGTCCGGTTGCGCCTGCGCTTGTTCGCCAGCAGCCGCTTGTACCGCTGTATTTGTGTCGGCCGGCGAACCAGCGACAGGTTGCGACAGCATTGTAGCTGTTGGTATCACAGGATTATTAGTAGCAACACCTGGCGCCGTTGCTGTCGATGCTATAAAAGGCAACTGTTGTAAAAATGGATTATATCCGAATGGACTAACACCAGGGCTTTGCGGCAAATTGTTAGTCGTTGTATTGGATGCTGCATTTGTTGTGAAAATATTTGGAATGCCATTAGCGGATGTTGCGGATGTATTAGACCTGCAAAGTATAAACAAGTCATATTAATTAAGGAACCTGATAAAAATACGTTGTGTGCTTTACATACATGCGTATACATTGTTCCATATATTGCGAATACACTTGCTGCATCCAATTGTACATAGCAGCCTGCTGATTAGCCATCGCCTGCATATTTAGTTGTCCAGGAAAACCGAAAGGCGTAGCATATTGTGGATTATTAGGATCATATAGAGGACATTGTTGATTTTGTAATTGTTGTTGATTAAATGGTGTATAAGTAAAGTTTGACTGTTGTTGATATTGTTGATAGTATTGCTGTTGTTGATAATTGGCTTGTGCTGTCGACGAATTGCTACCGGCTGCATGACGTTGACGCAAACCGTCGGTGCTATTACCACTGGGACTCATACTGGATGCTGCGTTGGTTGTGTTGCTTTTCGATTTCTGTTTGAAATTTGCGTTCAAAGAGTTCTTTGGTGTATACACTAAATGTATGATGTGATTCTGAGTGTAAACGTCTTTATAGCTCCGTATAACATCCTTCAATAATAAGTTATCATTCAAAAGTTGACCCGAATAAATCAATTTTTGTTCATCAACTGGCTGTAATGAAACAAAATGTGGTAAATTAGAAAAAAGAATACTTCAAAGGAACTGATTAATATTTAATTATTTGTGATAAATAAAAAGGTTGCTTCCTTTGTACTCATTTGTCGATTTCGGTAAATTTCACTGAGAGTATTCTCTACAACTGTATGCAGATAACATCGCAAAAAAAAAAGCTAATAAATTATATAATTTTAGGTGCAGGAAATTTTTCTAGAATATATTGGGATTAATAGAAAATTTTCTTTTTTAAAAACTTTTAATTAAAAGGGAAATTTTTACACAATCAAAATCTCCAGTGCATATCGCTTTGAAAAATCCGATAACTCCAACACACTTTTTTGGTATATTCTAAGCTTTGAACCCATTTCTTACTGGGAACTTACACACACATGCATTTCGTGTTTATCTATTATATAACTCTGTTTCTACTTTCTTTTATTTTCATCAATGACTGCCTTTCGATGAGTTCGTTGAACGATGACGTCAACGAATTCGGAATTGAAACGATTTCTGCGATATGGAATTGATGCAGTTTGCATGTACATGCGATCTTGCAATATATGTAAGTGTTGGCATGCTAAACTTGAATTCAATAGATTTATGCAACAAGAAAACATATAATTAGTTATATTTTTACTTAAAAATAAAATATCCAAAGTTCGCCTTTTCCCGGTGCAAGCACCCTGTAGCACCATGCCGACTGCCGTGATTTCTTTGACACCGGATTTTAGTCGACTCGGACATCGGACATATTTAAACCCGACTGAAGACCAACCAATCCCCCATTCAATCTACTCCATATACCTACATAGAATATTTATACTTATTGCGGCGTCTTCTGTACGAATAATTTTTTATTGATCAACAATTTCGATTTATGATATTCCACTGCAATGTTGTAGAACATTATAAAATCATCCTTTTAAGTATATGTATCTCAGATTAGACATTTCTGTGATGAACCTAAGAGTTCCAAGCAGACCCCTTCATGCAAGAGCACCTCTTGGTGAAGAGTCGCTACAAATGTTCATCAGCACTTAAGCCGAATATGCAATATTGGAACCAATCTCTTTCCCATTATGCTAGCTACCACGCGACCAGGTGACATTCATCCCCAGATTGGTCGTTGCCAAAGGAGAAAAGCCGCCACTGGGTCTAATCCAAGTGATTGCTTTTGCATTTAACACTGACACGAATAAGCGACCACTGCTTGGACTTAGGTGCAAAGGTTGGTTTTAGGAAGTATTTAAGAAAAATTAAAAGAACAAATCTATGATTATTTCAATAAATATATTGTTTGGTGTAATTTTACTTCATACCCAACCAATCATGTTTCAAGCGCTTTTCAGTCCTTCAATCAGACACAGTTGTTTAAATGTAGCAATACGTGTACCAATGGAATATCGATATGACGTTGATTACCTTTTATTTATTAACTTTTTTTTGATGCAGATACTGTCAGCAATTTTTCGCGATAACAGAACAGCATTAAAAACACTAATTAAACAAAAACCTATGGAAATAAAATACACTAACTAAATTCGTTGACGAACAGTTGACAAATGCTGATCGTGAAATTTCTAGCGATTACATGTGGGCATAAACGAAAGAAAACACTAAACAAATACTACATAGAAGGAACAAACGAAAGAAAAATGTGTATTTAAATGCCATATAAGCAAAAATAGCAAAGTAATACGAGCTCCAGCTCTTGTTCTTCGGGCGGGAAACGATCTACAAAATATACATATTGTATATTTTTGCATATGTATAGATATGTATTTGTTATTATGCGTATAAATGTATTTACATGCTTTTATTCAGCCTTATAAGCGAAGTCTACTAGAAAAGTGATAAGATAAGAAGCCGTCAAACGTCACAAAACGTAAACAAAATAAAAATTAAAAAAAAAAAACCAACACAAGGTAGAACACAATGCCTGCTGTTCATACAAATGGTCAACTGATATAAAAAAAGTACTAAAAAATATTTTAAATACAATAAAGAATTACTTTGGCAAGCAAGTTCAATTGTAGCAATTTTTCGCCCTGTCCAAACCACAAGTTCTTCACAGTGTCATATTACTACTTGGATAAGAAGAGATACGTCTAAATAACTGGAGTACCATTTTCGTTTGTTTCCTTGGCTAACTTCTTAAAGGCGACTAAAATGCACATACAAAAACGTTCCCGCGGCAGTCGAGCAAGACAAGCAAGCTATCATTACCGGAGTGCGCCAGATCCATATAGGGAATTGCTCCTGTCCCTACTCAAACAAACCAACCCACTTACATAAAAGTGAGCAATACTTTTTTATGTGCATCAGGAGTGATAGTTCTTAGTTGGATATGAATTTGTCGTATCTGATAAAGGTGTATCTTAATGTATTGAATAATTGATTTGGTTCTTATCAAATTCCTAATTCAGTACTTCAGTCTTGTAATTTCTCGGCTTCTTTAATTGAGCAGACGTCGTGTGTTGTTCTAGGCTTGTTTCTTCAAACATATGTAGATATACATATGTGTATTTATGTTATAGATGATTAAGTTGAATAACAACAATGCTTACACAATGACCGCAGATAACATTTAAATCGTGAAAACTTAGCAACAACAAAGTCATGACGTTTAACTAGAATATCCAGTTCGGAGGAGAAAAATAGCAGAAACAAAATAGCATACATATTTACATAATATTATCAAATTACTAAACAATCCAAAATAAAAATATCTATAAAATCATGTCAATGTACGATGATGCAAGGTAAAAGTCAACACTTACCGGTTTATTGGGGTAAACTTGCGCCAAATGTGCCTTCAGCCGTTTCACCGTCCATAGCAAGTCAATATCAAGAATTTGATCATCGTATTGTTGATTTGATGCTTTTATTAATAGTTTAACACTTGTTGCTTTTGCAGTACTGGACATTGCTGATGTGGGGGCTGTTGCAAGCGCATTACCCGATGCAGCCACTGATGCTGTAACAGAATTTGATGATGTTTTTGTTGTGGCCACTGTATTGGCACTATCCGCAACCGCCGCAGCTGACGATGTTGACGAAGTGGAAGTGGCTGTTGCCGTTTCGTTCATTTTTTTTTTTATTCTTCCACTTTTATTTATGTATGTTTGTATGTAGTTCGCAATTATAAAACGGTTCCAATTGAGCTCAATGAATGCGGCGTAAATGAGAATACTGCCTCGTATTCCAATTCAAACTAATGTCGTTTTTAGCTTAGAGATGAATGCGGCGTGGCAAACGACTGTGAGGAGGCAAGTGCTATGTGTGTATATTATAGTTTTTTGCTCTGCCTTCAAATAATTCTACTATGTTCTTAGCACTGCTAATTAGATGTCACAGTCAAATATATGGTTTCCGTGCCCCGTTGCGCAAATTTGTACACTAGAAATCTTATAGACAGATAAGGGGGCAAATTTATTTTTGCAACTTGTTCACGTTAACAATTAATGGTTACTGATATTAATATTCGCCTTTTTATCTGCTTTTTGGTATTATTTTTGCTTATTTAATTTGTTTTAGACTTCACTTCAATAAAAATGTTACGGGAGCTATAATTTTTCGTCTCCGTCCACAATTTCTAAATACATACCTTTATTTCTTTCTCCTTTTACGCTTTTCTTCTCTAGATTGAGAATGTGTTTGAAATTTCTATATCACGTCACTACAACTATTTATAGGCTCTTAAAGCGCTTTTCAGCTTGGATTTTTGTAAATTTATATCAAACCCTTCAAATTTCTTCATTTAACTACAAAATTTTGTTAGAATTTGCACAAATAATTCACTAAATCACAATGAAAAATGCAATCGAAAATGTTCCACAACTTTTTCACTTATTTCAGCGTTCACGTTCGTTGCTTGATGGGCGGATCAAAGCAAGCATGCTTGTCAGTCACTAAAGCGAATGAAAAACAAAATCGGCAACACTGTTTTGTTCCACCTACAAGAAGGCTTTTAAATTATATAAATGAAAAACTTTTGAAAAAGGTTGAATTAAGACATGTTTTATAATGCAAGAGAGAAATGTATTGCATTCTACTAACAATTAAAATGTATTTAAAAAAAAAGCAACGTAACTAAATAATAAAATATTAATTTTGTCCCTTTTTTCCCCTTAAAATTCCCTTTTTCATTTCGTTTTGCACTTACTTTACCTGTTTTGTTTTTGTATAATAAATATATTTGGACAATTTTGATTGGTTGAACCGTAATACAGTTGTTATTGCATAGATGTGGCTCAATCTGTATGGACAGCCACCCATCGTTACCACCTTCGTCTACTGCCATTGTGTACAATGCCTATAAGATTGCATCATGTGTTTCTTATCAGGCTTCTTTTTAGCGTGTATTATTTTCCAGAAAAATATATGTACATACATACATATATGCTCACATGATTGCCCCGCCGATGAAATCCTAGAGGAAATTCTCTCTACAAATAACAATCCGTAATTATTCGCTGCGACGCTTTTTCAACAGAAATACACTCGGAGAGTCCCGGCTCTTGAACAAGGCCCTACTCCACTAGGTGCACGATGTGTGGGAAGTATGAAACTCCAGCAAAAGCTAAAGATGAGCCAGACACTTACATTCCCAACGGCGGTTAATTTGACAGCTAACTGTACCGTAAGTTATGAAAGCTTCCCTGATCTTTTTTCAAAGCAGTTTTTTTCAAAAGGAAGATAAAATGCAAATAAAAAAGCAAACGAATTCTGGTTTTTAAGGTATACCGGTATACACTCCAACTCATTGCCGAGATGTTGGCGTTCATGTCACAATAAACTCATCATCGTGGATATGTTTATGTCGTAATGGAATATGATTTTAGCCTAAAAATCATGATCCAACAATACAGGTCGTATAAGAAGGAAAGACATATCTTTCGCAGCGCTATATTGAGTAACCACCAAATTTTGACAGTACACTCATTTATCAGTTGACAATAAACCTATAAATTACAAAAACAAAATACATGGAAAATACAGGTGTCTGTATGTTTTTCGAGTTGCTACGACCTGCACTATTGAAGCATGCTAAATATTGATATCCATAATATTGGGCGAATCAGTTTTTATGGATATGGTTATGTATCCAATAGCTGTACTATTAGCAGTCCAGCGACAGTGTTGCAGTGACAAATTATTGTGGTCAACACATATGATTGTCAATCAAACCTAAACCCTGTGATGAATATTAGTGTGGGCCTGACTTTTTAATTCTATATTGCAATTTTCGAATTCACTAAGGAAATGCTTAGAATTGTGAACTTATAAATTTTTCAGCTCAGGCATCCATTCAAAAGTGCCAAATGTGTGAGGATTTGGAATATCTGATTCTTTTTAAGCGGTCGAAAATAGTGGGCTGCCTTTTATAATCTGACACGATGCGATCTTAGCCAATTTCTAGGTTGTTCGTTCATAGCGTTTCCGAAGCTTCGGTATTTACGCATAATTTCCTTTTTCCCTCATACTCGTGCTATCGCTCTTATTGTTGGTATCTCTGTTCTTTTTTGTAGCGCTAGTGTAATTGGTCCTTTCTTAGTACAACGGTATTAAGGAATCGGCAGCGGTATCAGTCGATTAATCGGGATCGCCATCGGCCATAAATTAAAAGCCACACCAGTATTTCCACAGGGTATTCACGATTTACTTTCATTACCTACCTACTAGCGTACAATTAAAAATATTAACTTCTTTTACTGATATTTCATAAATGTTTAAATTTTGTTTTATTATCGAAATAAAGTTTAGCAGCCAGTTCACGAAAGTTAAAATGCAAAATTATTTTCTTTCCGATAGGTTTTATAAAAAACTTAGGTTAAAAAATAATTTTTCACTTAAACTTTGTTAGTGAAACTGGCTGTATGTGTAAAACAAATTATAAATACAAAAATGTGTATTTTTGTCTTATTTTTTAATTTTTCGTTTTTTAGTAATAAGAATAGTTTTACAAATATTGCATGTCTTTCGCATATGTATGTATGTATGTCACACTTCTCACATAAAAAATGTAACCAATTACAATATCTCTTGTATTTTTATTTCGCCAAATAAATCGTAAAAGTTTAACGTGAGCAGGAACAATTTGAAAGAACCGCTATAATTTTAGTTCCGAAGCTAAAATCGGAAAAATATTTCTGATGAAAAAAAGTATTAAGCCCCTTCATATGTATGTATGTGAAAATATTCAAAAAATTGCTGAATGTCAAGGTTCGTGATGCTATTTTTTGTGATATTTCCGTTGAGCTGAACTTGGAACGAATTAAACTTTAAAGCCGCGCAATAACTATTGTGCATTATAAAATTTCAAACATATTTCATAGCTTTATTTTATACTGCTATCATATAATTTATCATGTGTGATAGAAAAACGTTTATTACAAAATTTACTTAGTGCTCCTCTCCATCTAAATCAATCTCAATAGGGCAGTGAATGTTTTAAAATTGCAAATTGGGCAAAATACTGGCTATATCTTGTTCCGATATTTTTTGACATTTTCGAAAACATTCCAGCTCACGTAAATCTTAATATTTTTTCTCTGCTAAAATTACAAAAATTTTTGGTTTGGTATTGTTTACTTTTTTTTATCAATTAAACAATTTTGAGTTGATTAAATTTATTTTCGCAGATTTCTTTTCTTGTTTAGTTGGTCGTTATTTTCATATGTAAATATATAAACTATGCATAAGTATGTATGTATGTATAGAAATAAATTTAATTTGCAATAGTCTTAAAATTTAGCGTTATTTTTAAGTGCTTTGTTTTTGTTGTTCGTTACTTTTTAAAGTACATACACATACTACTTACGATAATGCTACGTTGCTAAAATTATGCTCATCTAAAAGCAATTCGTATTTTTTATTTACTTTTATTATGCAAATGCGTGTAAGGAAAACTGAAAGGTTCAAGTTAATCTTGGCGTGAAATTCATATTAATAAAAAAAAACATTGTTTTTAATCACAATTTTTAATTTTATTTTTAGCTCAAAAACTAAATAGTTCTTTTTCAGTAGTAGCAGTTATATTTCGGTTACGTGAGAATTATGAAAAATGAAGGCAACTTAGAGTTGTACAAAAAGGAAAAAAGTCTAAATTTGGTTTGTAGCGCTCAATGCAATTCCTCAAATAGTTTACTTTTGCTCTCGTAAGGTATGAAGTTTTTTTTTTCAATAATAGCACAACAAAAATGTTATTGTTTTTGTTTAATAGTACAAAAAAAAAAAAGAAACCGCGCGTTTTTGAAGCTTTTGCTAAAAGCTATTCTTAAACCCTACAATTCATTTTTATTCATAGCGTTCGTTAAACATTTTTTGGCCACTGACTGTTTTTTTTAATTTTAATTTCATACCGATTTTAAAATTTGTTTATTTTATCTTTACACTGTGCAATAATTGAAGAGTTATTATAAGAGGGCGGAATGGTACCAACTCGGAATGCAAAATTTAGATTCACATTATTGAATTTCCCTATCTTTGTTATTTAGGTTGAAGATGTATTCAGAGAGTATTAACTGAACTATTTTGTATTTGCTCATAATAAACTTTTAAGAGATCATTTAGTTAAATACTTGTTAAGGGCATTCCCATGACAATTTTTAAACCTATTCACATTTCAATTACTTCAAAAGACATCTTTATGTTATGCAAGCTTTGACGTTTCTTGTTTTTGAATGTGGGTTTAGCTGACGTTTAAACATTCACAGAGTATTTTGAGGTTACAACAGCAACGCCTGCCTAGGTTGGATACATTCCGCCCTCAAATATGCTGTTTTACAATATTATCGCACCTACATAGTTTCTTCCAAACTTCATGATTTTCATATATTCAATTTAAAAACTATTTGAAATTGGTCTTTAGCGCTTAAGTTTGGACAATTCGAGCCTTGATTTTAATTATACACATCTACAATCAATCATTCCACGTCAAATTGATGAATGACTGGAGTCGGTACTAATAGTAAAATTGTGAGTTTCAATCTCATTAAAAAGTCAGGAATGAGTCCTATTATAGTTACATGCGCATACAATCAGCGACATACATACATCTGCTTACATTATGTATAGTCGAACACACAATTTTTGAAAAAAAAAAAAAATTTAAAAAATAATTAGCACGGACTTAAAAGGTGGATAAGAAGATTTTAACACGTGAAGCTATTTTCCATGCCCGTTCCAACAAAGTTTGAATGTGAAAATTCGAAATAAAGCGATGTGCGAAGTGCTTTGCCGCTGACTAATATTTTTGCAATACTTGCATGTAACTAAGTATTTTTATGGGAATAAGAAAGGTGTTGCCATGATAAAAAATTTGACTCACACAAGATTCAACTGCGTTTCACGTCCGACAAAAAATTACATTGTTCAAATTCGAGCGTGTAGTATTGCGTGCTTTATTGAAATTCTACTTTCAAGTAGTAATTTTTACAACAGCAGTTTAGCTAAATACTAAGATTCCTTTTTAAGCACTTGGCGCTTCATCGAGATTATTTTTGAATGACGTCATAATATCAAGATCCCATTCTTGGACCCGGGGCAAAGTAAATTTGTTCATTTTTGCAAATTGTTCCACAAAATCAACAGTTCGATCTGAAAATCAATCATAAATTTGCTCGAATTGCGCTTTTGTATTTGCAAACTTATATATCCTACACTTTTCTTCACTTCCCTTCCATTTACAGTATTTTCTGTTAAATCAATTCATACATTGATTGCTCGAAATTCATGTTTTCAATTTACATGTAAAACTGTAATATACTAAATGTGCGTATTAATTGTTAATAAACAACTTTTTTGCCACACACACATATTTAATTTTTAATTGCTTAGTAATCTTAATACTCTAATAAACTAACGAAAATCACGAAAGTATGGCCACAGAACGTCGTGGACCTCCTTGGCTTATATTATCCATAGACGACCATTTCTTTATACCATTCTTTAACGCTTCGGCAGTCACTTTATCTTGCATAACACGTGACATAGCTTCCAATTTTTGGGCACGCTCTTTAGAGAGCGGTTCCGTTGGGAAAGACAAATCGTTCGCTTCGGCTAGTGTACGTAAATCAAAATAGTATTTGGCGTAGACGGATGAGGGTACATTTATATTGAATTGTAACAATTCAAGAAATTGTCGTTCCAATTCATTCATATCTTCAACGGTTATGTCTTTTAAAATTTGACAGTAATCAACATTCCAAACAGCTTGATCGTCCCACACTTTAGAAGCGAGCAATATGGCACCTAGATTAAGAAGAAAGTATTTATTAATTTTTCTATTTCAATAGTTCACACAATTTTGAGAACAAAAAAAGCATGCTCAGTCGGCCCCAATGTCCTAGTGGCCAATTAATCGTTCCGGATTTAGTCATGCTAGCAGCGGATTCAAATTGTTATTTTAACCAGTATTAAACTGCACAAACATTGAGTACACCAAACTTATTTTCGTTCTCTTATTTATATCGAACAACACAACTTACCCAACACCATGCGTTTCCAATTACATGGTGCCAAATCCAGTTCCGCATATGTTATTAAACGCTCCAAATAGACTAGCGTTATAATGGCGCATTCGGCAGTCAGTTGTGCCGCATTAAAGAGAGTACGTACAAATTTATATATTTGCCTATGTTCGGGATTATGCGTATCATAATCTTCCGGTACTGTATCATGTGTTAATGGATGTAATTTCTCATCAAATATTTCGAGGCGTTTATCTGATTGTCGATTTTTAATGTGATAATAAATAGCGAGTGATACACATTTTACGGTATTTTTTAAATTAGGTTGCGATACTGTACTATCATCCAAATAGATTGTAGAGCATGAAGAACTCTTTTTTAAGCCACCACCAGTTGAATTCGCCGCTTGTTGAGCGATTTGATGCTGAGAACGTTTACGTGATATACCACCATTTTCTACTTTAGAACGTTCCAAAAACATAGTGGCTGCTGTTGGATCGCAAGAAGGATCCTCATCACCTTCAAGTGCTTCACGTTCGGAAATGTGTTGGAGATTATGTGGATTCTCTAGTGTGCCAGCACTGTGATGTATTGCTGCCGTGGAAGCTGATATACCACCATGACCATCTAGTTGATGTTGGGATGATGATGAAATATGATGACTACTATGCACATGATGTCGCTCCTCATAGACGGGTGGTATATCTTTTGATTTTCGATCAGATTGTGGGCTTGAATAAGCACAACATGAATTCTTATTACCCATTTTAATTTAACAAGTTCGACTTTCAAGTAATTGTGGTTAAAAGTGGGCGTATAACGTAGAATGGAGTGTAGAGATCTTTCTTATGCGAGGAAGCGATATCAAAATCGAGACAAAAAAACTTTACATAGAAAAATACCAATTTTTAAGTCTGTGGTGTTAAATGCAATTGTATTGGTCACTTGTCTTATTTTTGTTTACTTCTATCTTTCTTCTCTATTGGGAGTCCTTATTATAAAATACCCCCTGACTTAAAAAGTAGTGCTGCTGTTTTACTATTTTGACTAGTAACGACGAAGGTTTGCTTATCATATCCTAAAATGAAAAGATTTGCATGATAAAGTATTTTATAAAGAGAATTTAAAATACACATCCTTACCTCCTTATTAAAGTGAATCCCATACTCTCTGTATGTATCTTATAGAACTTAATTGGAATTTGTTGCTTGTTTTCAAACGACGCCGCTTTGAGTTTCTAAATATTTGGCACTTTTTTCCAGATTCCGGTAACAGACTCGTTTATTTAATGTTGATTCTGAAATTGAAAAAGAAATTAGCTTTGAATACTTTGGATGCTAAAACATACAAAAATATTGCGATATAACTCAAAAGTCATGTGGAACAAGTTTATAATAACTGGACCTCAAGCAACTCAAGCTTTGATAAAGCTAATCCACTTTCTTAACCTTCCAACAGTAGGGAAAGGATAGTCGTTGAGTAATTAAAATCCACACTGGAACGGTTTGTTAATTTGAGTAGCCTTCTATCTGGGCATGGCTTTGCTTTGTATAAATTGTCGGCAGAAAGCTTAAAACAATCTTTTCGGATACGAGAAAATCTTATCGTCAAAGAAGACGGAATCGGAAGAGCAGCTAAGACGCTCTCCGAAAACTATCTTAATCAGCTTTACTACGGATTGACTTCGCTATACAGCCAACACATTTCCAAAGTCCTGAATATAGAAATATCTGCTGAATTTATACAATTTCCTACTGGTCACTTGCTTACTTTTTTCGTTTGTTGCCTTTCGAATGAAAATTTTTTGTTAGTTTGCCTGCCAGAGGTGGCTGATTAAGATATTATTTTTTGAATGTAGAAAACATACTGTAAAGCGTTCTAGACGTAATAACTATTACTTTTTTGAGCTGATCACATTGTTGCTATTGATCAACCAAATATTTGAAGTGAACAAATTTAGTTATTTTCGTACAAGTTTTGGTTTTCAGTCAGAAACACCAACATTAAAAAAAATATAAAAAATTATCTGCCTTTTCCAGCCTTTTCTACCACGTAAAATACAATCATTTTCATTGTTAATTAAACATCAGGGCAGATAATTTTTGTAGTTAAGTCACCACCACAACTTCTAGCAAAGATTAAGCTAAAAAATAAATATTTGCCGCCGACGTATTTCTTATACATACTTTTATACCTAGCATCACAATTATACGAAATATCTAACTTACATACACACAAATAAATATATAATAGGCAATGTGTATGCAAATATGTAACGTCAATTGAATTGTGTTTACACGCAATGTTGAGCTCTCAATTACTTATTAGGTGTTATGTTTTTCTTTGGTTTGGGGTTAAAATGTTTTGGTTTACGGGATTAACTATTTGTTGCTTTTGTATTAGGGATGTTGCGAATACGACTTTTTAAGAAATAATTTAGTTATTAACGGCGTCATATGACAGATCGAAAGAAGACCAATTTTCCTTAAAATCGAGCTATCATAAAAAAATGCATGGCGAAGCATTCTTCAACTGGCAATATTTTCTTTTCCCAAACAGCTGCGGAGAGAGACATTCTCGAGAGATTTTTTCTAACATTTTTCCAGAATTGCTTTTGAATAAAAAAAATGTTAAGCGCAATCAGTTGGGATTATAAAACCAGAACCCGAAATTCCCGGAATTGTACAAATGAAAAGTAATGTGATATCTAGTAAGTACTAAGCTCAGTTGCGTAGGAAATGGATTAAGTATATCCGCTTATAAATGTTTACATAAAAATACTCCATTGTTGCTGCCGTTTTATACATAAAAGTGTGGCTCATGCAATTGTAATTCAATTGAATGTCACCTAAATTGTATAATTGAATTTTAATATGAACAAAGTTTGAATTTTTTTATTGACAAAAGTATACATAAGTAATATAGAGCCAAGCATGCATAAACAAATAGCTACGTAGATATGCATGTATGTATGTCCATACACATCTGCAGATATCAAATAAGACTATAATCACTGAAGTGAAACTTTCTCAAGGTTGTGTTTGAGTTCAAACCATAAACTGCTGTGACATTTTAAAAATGCACATTTGAAAAAAAGATAGAGCATGCTGTTGTTGTAATTCAAGATAAGCTACCCAAAGGTTAAGGGAAATAAAAACTAGATTTCAGCTTCCTATTTTGAAATTTTTTAGTAACGAAGATAATTACAAGCCATCTCTTTTTGACGTTTCCAACCCACTTTTGACCTTGCCTATTTGAATCAGGGACCTTTCGGTATAGCACTACACTAAAAGCGAGAAACACCAAGTAAATGCTCACATCAGATTACGAACCAGAGGATGGACGAAAGTTATTGCCTGGCGAAGCAATTCTAGATGGTGGATCCGAGTAATATGACGCCTAAGTACTTTCAATTTTCCTTTTGCAATGCTAACAAATTGGGTGGAAAATGTCGTATTCGTAGTTTAATTTAGGATAGTTTGGATGTTGACGGATTAGATGGTTCAGCTTAAGAAGTATTTGATGGTTATGTCTGTGAATGCATACAATTAATATTTGCGAAAGTTCATCAAACATGTTATACAGTAGTGGGAAGTCTAAACAAAGACGATGGAAAACGTCTGCATGAAAGTTGGGCTACATATGCATGCATTATTGTATATATGTATGTTTATGCATGAATGCAGCTAGTTACATTTGATGATATATATAAATATGAATTAGATCCATTCATACAAACTTAAATCTGTATCAAAAAACTATTTGAGTGCATCTCCCCTGAAAGGCATTAGACGAGGGCAATCAAACATGAGGTAGGGGTTTCCGGATACATTTTATAGTATTCCGGCAAATTTCAGACCGCATTTACCTTGACACGCGCACAGCACAATTTTTATATATGTACATATTCATAAAGCTTGTTGGATTTTCTTACCTTTTCTGGAAGTAAATAAGTTTTTAATTTTATACATATATTTGGTATTTACCATTTAAACTTTTCGCTTAGGACATGGAGCTGTTGGATTGGATATATTTGACAAATTTTTGGCTGCTGCTTCTGCCTCTGTCGGTCTGACACCTTGTGAAGGCGGTTGGTGTGGCTCGCTCTACTGCTCCCCACTAATTTTTGTTGTTCTTGGAGCTTGAATTGCCGTACGTCGCTTTTGAAGGAAATTCACTTTCCCGTTTCAACACTCACATTTTATGCAATTTATTTATTTTCACAAAAACTGTTTTCTTTATTTTTTACATGTTCGAACCGCAAATTTTTTAGTTTTACTATTACAAATGGACATAAATTTGTATTTTTCGTACAGCTTTTGCGGTTTCTGCGATTTTTTCACTATTTCGTTTATCTGTTTGACGGGTGTGTACGTGCATGTGTGTGTGAGTGAGAATTTACACACTGTTGTATGCAGACGTATTCGATTTTTAAGATATTTTTGCGCTGGATTTAGAAAAAAGTTAGACAAATGAGATAAAATAAGGTAATACTTTCCATCCAACGTCAAGTGTTAATTCAGATTATTGTTACGGAGGTGAAGACGCGTCTATTGATACCTCTACCTAGACTTTTGGACGTGTATTAACACTTGACGTTGGGTGGAAAGTATTACCTAAAATAATAAGTTTATAAGAGGTACGAAATGCTATTTCACAACTTAGCAACTGTATTCAATGGAAATGGTTATAAATCTTAGCAAAATCTTGAAAATAGACAAAAATGTTTTTTTCACTCTCAGTACATTGTTTTGCAACCCTGTGCCAAAACAGCTGTTCATAAATGTAACGGGTAAAGAAGACGTACGAAATGTTGCCATATCGATATAATGTAACCAGTAGTTAGACTATTCAAGAATACCCACCAAGTCATTAACCCTCGTTACACGATCCAGCATTGCAGGTCATGCACTGTATATGTGTGCGTTTCGTGTGCATGACGTAGCCCTTACACGTTCATGCAAATGTATGTCATGCGCCATTTGAATTGAGTGTTCGTAGCGTGCGCACGTAATATGCCGTCGTCGGAAGATGATTTTTTGTGAGGGGGGTTAGGTATTTCAACTATTTTTATTCGATTTTAAACCAGCTTATAACTAATTTTATTCCATTTTTTATTTAAGTTAAATATATATTTAATATTTATAGTAAAAGTTGATTTTTAGTGTAAAATCAATTTATTAAATCTTAGTACAAATTCATTTTCTTCCGCACACTTGTTCATCTCGAATGTCAGCACTCAACTGAGGCACTATTGCATGTCAATCAGGCTGCTAAACGTTCAAGCAAAGCGCAAAAATCAAAAATTTTTGATTTTCATCATGCAAGAACCGACAACAAGTACGTGTGACACGAAGAAAGTACGTGTGTCACACGAAACGCACACATCTACATTGCATGACCTGCATGCTGGATCGTGTAACGAGCGCTATAAGCTTGAGTTGCAGCTGATTACCACGGTGCTGCTGGCAAACAAAATTGCAACATTTCGATGTTTAAAAATTTGTTTGCTTTTTAGAGTTCTTTATTTTAACAAAATCATGCACAAAAATTGAAAACATGCGCAAATTAACTTGTTAACACATCTCGCGCCAAGCCCCAAAATCGCAATTTACTCATTCGGGTCAACATTTTTTTCTTCTGGAAACATTCGGTTTATGTCCATACTATGCGTGTGGATATGTGCACACGCGGCCCAAACGATTACTCAGGTCGTGTGAACCAGTGCCGCACATGGCGCTAAATGTGTTAAATAAAACACCACAATAAATAAAGCGCCACAATCAGCTGATTTCTTTGATTGCAAATTCTTGCTGGCCTAAATTTATCCAATAGGAATGCCATTTTGCTCTCTCAATTTCCTCTCACTTGTAATTTACTTAGACATCGCCAACACGATAAAGACACAAATCATGATAATTCTTAACAATTATTATATATCTCGAAATAACAAATACAAATTTCAGCGATTTGGGCGTTTCATTGAGATTTCGAACAGCTACTCCTAGGGCGGATGCATTTTTATTGAGATGGTTTCATGATCCTTGCCTTAGGGGGGACTTCGTTTTGAACCAGTAACAGTTCGTCTGGTATCAAGCATACTTCTAGCTGCACTAATATGGTGGATTCATTTGTACCCTCCATTTTGCTGGGAAAGTAAAAGATCAGTTTTTTTTTTTAATTTTTCAGTAGGTATGTATTTGTATTTATTAATATTCCTCATATGTATAGCATTATATTACTTATTTGATTTTTACAATAATTTAAACAATATGTTTAATTGCAATATTTTATTTTGCTTTTATTCACCATTTTTGTTTTCATTTTTCATTTAGTAACATTAGTAAATAGTATATATAATAAAATTGCATTATCAGTTTTTGTATAAGAAAGTTATTTTTAAACTTTTCATTAATTATATAACAAAACTGCAAAAACTTATAAAATATATAAATCAAAACTATTATATAGCAAGTGTGCTTTGGAGTGCTGCTAAAAAGAAAATATTACTTAAAAACTATTTACAGTAAAGGTGCTAAAATTTTTTTTTTTGATTTTCACTAATCCTTAATGAAAAAACTATGGATCTAAAGTTGTGTATGTATATGTATGTAAAGTAACTCTTTTGTTGCGCGTATGTCTGTTTTTATTTTTTATTACCATTAATGGTGTAATATATATGTATTTTTCTCTCACTTCAGATTTTTCTCATTGTATTTTTTTTGTAATAAGCATTCCTTATTATAATAAATATTTTTTTACGTGTGCATTATTTCAATAAATTTTATAACAAGCAGCTAATTTGTAAAACTAATTATTATGTATTTAAAATTTAAATGATTGCTTTCTTTCCATATATGCTATCTCGCTCTGTTACATCGCTCTCTACATTGTTTCTACTATTTATAATCACAAATATGTGTGGATTATTTACGAATTTTAGAGGTTTGTGTCATGACTAAACTTTCTAATTTTTTATGTTTACAATATTATTTTTCGTTTCATTGAAGAAATTCGGTTATTTTTGTGTTTTCAATACTTAACTAGATACTTAAATAGATTATTTTTAATGTTTTTTTTTCTTCTACAAATCCATAGAAATTCCAAAATTTCTATACATTAATCTCTTGATACAGTTTTGAAGTGGGTTTTCTTTCTATTCAAATGTACTTTTAAGCCTCATTGCTAAAAACACTACCGTATTTTGGCTTATTCGGTTTCAGTAAAAAATAAATGCGAAACCGAATATTTGCCGCTATCCTCTCCGGCCTTTCTTAGCTAAATATCTTGTATTTAACGAATGTCTCTGATTTGAAAAATAGGTCGTTCTATACTGATTTGTAGTGTTGGGCAGTATCGATAACAAAAATAGCTTATACTTGATTCTCAAAATTTTTGTCAGTACTCGATTCTGGGTATTCAAAATACCAGATATCGATATTTTCTAACTATCAATAGGTGCCAAGGCAAATATGAATCGGTCGTAATCACCGGATTTTTAATATTATTTTCCGGCGCTCCTTTTTCCGCCAGATTTGACGCCATATTGAAGTGCATGTACTGCTACTTTTGACAGATAACTTGACACAGCTATTCCGATAAATATGCTTGAAAGTATCGATAACGAAGTACTGACTGAAAAATAAAGTGATCCATAGAAAAAATTACGGTACTAGCGATCGAGATACATATTCAGAATTCGATTTCTCTCACATTTTGAGCCATAAAAATAGAAAGAAATTAATAAAAATAATGTTTAGATTGAGATATGAGTAAAACAAAAAACAGAAGAAATATCCGCTAAAAAATTTCCGCTAGGTGTCACTGTGTTTGACATGTTTAACTATGAACAAATATACAAGAATAGTGAAATTAAATTTATTTAAAATCAACTACATGAGTATGTGCTATAGTTTGTATTGCAACAAAAAAATTATTTATTTCCAACTATTTTCCATCTTTTGACAGTTTTTGTTATTTTCTGAATTTTGTATGATTTACATCCATACATATGTATGTACTTATACAGATACACATACATATTTGTATAATATCTGTGTCGTTTTATTATAACAACTTAAGTCGACTTAAGAAATTAGACCAGTCAAAACTTTTTCTGTCGTTCTCAAATAACGAAAATGCTTCACAACTTAGCCGCGCCAGTTAGATTCAATCGTTTATATACAAAATAATATAAGACCGATAAAAGTCTTGAAAACTTGAACGGTTTTCTTATTTAAAATCGCCAGAAAAAGTTTTGATTGGTCTAACTTTTTCAGTCGACTTAAGCTTTTATGTTAAAATGGCACAGATATATAGTTAATTAACTTTAATTTTAATTTAAATTTTTAACACATTTTTTATTTTTGTGTGTATGTACTATTTTCATTTTTATTGTTCATTGCATATTAAATTTATAAAGTTGGTTCATGGACGTGGTCAATTTCAATGATTTTCACAAAAAAAATTCTTTGCTCCACATTTGAGCTATTTATTCCCTTTTTGGTTTTAATAATAATATTATATATTATTTCATTTGCAAAGTTTTAATAAGCTTAACTTTATTAAGCTTATATTTTTTCTTGTTTTTGTCATATTGATACGAGGTTAATAACGAAATTTTACAATATTTTTATGATGCTCATATTTTTTTTTCCGCTTGCATGAATTCTTCTCATTTTTTAGCTTCATGTAGGTTTTTTCATGTCTATAAGTTTATGTTATTTAAATAATAGTTATAATATGAGGTTGTGTATGAAGTTAAGTAGGTTTTTGGAGATTTTTTGTGAGTGAGGCGTGTTGAATTTTACTATTGTTTTATGTTTGCTGAAAGTATGACGAATTCTCATATAGGCTCAAAAGTTGCTAACTTTGCTGATAGTGAGGGTGCAAAAATAGTGTAGCAAACGGGCTAATTAAGTAGGGCTGGACACATTGAAAGCGGGAGCTACAAGGCGTCATCTGTTAAATTTGTTATACATACCTACATGTTCTTATGTAGAGCAAGAATGACGCCAGATTAAAGCTTTGTTCGGCAAGCATACAATTTCTATAAAAATCAACTAAATAGTGTTCCGTGACACAGAACATTTGCAGAGAGAGGTAGCATTTTGACATTTCGTTGAGAGTGCGTTTCTGGCGAGGAAATTTCACTTAATAAAACAGCTAATCGTGATAAGGGAAACAACAACAAAAACCTAAAATTTGGAGCTATTAACCAATGCAAAGAACAACAGCTGTTTTGCTTGCAAGTTTTTACAAATTTCGGTTGGGAGAGAAACTTTTTACTTTTTGCATATCGAGAGAGTTTAATATCATTCCCAATTTGTTTGTGTACCGGCGTTTCTAAGAAAATTTGTTCTGGAAGAAGCTTTCACTGGAACAAAACTTGTGAACAATAAGTGCGCTTGTTTATTTTTATATAAAGCATGGTTTTATAGGAAGTGGGAATAGCTTTTTAGAGAATTTGCACACAACAAACTTTATTGGCCGATAATTTAGTCTATCTGATTTGATTTGTATGTAATGCAAATCAAGTCAAATATACTACATAAATAGTTTGCCAATATAGTTAATCATGTACATACATATGTATGTAGTTCTAAGTGTATAAACATGTATTATGTATGTGTGTGCACATTGCAGTATATATGTATATGTATATGAATTCATTACTATTTTTATTTAGTATATAATTACTACCTTAATAAAGCTATGATCCCAATATCAGCTGATAATTTAGGTACCTAACTGTTAAGTGAACATTACCATTGCTCTCTGATTGTGACAACTTTTAACTAGGTAGATACCTACTTTTTGAGTTATGTTTCGCATTTGCTTTGAATTATTTTCTCATACAAGTTGCTAGCGTACAATGGTAGTCCTTATTAGATATGGTTCCCAATTATCAGACATTTGAAAACTTTCAACTAAAAAAATATTATCTTCTTGTTTCTCATTGTATTGTTCAAAAACAATATGACAATAAAAAAAGAAGAAGACAAAGAGAGAATGTAAACCGAATGACAATGAAACATATATTGTATATATATTATTATTTTTTGTGTTTTATGTACTTAATAATTATTTAACAAACAACAACAAAATTGTCGCGTATAAAAATAAATTTTGTTACATTTGTAGGTACATACATTTGTTTGTTTGTATGTATGTAAGTTTATATGCATGGCTTTACTATATAGATAGTATGAACGTTTTGTAATAGATAGATATAGCATTTTATATAATTATACATTCATAATGTATTACATATGTACCAGTACTATTATTTGCAGGTAGGTATATACAAAAGTTAGTTTAGTTTATTATTAGTAGAAATGTTATTGTGTATGTGTGTATGAATGTATTTAAATAGTACAAGTAAGAGTTACAGTTAGCTAATTATTGTAGATTACAACTTTTACATAAGTATGTGCAGCTGTGGTTGGAAAATGTATATATGTATATACATACAAGAACTCAAAACATTTTTCAATAAATTCCAAACTACGACGCAACAAAATATGTCCTGAAAACACTGGTTGTAGTAAAGGAGATCCCGAAATTTTTGACTAAGGACCTATAATTGATTTAAATATTTTGTTTTGCAAAAAAAAAAAAATCGACCACTGTGTGGCAGATTTGATCTATATATTTCATTTTACCGTATTCAATTTGATCTAAATTAAATTTTCACGAAACGTCAGAAATTCTTGACAGTACTTTTCACCGGAGCATACCTATTAATAATTTTTGTTTGCGTCCGTAACAGATTTGGAAATTATTCACAACAAAACAAACATAAATACTAGCACCAATCAGGTACGAGAAATAAAAATTTGTACTGGAAAGTGTTCGACGACACCAAACATTTGCAGGTAGACTGCGCATTTTGACATTTAATTAATAGATCGAATTTCATTGGGTGCAGAAGTTGCAAATTTCTGCTGGGAGGGTTGACAATACCCCTTTTTTCGGTCAAAAAAGTTGAAATGGATACGCATGCTAAGTGGTCCGCTGGTATCGGTTCCAACGGATGATGAATAGAAAAACGAGATATTTGGAAAATTTCTAATTTTAGGTAGTCGAGTTGGCCTGGTACTTATCTATGAAGTAGTCCGATAAAATGCAGATTTAGAGATCGTTATGTGGTCAAAATCTTCTAGATAAATATCCACCAAACAATTTCATCATAGATGCTCTCAGCCAACAGCCTTGCGGCAAGAAAGAAGAAGAAGAGAGAGAAGACTAAAAAGAGTAAAAAGTAAGTATTCGCATTAAACTTTAGGCTTCGTTTCTAAAGTATACCACTTGGGAGCGCCATGAAAATAATTTTGGTACGTACATACATATGTACATATGTGAGTGAAAATTTAAAAAGGAGAAAATTCAAATGCAAAAACTCAAACATAAATATCTTCCATTTTGTATTTATTTTCATAATTTTAAACATATTTCGCCTAAATTAAAACAATTAAAACAATTAATTTAAAATGAAAACAACTAATTTAAAAATTAAAATAATTAATTTCAATTAGTAATACAAATTTTCAGAAAAAAATTGACAACAAACAATTCTAACAATTTCTTTGTACAATTTTGGAAACTTCCCTCTAAATTGCTATAACTTAAATAGCATGTAAAATCTTTCCAATGTTAAATTGTTAATCTTTCCTTATCAAATTGGTCAATCGTTTAAGTGTACCACTTCTTGTTTTGTTTAAAATGTAGTTTTTTTTTGCTCTGAGCTATTAACACGACAAAGATCTCGGCACTAAAAAAAAACCTAAAAAATAAAAATTATAAACATTTGGATAGTTTGGAAATTTGTGGCAATTTTTTTTTTTAAATTAACACTATGAACATTTATCTACACCTTTTCCAACAGTATTTCAGAAAAACTCAAATGTATTTCAGAAAAGCTCATATGTACTTCAGAAAACTGCAAATGTAATTCAGAAAAGCACAAGTGAAATTCAGAAAAACGCAAATGTATTTCAGAAAAAACCAAATGTATTTCAGAAAAACCCAAATGTATTTCAGAAAAAACCAAATGTATTTCAGAAAAACCCAAATGAAATTCAGAAAAACCCAAATGTATTTCAGAAAAAACCAAATGTATTTCAGAAAAACACAAGTGCATACCATGGTTTATATTAACAGTTAAACGCCAACGGATATATCGCGCACTGCCAATGCATCTGCGAAAAAAATAGAAGCGTGCTGAATAGCACGGGCACAATCTGCCGTCGTTACTGCGTCTTTGGCTTGTTGGATAATTTCCTCCATGTATTGTAGTCGCCTTTCTATTACCCCTGGCCCCTCCGTGGGTGGAACCCGCATGTTTGTTTTTACAAACGCTTTTATTTTGGACCAAGCATTCTCAATGGGGTTCAGCATCGGCGAGTAAGGCCCCAAGTGCAAAAGGGTGGGTGAATTATTATCAGCAAACACCGCCTCAAGTCCTGAATGGCATGGTGCATTATCGCAAACCAATACCAAATCAGACAGTCTGTTCCCGATTGCGGTCCATCTATTCAAAAGTCCACGGACCCACTCAGCTGCACTCTCTTTTTTAAAGGAACCGCGACGCGTTTCCATACATAATACACCTGACGTACTGATTGCCCCGATAAGGTGCACATTCGGTCAACCTGATGGCGGTAGCGTTAAAGTTGCTCGTGCGCCAGATCGTGCGCGACCCTTTGTGCGCCTACAAAATAAATTACAAAAAAAAAAAAAAAAAATACAATTGGCTTTTTCTGAATTTCATTTGGGTTTTTCTGAAATACATTTGGGTTTTTCTGAATATCACTTGTGCTTTTCTGAATTACATTTGTAGTTTTCTGAAGTACATATGAGCTTTTCTGAAATACATTTGGTTTTTTCTGAAATACATTTGCGTTTTTCTGAATTTCACTTGTGCTTTTCTGAATTACATTTGTAGTTTTCTGAAGTACATATGAGCTTTTCTGAAATACATTTGAGTTTTTCTGAAATACTGTTGGAAAAGGTGTAGTTTGCTCCATATATGTAGAATCAAACAATTTTTTTTTACCGAAATTCAAACAAATGTACAGCGTTCAACTCAGTTTACATGGAATGGCCCAATTATTATTATGTGCTTGTATGTATGTTTGTATTATTCAAAGCTGTTGAATTAATTCTGTTTACGAGTACTTAAAACATATGGCTTGCACTTTTTACAAAAGCTCATTAAATTAAATTTAAAATAAATTTTTAATCTCTTTACATTTAGTTGAACTGATATACAAAATATATTTACAATTTTTATTGATTGATTGCGTTTGATTTTACTTTTAATTATAATTTTTTTCCTTAAATAATTTAAAGTTTTTTTGAATCAAATACAGTTGCGCTCAAAATTTCAGTAGTGCTCATCGCTATATATAACTTTTGACTATTCATTCATTTTGTATATGAAATTTCATAAGCTTACCTGGGTTACTCAGAGCATTAGCATTACACAGTTTTAACGATGAAAATAAGTAGGAGTGAGAAAAAAATTTCTTATCAAAAAACTAGGGTTTAACAGATCAATATAATAATACTTTTAATATACATAACTGTTATAATAAGAGAGAAGTGTTGCCATCACGCTTTATTTTGAGAACGATGGGTTCTTAATACGTTCAGTCCCCCGCCTTTAAATGATTTGTTGTTCATAAAAACCAGGGACGAAAAATAATTTTTTTTTGCGCCTTTAAAAAGTAAAAAAGTATTCCTTAAGAAAGATCTTAGCTCTCCCGTCATCACAAGACTTTCAGGATCAAAATGCCGGTCACAATTATTTGTCTGCCTTTTTTGCAAAGAGTCTGATAACTTAACAATCCTTTAATCCTTTTAATTCTTCGCGCTAAAAATGAAAATTATTAGATATATCCACATTAAAACTTGTACTTTATAAGGAATACAAATTCCTTTCCCTAGCAAAAACACTTCAGCTCAACTTCAAAATATTTACATCATTTAGTATATGCACTACTAATTTTATGACCGCAGCTGTACATTTTTTTTAACTTTATTAAATGTTTATTTTAATGCTTTATGTCATAAATAAATAAAGATGGTCTGTTTTGAAAGTGACATAAGTCCATTACGCGAACATTTGTTAACGTTATTAAGCTTTTTAAGTGGGTGCTCTGTAATAAATAAAATGATCAATATAACAAAAAAAACTTATTTTATTTTATTAAAAAAAAAAATTAATAAATTCATTAAAAAATAAAAAAATTTCAATGGTGTAGGACTTTTGCACTTTTTCATAAAAATCGTCTAATTTCTGGAATTCTGGTAGTTTTCATATTTTGTCCTTTTTTTGTTTGTTGTTGCTTCTCTTTATGTCAGATCGTCAATAATCTGTATGTATTTGAGCGTTTTAACTTTACATGCTATTTGCTATCCATTCACTGGATTTAAATTTGTATTCCAAAAAAAAACCCATATTATTAATAAACATAACCAACATTCTCTTAATATGCTATTGATATTTTCTATTTTTTTATGAATGATATTTGCATGCTAATATTTAATTTATTTTTTTATTATTTTAAATTTTCTTATTATTTTCATATGCAATAGATATTTACAATCATACAACTAACATATATATATAAATTGCTAATTTCCAATTAATTTCAATTTGTTTATGTTTATTTTGATGGCTGTAAAAACAATAACAAAAAAATAATGTAAAGAGTTTAAATTATGCTAATTAAATATTTTATTTGTTTGTTTTGCACCATATTATTGCATATTAGCTTACAACAAATTAATAATTATAGTTATAACAATATTTCATCAATTAAAATTAAATATTTAATTTACATATATGTAGTTATTAATTTTTCAGTTTTTTAACTCAAATCATTTTTATGTTTCTACATTCACTACAGAAATTATTACACATTTATGTAAGTCTCTATTCAGTTCCAAAATATGGTGTTTGCCCTTATTTATGTGTGTTTCTATGTATGCACGTATGTATGTATGTAAATTAATATTTTTTGTTGGGAATTTTCCGTTTGCCACATTGTTTACAAATGGTTTATTCTTCTTTCCCTTCACCTTCATTGTTCTGAGCTTTTTGATTGCGTGCAGCCTCCTCTGGAATGGTAAGAAACAAATAAATAATATTAGAAGAATATTTTTTTAACATTTTTAGTTGAATGCAAACTTTCTAAATTTGATTTGTAATTGATTAGGCGAATGTTTTAATTGGTAATAATTATTTCAAAAGTAACAAAGAAAAGGCAGTTAAAAATTGATTACGATTAAAAAAAAAAATTTAAAAAATATCGAAAATAATTTAAAAAAGTTTTTTTGATTGATTACCACTACTTAAAATTTTTAATGTTAATTTTCCAATTGATTAAAAACTAGTTGAAAAAATTATGATTTTCATGGTTATTAAATCTTATAACAATATCAAAAAAATCACTTAATGGATTTTCAGGAAAATAATCAATCAAACCGGTAATCATTACGCTTATTAATCATTATTTAACAGGTCTGACTGGATGCTATCTTTTATAAATTGACTTTGATTCAAAGTTTTAATTTGTTATTCAACTGGCGTTTCGATAGACCAGCTGATTTTTATTTTTTTTTTATATTTTGACAATCCACACAATTTTCAGTGGGATTTGGACTAAAAACTCACAAATTACAAAAACAAAATGCTTGGAAATTTTTTCTGTGTCTGTATGTTTGTCAAGCTGCTACGACCTTTTATAGTTGGCTCATGGTACATGGCGTTTACGTAACATTTAGGCTATTATACTGCTCTATGGAAAATTTTACAATGCTCGATTTTTTTTTTCGTAAGAACTAAGCGAGTTATGAAAAAAACAATTTTTTATTTTTTTTTTCAATATTTGAATCAACTTATTTTTTGTAGTATATTGTATTATATTCATCATTATGGCTAAGAGTTAATAACCTGCGGGCCTTGTTAAGCAACTAATGACGATGAGCCGCTGTGAAAATCTCAAGGAAACTAAAATGTATTTGCCAAAAATATTACATTGATCACAGAAGTTGATAATAAAATTTCTCTAGAAAATTTGGTTCCTTAGTATTCAAGATATTTCCAATGGAAAAAAGTATCCACTTAGAAAAGAAATGAAAATTGCACATAGAATTTCCTCTTTTATTAACTATTTGTGAACAATTACTTTTACTGGTCAGCCAAATTGCTGTACCCTGAGGTAATGTAGTAAAGTAGGGGTTGGGAAGGGGAGAATCTAGGTGAATATACAGCGATATAAATAGATTTGTAAGCCAATTATTAAGGTGAAATTGTAATCATGCTGCGAGGCTATACATAAATATATCCATATCTATATTTATATAATAGATTGTAAACGAGTAAGAAAAGTAATATGACAGGTATATTCTTCTCCATGTTTGTATGTACATATGTATGTATGTATAACTCTCTAAGTCCAATCAGTGAAACTTGACCAACATTTCATTTACTTTCTTTGTGCAAGTTGCCTGCGGGAATTATTGAGATTGAATTTTCTCTATGTATGTACGTGCTAGTTGTTTACTCAGATTTATTGCCTACAGTGTACTTCATTATTAAAATGAAAAATATGTACATACATACATATGTATGCATGTTAATTGAAAATGCAAAACTGAAAAATTAGGAAATTTTTGCCAATTTGTGCAAAACATGATTGCAATGAAATATTTGGAAGCAAATTACGAAATAATAATTGACACAGGGTGACCTTGGAAAAAATACAAAATTTCTGTTACATTTTATTTTAGCTCAAATCTTTGTTTAATATGACTATGATTGACCAACAATTTGTATTTTTGTATGTATTTTTAATTTAAGAAAAAAAGATTTTATTTGAAACGCGTGCTAAACAACGACACGATTTTGTTATGTAAATGAAACTCTTTGGAGGTAAAAGCGCTTAATTAAGAACAAAAGCCGATTTCCAAGTGCCATAAAAAGTTCGTCCCACTGCGATTATTTTTAGTCCGAATTTGTTAAAATTTTAATTAAATTCATTGCAATTTCTTGCTGTTATTTCGGTTGAAACTAAATGTGAGGTATGTAACCTGAGACGGTTTCAATGTTAATTACTTAGTCAAGTAAATTATCTGATGTAAAATACTAAAATAACAAAAAGCTTAGTTGTATGAATTTGAAACTTTGAGCCATTTAACTCATGTGTAATTTGCACAAGGTCAGACTGGGTTAGTCTGGCACAGAGCAAAAAAGATAAAAGCTAAATTTGAATTTAAATTAATGCTTGTTTTGGGTTATTGTGCTTTACGCGAGGCTCCAAATGTATTGGGCCACTTTTGGGTGAATTTGATATAAAAAGGGTATGACAAATGAGTTTGGCTGCAACACAGCTGAGTAGAAGATTAACGCGAAAGGTAAAATTAAGTAGAGAACAGTGAAATTAATTGATTTTAAATGAACACAAAAAGCTTTTATGTTTGTCCCATCCAGGACGGACTATGTCTGCTTTGCTTTTTAACAACTTAGTTCCTCCTCAATATCTCTTCAGATATTTGAGGCGACTTTATGGAATTATGCAATATTTTGAACACTCAACTTTTTTCTTGTTATTTGAGAAATGTCTAAATTTTCAAAGTTTGATATCAGTTTGAATGCCATTGGAGTTCATTTTGTAAGTGCACTTGTAATTTTTACATATGGCAGCACTTGTATTGTCTGTCATATTTGACATCAACAAATTATCAAAACACGTGAGTGAAGGAAAAATTACGAAAATATTAAAAAAGGAAATAAATAAAAAGATATATATTTGTGGACAAAAGTTGATAGTTATAATATTGTATAGGCCATTATGTTTTGATAATTGGTAAAATGCTTAACAAAAAGGAAAAATGTGAGGTTTGATTTCAGTTGAAAAATATTGATGGAATTCGAGTCGGAATACAATATTTTTTGAAGTGAGGAAATAAGAAAATGCAGTCATACCCAATGTATGTAACAGTGAAGGATATCTTTAGTTTACGGTGTCGTCTACTAAAAGAAGATTTAGCCCAAGAGACCTCCCTGATTTTACGCTGTGGAATATATCATAAAGTAAAATAATGCGCCTTGCTTTCACGATCTCGAGATACATATTTTCAGATCACATTTAGGCTGTGGTCAAATGGAGATCAAACACTTTCATGCAGATATAATTTAAAATTTATTAAAACCTTGTCTACCTACTCACCTTTGAGCGATTGTTCTTTCCAGATTTTCTTATTATCATTAAGACAAGCAAGCCATGGCTTTCGTATGCTAAATTTCGGTGTCGCTTTACCACCACTTGGCTTAGTGCTACCATCTTCCTGTTGCGTATTTGTCGATGAGCCACCTTCATCAACGCTAGCGCCCATGCGACTACGTGAACTGGCATTAGATGCTCCATCCACCGGCACATCACCCGCATCTATACTGGCATTCGTCGTCTTACACATGGGCGCCAACGGTGTCAACACATACTCCAACATATCGGACATCACCGATAAACTTGGATCCACAATAAAATCAATAAAACCAATTTGCGACTCAGGAAATAGTATATTATTACGATCACACATCGGACTAAACGGCAAGCCCAATTCACGTTCCAAATCACCCTGTCGAAAGAATTCCTCAAATAATAACATCGTCCAGCGATGATGTAAATTCCAACGTTTGGCAGGATGTGAAATATCACAACAATGTAATACCAATGACATCGCTTTCGACTTATCCACCGATGCTTCATTGAGTGTCAATAGATTGCGCATATTTTTCAGTTGTTGAAAATGAAATGACATATCAGTGGCCAGCACCATGTCTATGATTAATGTACGAAATTCACGAAATTCTTCACGTGATAAATTCACCAAAATATTACAATCATCCTCTTTGAGCAAACGAAATGCTGCACTCACATGATGATTCTCCAAAACGGCACGATCATTATAGAGCATTGCTTTCTCTGAACCCGACATTACATGGAAGTTATTCGTGGTGCCAGTATGTTCATAGTCGTGTATGAGTGCGGCAAGTAGGGTGGCAAATATTTCCAAATCGGTCAGCCAATTCATGAGACCCGTTTGACACAGTACATAATGTGTTGTTTGTGTTACATCAGCCGCATGCATGTTGTTGTGATATGGATTGCGATAACGACAATAACCCTCTTCGACCCGATTCAAGAATGTTTCCAATGTGGCGGGAGCTATTTTGAATTTATGTATAATACCATAGCGATTGAGCAAATCGTAGCTGAGATATTTGATTGGTTGGCCGCTAGCTGCTTCCGCTAAAGCAAATACATCAAATGACCAGTCATCCAAGTTCTGTGAAGAAAGAGAAAGAAACAGAGAGATTTATTTGATGCATTAGGGTAGGTTGATAATTTTCATTCAATTAGCATGTAGCCCTCGAATAAACATTCAGGCTTCGCAGAATTTATAATAGACTAAATCCGATTTGAATAATTATATCTCTACAACCAGTTAAGGT
Organism: Sphenella marginata; assembly: GCA_951509765.1. NCBI lineage: Eukaryota > Metazoa > Arthropoda > Insecta > Diptera > Tephritidae > Sphenella > Sphenella marginata. The sequence continues at coordinate 15,162,578 of OX608080.1, read as the reverse complement.
ATGGAAATTTATCACCGAATTATTGTAGCACTCATTATCACATTCCTTTTGATACCTATGTTCTACATTTTTGGTCACTCTGGTCCTCATATTGCTTGATATCCGAAAAAGTTCCAAACGTTTCTGAAACGTAAATGACGATAAGGACGTTCTTAATGCGATTCTCGAATGCACCCACGAACGACTTTTTTAATCTTCACGTTTGCGAATACGAGTGATTTTTTCCGAACTTTGCTAAGTATGCCATAAAAGAGAAGATATTCGAGAGCATTGCGTGATTTGTTGCTGTGCTCTAAATACTTGCTCTTAACATTTTACTTTAAAAATAGCACTATATTCATGTGGGGCATAATTATGTAATTTTAAAATTTGAATTCTCAAAATCGGCCCAACAGATTGCCTGTTTAGCTCTCACAAACATTTGTACATTTACGATATGTACACACATTCAACTTACCTTGAGTATTTGAACAACTTCAGGCGGAAATTGCATAAGCGCCGTACGTGTAACGCTTCGATAAATTCGATCCACAAATATACCAGCGCGTATTGCATGTGCAACGGTACGAAATTTTGGCTTCTCATCAGTGCGCTTGCGTGCAGTTGCCGATTGTCGTGTAAATGTGGATGCCAACCATTCGCGCACCTCGGGTGGTACAGCATCCGGTTGTACTTCGGATAGTTCATCATCTTCATCAGCGAGGCGTCTGTTGGTTTTGCAATGAATTTGTTGTTTGATGATAACGAGTACGAGGAAGAGAGAGAAAATCAAATATGTATTAGTAAATGCATTTTGGTGTGTGATTCTTAAATTTTTTTTTTATTAAATAATTTAAACGAAATCAAATTACGAAAAAATTTATTTACAATATTTGAAAATTTCTCAATTATTAAATTCATACATAAAACAAAACAACTAAATAAATTAATAAAAAACAAATTTTGCCACGCAAAATACATTAAAAATTTAATTTCCAATAAAATTTGATGCAATTCGGGGCTAAAGCAATGATCGGCATTTACTTTCCTCCTACAATCGGGTGGCAAAAATAGAAAAAAAGGAAATTTTATTTAGTTACTAGTTAGCTTTAAACATAGCAGATTACTGCCGCTAGATGTCGTGTGAGTGGTATGCTCATACTCATTCCCGCGCATACTAATACCTACTCAGATGCTGAAATATCTCTTTTCACCGACCACTGCTTTAAAGCAACAACTTAAAAATTACTTAAAACATAAATTACAAAACAAAAAAAAAAAAGAAAAGATTTGCATCAAACTCTAAAACTCAAAAGTGATTAAATCGTATGCATTATTTTCGTGTTTGTGTTAATTCGGGTATTAATTTGTGTTGCTATTTTTTGATTAAATTTTTTCACTTGCAAGTATTGTTAGAAAAGTTACAGAGTATGTGGAAGTGAAGTGTTGCGCTTAAGTGGTAAGAGCGCTAGCATAGTAGAACGGAAACGGAAGTGAAAGTGGAAGTGAAGAATAGTGTGAAAATATAACAGATTTGTTGTGGTTGTTTTGTGTGGTAAATTTTCGGTTTCCCTCATAATACTCTGTGTGCATGCGTGCATTTCTACACTAACAATGTACAATTTTTTTTTTGTTTTTTTCATTTTAAGAGCGTGTAAATCTCGGTTAAAGCCAACATGAAAACACACACAATAAACAAAAAATACTAGGGAACATACTATATTTGATACGAGAGTGTAGTTAAAAGTGTTGAAAAGTAGTTGAGCAAGGAAATCTAGTAAATTAGAAACAAGTTCAGAATATTTGAAAGTGTTTCAGGTATAAAAAAATTTCAAGCAGAAACAGGACATAGAAAATAAACAAAGTAAAAAGAAATTAAAAGAAATAAGGAAATTTAAATTCGGCTGTAACCGAACATAATATACTTAGTTGTGTGTTATTAAGCTGTTCAGACTTTATTTCTCAAGGCCATAATCATAATTACTGACGCTTGTGTTTTGAAGTTTTTTTCCAAGTTTAAAATTTTATTTTTAACAAAAAAAAATTGTTTTAGTATATTAAATTTTTTCAGAAAATATTTCTGAAAGCTGATTTAAATATCTTAGTAATAGTACAAAAATCTTTGTAATCGGTTGAGTCGTGCCGTAGCAAGCCCTATATAAAAACCTATTACCGTCATTTTGAAAAATTTTCGATACCCTGCCATGCCCAAAATTTCTCAAAAATACACTTTTAAAAATTAGGTTATATTTATATGGATACAATGTATACATATGTATGCAAAATTTGATCAAAATCTAAGTGAGTCGGGTTTGGTTTTGATATGAAATTCATCATATACATTTTCGTATTTTTCTACGGTCGCACGGCCACTACTCAATATTATCCTCATTTCTTACATATGACGTCATAATCTAGCGTTGCATTGAAAAAATTCAAATGCCTCGCATCCAAGCACAACTAAGTATAAAAATATGTACAAGTTTTTTTTTGACAGTGTTAAAAGGATTGTGTCAAGTTTTAATTACTTAAATATATACAGTTGTAAGGTTATATACATAATATCCACATAGCATATGTATGTATTTATGTGAGTATGCTTGTATATACGTAAGTACATACATATAAATGTGGTTGGCTAAGTTGTGTGACCATTAATTTAATTGTTAAGAGGTAGAAATAGGACAAGGAATAAAAGTAACTAACTACGTATTTATGTATATAGGCATAGATATATATGTATACAGTTATGTGCTTTCGATAAGATATATGTATGTATGTATGTATGTTTATGTCAAATTTATTCAACTGTGCAAAAATATGTATGAATGTATGTATGTAAATATGTAAAATGTATGTAGTAAGTAGAACATCCATAGTTCGTTCTATAACAGAGAAAGTTGACGAACGAGTTAAAAGTAACAACTATTCCAGTTTTAACTTTATCGTGAAAATATATAAATCTAAAATTCATAAAAGTATAGCTTTGGAGATTTAAATCCTTTCTGAAATAGCTCAAACGACTGTATTTTGCGTAATTAAAAGTTTCTCAGTTTCCTTCCTTAAAAAATCTAGTTCTATGAAAAATTCATTCTAAATAAAATCTTGTTCTATGACAAAATACAAAGAAGTATTTAGATGAGAACCATTTCCATCCCATTACAACAACAGGTTGAGTGACAGCTGGCCGTGACCACGAAAAGCTCACTTTGATGAAATGAAGGCCGATTTGGCGACACATAAAATAGTTTTGACGTCAGCTACGCTGTAAAGAAGCTATTGAGAATAAGACTGACTTCGATAAGTCCTTCAAATAACTGGCGCTACCCTGCAATAGGACAGTTCACAAAGAAACTTTCGGTGAAGATATCCGCGTGACAGCTACCGTGGATGCGAATAAAATTGAAAGAAACCTGAGTGGTATTGAACACCATCCAGATTGTCTAATCCTGACTCAGAATCCTCTTATCTGAAGCACTAGGGCTAATTTTTTTTCGTGCCAAATTCGGCATCAGCTGGAAAGCAACTAGTTTAGTCTGCCAGAGCCGCTAGTTATACTTAACTTACTTTTTATGAATATGTTTCTAACCTTAAAATGACATGAGGAACTTTTAATAAAAATTCAGCAGCTAAATGAAAGTTTTAATATAAATCGACCACAGCGCCATCTGCTATATTTCTTAGTCACTTATTATTGATGGCAATCTCGCTTCTTATCTCTAACCATAGTAACTAGGTAATTTTTTTTAATTATTTTCCAATTCGTGAAATTCAAGCCTGTACATTTGTTTTTAAAGTATTCGATGTAAAGTTGTAATATCCGCAATTTAAAATAATTTTTGTGTAGTTTTATTTCACCATGCAGCTTAAAAATCGCTTTGTGTGTTGCATGCGTACCAACAACTTGAGTTTAAAAAATGATTAATAACAAGTTTTTCATATAAATTGCACTACTCACAAAAAACGTCACGAGCTAATAAAGTGCTCAACTTTTTTTTCTGCCACTACACTAACGACTGCATACGCAAATACAAAGACATGCGGGTAGTAAACATAACAATACAAAATTTTTTATGTGAAAATTTTTTTGTTTTCTACAGAACCACTACTCGTATTGACATACAAGGACATGCGAATTCAAAAAAAAAATTTAAAACAATGTACTGCATTGTACTGGGGAATTTATATTTTTTTATTCCCCATATTTTTTGTTGTTTTGTGTGTAAAGTATAGAGCACGAAGCATAAATAGATTTAAAGTATTTGCATGAAAAATTATTTGCACATCCAAAAAAGCCAGTAGTTTCGCTTCATATCACGATGACGGGTGTAGCATGTCAGTTTAAATATTTTTTGCTTGATTCTTTAAATATAATTATATATTATATTTAAGGACTGATATTCTCCAAAATGGTTTCTAACATGCTTTCCCCACTTTGGGTCCAACGTTGGATTTCAGTTTGAAAACCATTGGAGTTCATATTAAAAGTGCATTGGCAATTCTTACACATGGCAGCACTCGTATTTTCTGTCAAATCTGACATAAAAAATTAATCAAAACATTTGAGCTAACGAAAATATCCCAAAATATTAAAAAAGGAAAGAAATAAAAAGATATATATTTGTGTAACAAAAGCTATTGTTTATATTATTATATTATATGCATTAATACTCCGCATTTTGTTTGATTACTTAGTAAAATGTCTAACAAGAAAGCAAAATGTAAAATATGACTTCAGCTGAAAAATATTGATGTACTTCAAGTCGTAATCCAATATTTTTTTCAAGGGAAAAATAACAATATTTTCATATCAAAAATGTTGCCTCTGCTTGGCATTGTTTTTACGATTAAGCTCAAGATCAAAATCAACCTTAAAAGAAAAACATTGAAAAATAATTTTTGATAAATTTAGGTGGCCCGTTTTCGAAATTCTAACTGAGCTACACATAACCTATTGATGATTACTAACTAACTAAAACTAGCTTACATAATTATCAAGAATTATCTTTCAATAATTTCACTTATTCCATTCACAAGCTTTACATACATTTAAATATATACATTTTTCACACTTCTAACCTCAATTCAAAGAATTTGCTATTTTTTTTTCGTTAAACTTTGCCAAAACTTTGCAACTAGAAGAGCTCATCAAAAGCTAACTGTATAATGCGGCAATTACAACATTTCTTAGTTGTAGGTATGTATATGTGTAGGAGTATGAGTATGTATCCTGCAGTCTAAAGAACTAGTTGCGCAGACTAATTCACAACGATTTTGAAGGTTATGCTCAACTACATAGCCAACTGTCAATTATATCAATTATATGAAATCAGCTGGTGTTTGTAACCTAAGAATATCTGTCCCATTTGTACTAGTCTCATGCTATTTTAAAAATTACAAAGGTGAAATATTTTGAAGCTTTTCTGAGAAACAAAGTGTCTAGTTCTGAACTGGTACATTTTCAGACAAGTTTTATCTTCGACTGTGTACGTATGCCAACACCACTTAAAGTGCAAAAAAGCTGTAAACTAATATGTACGTTAAAGCACCACTTAAAAATTCTTACCAAGCTAAAAACTTTTTGACTAAGTGAAATTGCATTAAGCGCAAAATGTGCGATAAGATTAAATTCCGTTGCAAAGCTCTGAAAATCTGTTGGTTTTGAACTTTTATGTACTCGTACACCAATTGAAGCAGTTGTTGAGCAGGTGTTTACGCTTAAATTTGTTGTAGTTTTAATTCGTGAAAAGTTTAAACTTTTTAAGATTCACGAAACTACGCAAGTTGAATACCCAAATTGGTGCAAAAAAAAGTAAAAAAGGTAGATAATATGCAGCATATTGCGGTTGAAGATTCACAGCCACAAATTCTGCTGTAGTTCATTTGAAAGATTTCTTTGGTATAGTAGAGTCACACTGGGGGTCTATTAAGCTCTCTATCTATATAATTTATTTCCAACTTATTATCCGTATGAACTTAGCATGGACTTAGGACAGATTTAATTCTATATTTTGTAAGTCATTAACGACAACTACTTACTAAGCTTTTATCGACTGTAGGCTCTATACAAGCCGATATCATTGAGTAAATTGAAATCCACGTAGTAACAAGACTCGAACCATCATCCTTGGCAACGATTGCTTAATTATTAATCACACAAATCGGCTTGAAACACTGCACTAAACCTCAGAAAATGTTGGAAAAGATTGTAAAAAGCAATCAATTCGGCATACTTGCGTTTTCATTAATGTCAACATTTGTCATTGTTTGTCAGTTAAAACAATAATAACACAAACAATGACGGATAAAGGCCAATGATGCTTGCAAAAGCTCCCAAAAGAAGCCAACCTGTAAGCAAGCTGCGATTAGTCTAGAATGATTTCGCGATGAGTCCGAAAAGTAGTATGCGATTAAAGATGGTTTTTATCTCTTTATACCATAATGTCCTTTGAGAAAGTAACTCTACCCTTTTATGAAGAGTCGATTACTGTGGAGCAGTTCTACTTTCTTCCCCACTTTCTAGCCCTGTAAGTATGCTATACAAATTAAAATTTATTTTTACTTGTTCTAACTATACCCATAAAGTACTAGTTGTGATCAATTATAGACCACCATGGACGAAAGGAATTCATCACAGTTCAATCTCTTTACAGATGAGTCGCAAAGTAATTTCGGGTAACAAAAGGAAAATACTTAAAAAATGTTTGAGTGGATGATGATGACAACTCAAATGCAGACACAAAAGTAATGAGCGAATAAAGGAAATATGCGTGAACAAAAGACAAGGGCAACAGACATTTATTCAGTTTAATGAGATGGTGTGCATGTCTTTTTGTAAACTGAGACGATTCCGGAAAATCCTCTCTTACCTAGTCTTTTTGGTAAAAGTTAGTATTTTTTTGCTTACATTTATTTACTACCTTTATATTGGGTCGCATGAGCTATTTACTTGAAACTTGGAACATGATTCAGACTGGTGGGAGATATAAGGAACAACATTTCAGTCAACTTTTGAGAAAATTCCCGAACTGAACTACGAATATACTACCAAATTAGCTAAATTTCAATAGGTAGCAGACGGATCCATAAAATTGGGTAAAAATGAAAAGCTTTGTGTTCAATTTTTTTACGAAATTAAGAGAAGAAAGATTTGCTCATTAACTATTTGCTGGGGACCACCCGCCCTGTTAATTTCGTAACCGTTATATTTCCGAAGGAGGACTAAGGCAAGGGGCTCCCTTGATCACTACCCATGGTTAACAAATTAAGGAAAGGTTGACAGAGAACAAATTAGTCGGGAAGCTTTTGTTGAAAAAGCTCAAAGCTCATAAAAGCTTTGTTTAGCGCTCAACTGTAGACTTTATATAAACTTTGGCTATTTTGACATATATGTAGATTATCATTGATAAGAAAAAAAAAAAATATAATTTAAAAACTTCCACCCAAGGAAATCCTCATTAAGACGGTTTAAAGAGATCACGCAAATTTCACATACACATAAACTGCTTGGAAGCAAAATTAAAGAACGCATGCTAAACTTTGAAAGCTCACCAAATCCATTGGGAATATTCTCAATTTTTGTATTTGCCCAAATTCAGCAAGAGGAAAACATGCGCTAACTATCCCATTGAATTATTTATTCTATTTGTGTTGTACGAATAACTTTTCTACCAACGAGCGATGCTGCCAACTAATTTTTTATTTTATTTACGCTTTTTCCGCTCGCCAACTTTCTTGTTTGCGTTTTTGTGCTACTTTGTCTTCTAATTTTGTGTGAAGGATGGAGAGAAAACTTTCTTTATGATTTCAAGATTTTTCTACAGTTTGTTGTTCTTTCTTGTTGTTGTTGTGCAAGTAGTAAATAATGGCTCTGACATGCAGACAATTTCAATAAAGTTCGCCCAAGTAGTCAGAGACGTCAAATGTCGGTCAGACATGGTTGCACTCAACGGCGAGAAAAAAAGAAAAAAAAAAACCAATCAAAACACGTACTAAAATTTAAGTTTGGTTGTTGCTTAAATCTATGTATGTATACCCAGTTGTGGTTTAAGAGTCTGGTCTGGGTTTGAACTTTGCTTAGCCTAGCGCTTTAACTTGGCGCAGGTGTCGTCAAAATAATGTTTTGCTTGGAAAGTAGGTAACTTGCTGTATTTTAAGCTCTCCTTATTGAGCGTAGCCACCAGGAGGAGTTTAAAGTGTTGCCAACTATTAGAAATTCGAATTTTTTTTAGTGAATTAGGCAAATATGGGAATCCAGCGAAATATATTTTACATCGCATTTCAACAAAAATAATTTCAGGTAGAGTTGCCACCTAAAGTAATACCTACTCATATTATATTTATTTTTTCCACATATTCGCGTTTATCTCGAAAACATCTTGACAGATTTATATGCAAATTTGTATATAGGGTTTTAAAGAGTTGCGACCCATTCGAAACATAAAAAAATCATTTAAAATATGCCCGCGTGAATACCAAACGCTTGATATTTTGAGTCTTGTTCTAGCAAACAAATATTTCTAGCTAGTCTACCCCCTAGGGTTATGTATTGTACTTGCGATATTCTAAACTAAATACCGTAACTAAAAACGACCAAAATATCTTTACTGACGTATACCTACAATAAACGAAATTATATGGCAACCTCGAGAAATACCTCCCCCTTATCCTTAAACGCTTTTTGTTCACATGAAATAAGCCTTATATAAGGTGCGCTTTCTTCACCCTGCGCCTAAAAGTAACATCAGAGTTTTCGGCTCTTTTTTGGCGTATTTCACTTTTGATTTACTTCATTTGTTTGTTTGTTTGTTGTAGTAGTAAAAAAGGCAAATTGTTAGTTCCTGGTAGTAAAAAGTTGACTTTTTAGCCCGAAAATGCCGTTGGCCAAAAGTTTTTGCTTTTAGTCCATACAACCAACGCATAAATGCTTAATGTGATTTGTGTTATTTTTGATTAACAGCCAAAATGTCTATGTGTATGTGTATGTATGTATTTGTGCATAAACATATAAACTGGTGCTTTGATATGTATTTAAGTAATATTGCTTTATTTTCTTTTTGTATTCTTTTTGTGTAATTTAGCCAAACACCATCTGCACAAAAAATTTGTTGAGCTCGTTATTGTTGCTGGTGTTGGTGTGAATTGTTTTTGTTGACTATTATATTTTTATTTATTCATATTTTACATAAAGTGAATATGGTTATGGTTTTTTTTGTTGCTTTTTGATTGCAACATTTTTTTTTTTACGACGCTCGTTTAGCAAGTAAGTATTATGGTGCTATAATGGCTTGGTTCTGAATACAAATTTAGTAATTTATAACACCTTTAACAATAACTTTGTTTATAGTTTTTTGCATATATATTTACATATATTTACACCACATTTGTGAGTGTATTTTGTTGTTGCTAAGACATAAAATATGTTTGAATATTAAAATAAAAATATGCGAAAATTGCTTTAGTTCGTTAATTTGAGTTGCATGGCTGATATGCGAAGAGTTTGTACCGACATATTATGTACTAAACTGACCCAAAAAAAAAAAAAAATATTTTGTTTAATATTGTCCTTACTATAAAGCGTCGTCTTCTATCTTTTTAATTATATTATTACAATTTTAAGCTATTTGTTTAACTTTATATCACAATTCTCAGTTACCACGACTGACTATTCGCTTAATAGGAAATTAGTATGACATGGCGTATGAGCAACATTTAAGCTGCACAAGGAGATCCAACTTTTTTTTGGTACGCACTTAGTGACATGAATAAAATAACGAAATGAAATTTTTTTTTAAATTTGAAAATTCAATTTCAAAATGAGTTCTAATGGTTTTCAAACTGCATTTAAACTTTAGAGAAAATTTTGAGAAAATGTTTAACCTCACTTCAAGAAACATGTTGGAAATCACTTTGACAATTTAGACATTACTCAAACAATGCAAGAAGGATGTTTTATACGATTTTTTTCTATTTGTATGTCTGTTTGTTAGCGCATAACTCAGAGGCTGCTGCATAAAATTGAATGAAAGTTTCACTGATGTGCTGCTAGATGTACAACTTTAAGCTTAGAAACTTTTTTGTAGCAGGGAATTATTTTGTTCTCTCAGAATACGGTGGTGGCATGAACAGTAGGCTCAATTATGTTTCATACATATACCCACATCTATGTAATAGATATTATGTAAAAAAAGGCCTATGTATGCAAGTGTAGTAACATAGGCCAAACGAAATATTATTTTAATCTGTCTGTCTTTATACATATTTGTAACCGCATCACTGAAAAACTAATACATGGAATTGGATAAATTTCTCGCCAATGTAGTGCTGTTAGTTGGTATTAAAATATAGAATATATTTTTCAGTTCCATTTATGTATGCATTTTTTTTTGTGGCAACCTAGCACGAAAGCGGCCATCAAGTGTTTGATAAATTTCAACTACTGTTTTACTCTTAAAACTTAATTTGGAATTTAATTAATAAAAAAAAAAAAATACTTTCATAATAAATTTAATCGACTTTCCTTTCAAACATATCAAAATCCAACATGCTGTTATCCTCCAACTGTGTATCGTCCTTTTGCTCAGTTTTAAAACAAAGTAATTCGTTCATAGCACAATATTCACATTAAACTGTCAAACACTTACTATGCAGATAGTGAATTAACAACAAAGGAATAAGTGACGCCCGAGTGGCTACAAAAATGTACGCATACTTACACATAAAAAATACATAAGCTTGCATATATATACATATATACATACATATATATGTATATATCTGCAGCATATCGAAGAGCAATTAACTTAACTAAAACTCAAAGTAAAGCACACCTTTTACGTTTCTCCAACATTTCCTTGGCACGATACTGAATTATGAATTGTATTAGCTCGACAGTAATGACACTCTGTCGGCTATTTTCGCGCCGCAAACGACTCATGGCTATTGATATCACACTGACTTTAGCTATGACGGAAGCTTTGTATGCTTACACGCACACACACACACAAATTGACAGCGAGAGAAAGACGCCAGTAGCGTTATTAAATATTTCGCAAAAGCAAATGTTCGTGACACAATTAACAGCTGTTGGGGTTATTAGCTTTGCCGACGATGCGGATTACGTAGAAATGCGTTAGCCGTAAGCAAATGTTGATTGGATACTACGTTGATGCGTTTAGGTTAATTATTTGCAAATACACACACATACACATACACGTATACTTCCAATGTATCCATGTATATAAATATTTATTATTCGTGTGATGGATGGACAGTGCGGTTTATACACCACTTCGGTAATTGTAGACACCACAGGAGTTGGGCGTTTGGTAGCTGTCAGAATTACATAGCTTTCGGTTGAATGGTGAAGGAAAGTATGTACATATGTATGTACTATGTCTATAGATTGTTGTGGGGCAGCCGTATTGTAATGAAACTAAGAAGAATTTCTCTTTTTCTTTCTTGTTAAATATTTTGCTGCTAACGAGTCTTCGTTATTCAGTGTTTGTGTGCGGAATTAATTTATCAGGCCTTTCGTGTAATCCCATTTGATAGAATTTATTTCGAACTTTTTTGTTATTGCTCAAATTTTTACGCACACACGCACATATAGTAGTTTTTAATATTAATTAAGCGCTGACCATTAATAAGCCATGTAAAAGGTTAAGTTGTCAAGTAGTACATAAGAAACGTGTGTTTGTATACGCAGAGTGTAGGGCAGTGGGTGCAGATAGACTACTAGTAGCTTCGGAAATAGTTTTTCAATATAAAACTAACAGCCAAAGTCGAGTTAGGTCGAAAGTTAGTTATTACCAACATTATAGACATGACAGAAAAATACATGCGACGGCCTTTATTCCAGTAAAAGCTGGTAAATAATGGTTTTCAAAGATTTTTCTCAGTTGTTTGTATGTTTGTACGCGCATCACTCACAAATTGCTGTACAGAATTTAAAGCAACTTAAACCCACGTATTGCTAAATGTTCAACTTAAAACTTGGGATACATTTTACAGCACGAAAATGCTTGACACAGCGCAACAGAAGACAAATCAACAATTATTTTTGTGTGTATGTATGTTTGTACCAGCATCACACAAAAACTACTAACCCAAATTAAATCGTTTCTTCAAGGATTAATTGCTGGTAATCCATTTTGAGCTATGGGAAGCATGCAGCCTCTTAAGGCCGTGGGGGTCTAGTTCAAAAAAATGAAACCGAATAAAATTAATAAAAGTTTTGTGCGTGTAAAAAGCGAAGTTTATTGGACTGAATTAACTTATTTGAATTAAAAAAAAACATTTTCCTGCCACAAAATTGTAGAGAAATTTTTGATTTGAATTGGTAATAAAAAACATGTTTATGTTTAAGTTGAAAATTAAAGATGAATGTATAAGCGCTACTAAGTTGAGAATTGACAGAAAAATCCTGCTCCAAACGTCTGCTATACAAACTTGCGCCACAACCGGAAATTATCTGTCACACGCACGTCGAACATTGGAGAGTCAAAAATTATTATAGACAAATTCAAAATTGACTGCCAACATTTCGACAATCAATCAACTTTCTTGACATGACGATGTACAGTTTGCAGCACGAAAATGTTGCTATACCTTTGAAATTTATTTGGTTAAATTTTATTTTTTTGTTAGAACCAAGACTATAAACGAGCGTTAGGTCAATATAATTATTTTTTTTTTTTTAACGAAAATTATTATTGTCTTTATTTTTTTTTAATTGATCACTGAAGCTTCCACATATAGTTATCCTGTGTTTTTGTTGTTATTTTTCTTATTTTTCTGCTGCTGCACTGAGCTGCAACGCACGTCGCGTTTAAAAAAAATTTCCACTCGTTTACGCTCCGCATGCGTTGCATGTTAAATTTAAACTAAATGTAGATTCTATGTGAATTGTAAGAAATTGCTAAGAAGGAGCAGCACGCAAAAAACTTCCATTATTTACTCAATAGTTTCTTTTTTCACCTTCACTTACTTACATATGTTCATTTTTTTTTTTCTTTGTAACTCCTGAAGTGCTGCCGTGATGCCGCAACAGTCATGCTGCATATGTATGTGTGAGGGTGATAGCAGAAGAGTACAGGAGGGTGGTGAAAACGCTACTTAATCCACAAAGCTATGTACTATATCCGCTTTGTACTAGAACGTGAGTCCAACCAACACGAATACAAATGCAAATAAGCAAGGAGAGCAAACAATTAAAGGAGAAACGTCTATATAGGTATGTAGTATGTAAGTGCAAGTATTTATGTAAATGTAGCAACCGACAATTAATTTTGTTTAATTTGTGGATATTTTTATTATTCATTTCATTTCGTATAACACACCTCAACCAATCCTTTTGCCATGTTGAACTGTTCAATTAGCTGTAAGGGTGCTTTATTGGAGTTGTTATTTTTAAGTAACGATTATGCGTGAAACATAACTAAGATATGGCAAAGCTATTTTAAAAAAAATAGATAGATTAGATCTGAAAGTTCTTCAAAAATCCGCTGTTGGAGCCGACCGAATTGCTTTCCAAAACTCTTAATACAATTGATCAACTTCAAGCTCAAATTGTAACCAATGATAATAAGAAGTCTAAAAATTTTTTGAATTTTTCGCTAAAATACTTTGATACGCACTTAAACTCTTCTTCAGCACCCATTACAAGACCACTATTGGTAATTGTTGCAAAACAACTAGGCTGGCCGACTTTATTCATAGTTCTGCTTCGTGTTTTCTTTTTTTAGTGGTATCTTTTGACTTACATACTTAAAACAACAACAATTATGTGGGCGCGACGTAAATAAAAATAAGACTGAGGAAACAGGTAAAACGAAGTGCGAAGGTGACCACGTACATTTTAATTTTAGCTACATGAAAATCTATTTTTGGTTCAGAAAATGTGTGATTTTCTTTTTTTAAATTTGGAAGATTAAAGCGCTTTGGTTATTTTCTTGTAGAAATTTTTGTCGACATCAAATTGGTCTAAGGAGACCCCCAGTGAAATTCTCCGCTGAAGAATTTCCTAGAACATTTTAATCCTCTCACGACCTCACAAATAATACTTTTACCGTAATTCTAGAAAAAAGGGTCGAAAAAACCCTTTTATGAGAGAGCCATCGGGATAAAATATTCCACAAAATGATTCTTCATTTAATTTTACTATATGCACCCGAGCTACACATTTTGATCCAATATGAATTTTAGCCCTTTTCTCCACTTTTTTTTTTTAATTTAAACTTAAACTAACCATAAAAAAAGTTTGACATGAGAATGCAAAAATATTTGGGGGTTTTACTATGGGGCCTAACTCCTTTAATTAGCGATTAGAATCATTCCGCCCCCAAACAAAAACTTCAAAATTGTCGCACAGTGTATTTGATGTCAGATATGACAGCAACTACGAGTGTTGCCATGCGTAAAAATTCCAGGTGCACATACAAAATGAACTCCAATGGCATTCAAACTGTAGTCAAATCAAACTTTGGGCAAAAGTGTTCAAATTAAGGGGAGAAACATATTGCAAATCACGTTGATAATTTGGATATTTCTCAAAGATCGAAAATAAATTGGGTTTCGTTCGTTGCTTAAGTCATACACAGTAAATTTTTAAAACTGACCATCAATTTAAAAAAGCAAATGCACTCAATCGAGATTTCTTTGATGATACACTTAAATACGCACATACTCATAAAAATAGTCGAATGAGTATTGCAGATATGAGAAAAATTAAGTGATTGGTAAAATGGTCGTAAATACGATGACATACATATGAAATGCAGAGCTACCAAGACATTTATGGCAGTTGTTGTTTTATGTACTCGCTAAAGCTTTGAGATTTGTTACTTTTTAAACGTGTCAGAAGATCAAGTAGAACATGTCTACATTTGTAAGTATGTGATACAAAGTACGAGTGCGCAAGGAAATAAACTATAAAATGCGAAAATGGCACGAAAAACAGTTGGGTTATACACGCGCAATTTGTAGACCAAAAATTGTTTGGCGAATGCAACAAATGCTGTTCAAGAGGAGCAAGGAAGGGCATGCCATGCCAACTCAGCTACTCGGCTGCAATCACATACGGTTATAAAAAACGTCCGCACACAATGTGAAATTTACGTTTATATTACAACAATGAAATATTGACATATTTTTTAAAAGCGTTCTTTAAATATTTTGTCGATCAGCTTTCCTTTATTCAAAATAGTGAAAAGCGTGCTTCAATGCCATTTCCACTTTGTGTGTGAAGTAACGGGTACAGGCAATATGCTATACTACGAATATAGAAGAGGCAGAAAATTTGACTTGAAAATAATAAGTAAAGCACGCAAAGTGAAGACATTTTGTTAAAGGCGGCAACGGTGGTGTGGTATTAGAGTGCCGGCCTAGCATTTTTGTTGGAAATATATTTGAATCCCATTTGAGATCACATCCCTTTTCCAATGTACAACATGGATTTTTAACTTGAGATCAATTGGAGAAAAAGTCTAATCTCCAAAAAATAGAATATTGAATAGAATATGAAAATATTCTTATTTTTTCAATAAATTTTAAACCATTCATTGATTTACGCAATTTTTAAAACTTTTTTGCAATAATTTTCAAACCTTTTAATTACCTACACAAATTCTCAATGGTTTTCAAACCGAAATCAAACCTCGGAAAAAAGTGTACAACCTCAGGGGGGGAAACATAATGAAAATCACTTTCCTACTTATTCTTCAAACAATCAGTAGAAAAATTTGAAATTTAAAAATTTCTTAGACAAATATATTTTGATGTGTTACTACATAGGCCTTTGCTGGAGAGTTGGAATATCGTAGCTCAGACCAAAATACATTCTTTCAGAGTGCTTAAGATCATTTCTGTTTGCAACCTAAAGTCATAAATATTATTTACCTACATATGAGCATACATATATTACCATATCACACTAATCATCATTATTAGCTTTCCTTTAGTTGGGGAAAACGGTCTTAAATATTTAAACGTGCTGCATATAAAAATAACACATACATACATATGTAGGTGTACATACTTGATGTTTGTATGTAGGAATTTATCTATGGAAACAAATATTCTCAGCCGAATAAAGTTATGCACGTGTGAAGGAGCTTTTATTGCTTTGAACCTTTTTTACAATATAAACAAGCCTCTTAGCCCACTACGAATTACCTTTTGCGGTGCGTTACGTTAATGCCCATTTGCAAAATGGTGCATGGAATAGCTTATCCTAAATAACTCTGTCATCACAAGCTCCATATATGTTGTGTTTAAATAATTTCAAGAAAGGTGAATGACATACTCGTAAAGTACTAAAGTAGAAGAATCATTTTCATAACCTAAATATTCACATACCTACTCTTAGATACATCGAAAATTATTCGCATACTTTAGCTTTTCACATAAAAGTTGACGACGTTCGCTTCAAATTCTCGTACGCATATTTCTTTCAACCACCTTTTCTGCACGCTCCTACACTTGACAGAGTCGCATATACTCGAAGTATGACTGGGCGAAATGGGGCACATTTAAGCACGCATACACTACACTTTGTTTGTGTGTGTGTGTGTTGATAAGCGAATTTTTTATTTCGCATTTTTCTTTTCCAATATAAAGCATGGGGCACGTGAGAATTTTTATTGTCGTGACAGCAGCAATGCAGACACGCAGAAATAAAAATATTTGTGTGTATATAAAGTGGTTTTAAAAAGGAATAATTTTATGATGCATACTATGTCTTCAGGATATACATACATGCATATACAAGCATAGGATACATATACATATATACCTTCGTCCTTCATCACGTATTATTGGAACGAAAGGTATTTCGGTCAAGAATTGGTTAGAGCTTCAATCACGCTAGGTTTCGGGAAAATGGTGAGTATCGAAAAAATACCCCAGCATAATCCTAGGTGTTAGCCCTATCTAGAAATAGTTTTGTTGAATTCCGACATAACCTGTCCAAACTAATACTTTTTCACCAAGTAGAAGAAACGCAATTAAGATCAATCGAATTTTATAAAGAGTTTCCTAACTCTGGCTAACTAAATGGCTTAGTAGTCAAATACATCTTCCTCAAGCAACTAAGTAAGTAACTAAGATTCTCTTGAAAGTACGTTTTACTTAGTGGAAGTTTGTTTTTAAACATAAAGATTGAGAGCTAGTTAAGCTTTGGCGTATGAATGTGGCATGTGACGTTGCAAACGATGAAGCATAAAGTGGTATCAAGTCTTTAGAAAACTTTTTCAGTAAACACACATGCGTTGCTAACAAAAACAACTATTTTCCATTTAAAACTCAAACAAAAAATCATGTAACTAATCTCAAAAGAGAGCCATTCGCGATTAGTCCTTTTAGTCTTGAGTTGGCTATAATTAAATGTGTGTAGCATACTCATGGGGGTGTAAGTTACTTTCAGTTTATGTAGCATACTTTAGGGAGTCTCGGTCGAGTAAAAAGTGGATTATTTTTTTCGTACCCAGATTTATACTGGAACGATTTTCCGACATCCCTTGTCAATTTTTGTTTTTTTTTACAAACCGGTTTCGGCGATCCGCCATCTTCAGTGTACGTTTTCGTGAGAACAATGACGGGGAAATCTAGCATTCACCCTGTCGGAAAAGCAGAAAATCAAAATAACTCTTTCAACCCATACAAAGTGATCAGAACTGGCATTAGTTGCATCCTCATTTGCTACTCATCCCGAAAGTCTCCTTGACTAATTGCATTTTTTGCAACTAAGAGTTCACTTAACGTTCAACGATTAAGATTCTCAAGTACGAGAACTTCAAAGAATTTGCACAATTCAATTTTTAATTTATCCATAAGTTGATGATTGCATTTATGAGAAAGTTACACAATTAGTTTCTGAAGCTTTTAATATTAGCTTTAATATTATAACATGAAAATTAAACCATAATAATTTACCACGCGCTCTAGCATTCGCTTAAGCACTCAATCTAATCAGGATGCAAACATTTCTTTTGGAGTTTTTTTGCGCTGCGATATTGATTGCCTTAATTCGTCTTCGTTAACTGCTGATTTTATGTTAGTACTTAAGGAGACATTTTTCTATACATTCATTTATTCCAAAATACATTCGTAACCTGCAAAAAATAAATACCCAGTTTGTTTAGCTCCTAAAGGTATGCTACAAAACCCAACTCTGCCTTAAACGCCTATAAGTATGCTACAGGAAATAAAATTGACTAAGGGATTAATCGGGGCCCCTTTTAGCGGTTAGTCACACATTTTTTGTAGGGTGTATATTATACACGATATTTAATGTTCTTTAGCTGCCTTAAAGCATAAAAACATTTTTGCAGACTTCAAAAGATATTGGCAGTAAGTAAGCTGCATTTGTTTGAGTATGAGCAAGGCTGCATAGCATTTTTATCGGCATGATTGAAGCAATTTTCTCTGACAGAAGAAAAATATTCATAGATAAAAGAAGAAAAGAACTTTGTAAGCCAAAACGAAGTGCAATTATGCGAAATAATGACTTTAGAGTCATTAGGCTTTGAATAAAATAACTTGGTTGAAATTCAATTTTGTTATTAAAAAATTACAAACGGTTAATTGCACAAACAGTGCATTTTGCTGAAGCGTACTTTTAGGTGGCGTACAGTGGTCGATTTTTGATACAAAATAGAGATTCTTTTGTCCTGAGCATCAGATTTACAATACACTGATTCTCAAAAATGAGGTGTATGTTAAAGTTTTTTTTAGGGTTGACAATCTGTTTAATGATTATGTTTTCCTGTATAGTTTGGTTAATATTTTAAGTTGAGGTATTATAGAAAAGGCTTGTCCTAAGGAGTAATAATATTATATTATTAAAACAAGGCTTGCCACCTGTTCAAAAAAATTAGTTTGCTTTTTTTACTTTTCAAAAATGAGCTGCAGTTTTAGTTTTTTTTTTAAACGGTTGCCACCTGTTGCAAAAATGTCATTTTAATTCTTTCGTTTGTCTTTTTTTATTTGCTAAAATAAGCTACAGGTTTAGACTTTTTTTGTAATAGTTGACATCTGTTTCAAAAATTTATTAAAAATTTTTTTTTTTTTTATATTTTCAAACAAAAGCTATAGGTCTTATTTTTGAAAAACTTGCCAGCTCTTTACAATTTAGCTTACAAATATTCAACGAAACTAGTAGTTTGAAAGCTTCCGTGCCTATAAAAATTAAAGAGAACTAAAATACTATGATGCCAGCAAAAATTTTCCAGTAGTACATTTTATTTTTTATTTTTTCGTTCAAACGAGGCATCTCCGACTACTGTGCAGCGTATCCAGGCTTTTCTATGACAACAACTATAAGGATGCTTCGTGTGTATAGGTGTACGTATGAGAAAATTGATGCCACTAAAAAAGCTCTTTATTTTTAGCACTCAGCTTACAGTTAATTTAATTTACTAGACATCAATAAAAGGTTATGAATTGTATTAAATTTCTCTAAATTTCTAATCTAGTTGTATTTATCCAGAGAAATGTGATAACAAAATTGAAAACACCCAGGGAGACAAATCATTCTCTATAGAAATTATTTTAAACGTTTTGTAAGGATCAAAAACAGAAAATTTCCAAAAAAAAACATCCCAAAATAGGCTTCGATTTTAAGGGCGGACTTTTGCAAATTTTTGTAAAAAACCATTGGACCCGCCACTCTCTTTAATTATAGCATAACACTATATGTATAATGATTGTCACGCTAATTTTATGCAGCAACAAAAAGTCGCTTACTTGTCAATTTTCACTCCCAACTATATGACAGCAGAATTTTGCACAGAAAGAAATAATATTGTTATAAAAAAATTCACACTACTTCTAGCGAATATTAAATCACATTAAGTATGTAACTGGAAAGTTCATTGACAGATATACATAATTGACATTTATTGGCATTATTCATATTAACACTAATGCGTTTTTCAATATTTTTTTGCATTAATGAACTAATTTACTGATAACACGTCGCGATTGATTTTATTGCATTTATTAATTGAAGCATCATCGCGATTAACGTTCTAAGTAACACTCACTTTTTTCACAACCGGTTTTTTTGCATATTCCCTTTTAAATAGCTCTCTCACATTGGCCAAGCACTAAATTTGCCTAAATTATACCTTCCTTAGCTCTTAAACTGAACCTAAAAATAATCAGTCAGTGGAAACCCGTTCTAAGTGTCACGGGAAATAATGAGTACGGAGGAATATTGATTTTGTGACTTAGAACGTTATTCGCGATGATGCTTCAATTGTTCATAGCTGATTTGCCCATTGATTATTGAAAAGTTTAAACATAATGGCCCACAATCATAGTCAAATTAAAATAGAGTTTTATCTACTTAAACATGATCCTAAAATGAGCACCATTTCATGTCTGGCATAGTCAACTTATGTAAAATACATTCGATGTCCACAGCTACTCGTATACTACGGTTTGTGCATAAAAGAGTTAACACAGGGTAACCTTTGCAAAACATAAAATATTTTTTCATACTACCAACCATCATAAGTGGACCCTGTTCCTTTTCATTTTAGCTAAAATCTTTGTTTACTATGACTATGAACGACCAACCATTGGTTGTTGTTGTATTACAATACATTTATTTAAATATTATAATAAATTTTCAGTGCCTTACATCGAATCCCTAGTAAAATTACAAAACTAATCAAAATTTTGCACTTGTTCATACCTTTAGGCGCATCTTCTATCATATAACTCCGATCTTTAATGATAACAACGAAACATAAATTTAATTATTTAATACTAATAAAACAATAAAAACCAACATAACACTCAGATTTATATTATTTATTGTCAATATATTCGACGTATGTAATTATCTGAAAATCATATGATTTAAACGAATTGCTTTAACAATGGCAGCATACTTTCAGGCATCAGCACATTCAAAATATACACACACGCATCAGCAACAACAACAAATTTCAACATTCTGCACTTAATAATGGGCGACAAGTGCATTAACAGCAAAACAATGATGCCAATCAGGAACAAAATATTCAATTATATTTTAATTAATTAACTCGTCGGAAACTGCAATAATATATATTTACATACGTTTGCCTGTTAATTTATAACTTTTGTTGTTGGTTAGTATATTTATTATAAACTCTCTAATACATCATTTGCATAGTAGAGGCAATCACAGTACAGTCTATACATAAAAGATGGTAGCGAGAATTTAATGAAACGCAAATTTTTATAAAAATACCGATTTGATTTCACATTTTCAATTTTTATTTTTAACACAATTTAAAGCAACAAGTAGGATAAAACAACCATTTTTAAAAATTGTGTCTGTCTGTCAGCAATTTGTTCGCGCATCACACAAAAACTGTGGCGTTGAATTAAAGGAAATTTTCATTAAATTATATTTGGATGTCTTGCTGAAAGTTATAGACCAGCACACACTGGTGGCTATAAAATTTAGCTCAATGAAAAAAAATGTTTGTTTCATACATTGAAATTTTAATTTGCCGAATCAGCATAAAAGAGATATCATGAAGATAATTAGAACAACAGCAACCGAATGCTAAGATCTTTAGTTCTTTAGTTTTGTTTTGTACACACATCCCTAAATCACTACCAAACCGAATTTGCTGATTTATTCACAAATGTATTACTCGAGGTCTAGATTTCAGTATAGAACACATTCTGACGTTCTCTTTGTTATTGTTTTTTTCTGCTGTTTGGCGCATAAATTTAAATAATTATTTTACATTTGGCTGGTTTTCAAACGACTTTTTAAAATTTTCCCTCTGACACTTTTGAACAAAAAAAATTCTCTTTTTCACATATTCTACATTTTTCAAAATAATTACTTTAAAAGCACCTTCATATTATGGCAAAATTAGCTTCAAATAGATAAGTTGTTATTTGCACACAATTTTTGAATGATATTCCCCTCGCAAAACTTTTAACACACTAAAGTTTATGACACAAAAGAAAAACATTTGACACAAAAGATTATTCAATATTTTATCTTTAAATTTGGCTTATAATTTACTGATAGTATCATAAACAAATTCATTATTCGATATGTACACATTGTAGTTACCCTGCAAGAAAATCAGTGGCAAGCGGTCGCAAGTACTTACTGAACACACATACGCATTTGCCAAGTGTTCATACGAACGCACCAACATAAATCGATAGCAAGAAAATCGTCTTGAACTGACAGTTCGAAACAGCTGTAAATTCAGTAACAAATTATTTTCCTGCGGTAAGATGGGTCTTAAAACTCTGGTGAGATTTCGAACAATATATCAATGAAATCAGTAATCAATTTATATTCGAATCAGCTGATAATACTTGAAATTTAACTGTGGTCAAAATACTTATGAGAACTTTCCTAGCATTTTGCTTACATAAAGAGCAACTCTCGTAAAATATGTTTACGATCAAAGTATTTATTGTACCAATTAACCCGAAACAACATTTTTTTTTATTGAATAGGGAGTGTGCTATGGTGATTTAACTTCAATGTGATAGATAAGAAACTACAAGAAAATTTCGGACTTATAAATATATAGCGATATAAGTGACTTGTGCTCCAGTCTCAGGGTAGATACAAGCACAAATTAGCAATTATTGCAGGTAGAAGAAAATAAAGTGATTATTTAGGCCAAGCAATCGTATTAAGCGTAAATTAAGTTTAAAATATAACAGTTAAATGATAGCGGTGTTCATTGCATTTTCAATAAACTTGAAAACAAACAATACAAAAGTCAACATTTGCAGCTGAGAAAACGCCTCAAGATATGCTTCTTGAAATACAAAAGACACTCCCAAAGGACTTGATTAATGCTTTTGAAAACTCAACGTATTGTATTCGTCTCTGACTTGGATGACAAAGCTTGCGTGCTTTTTCAACTACATACATACCATACAGCACCATTGAGCACTAACTAGAGGGCAGTGGTGCGCATTTGCGATTTTAAGTTCACAGAAACACTAACATTTTTTAACGATACTTGGGAATTAAAAAAGTGTAAAGATTAATTTCGGTAGAGATTGGAACACCAGATACACATAACTGTCGAAGAAAAGTCTCAGTTCTTATGTGTAGCCTACTTATAGGGGCACAATGTGAAACAGTTCAACAGTACCCTTTTAGAATAAAAAGGTATAATAATTATCACTATAGGACATGCTAAAACAAAATCAAACAGTTCAATCTATATAAATATATTTAAAAAGGGTACCTTTGCCTGCCCAACACTGCAGTGGCTATTGCGTGTTTGGCAGTGGGTGGCTTGCATGCATTGACAAATATTTTACCAACATTTTATTCAATTTACCGAAGGTCATTGAGTTACTAGAGCAATTCCCTTTCGTTTTAATGAATAATGAAATTTGCAAACAATTGTTGAAAGAATAAAATTAAAGTGAGGCTTCTGCTTTAGGTAGATATTGCATTTAACTGTTTGTTGTAATTTAATTAAACTTTCATCCTAACAAATATTTTCACATTCAATTTGCTTTTAGTGCGTTAATAAATAAATAAAAATCGGTATGAATAAATAAACTCTAAAGCTTTGTAGAGCAGGTGGGATGTTTTTTTTTTACTGAACGTGTGTACGCATTAGGGTGGGTCATATTGTCGACAGAATTTTTACAACAATTCGTAAGGAAGTTTTTACAAAATTTAAAGCTTACAACGTTTAGTGGTTCAAAACAAATTGCGTATCGAAAATTTTTTAAAAGTGAACATTTTTTAAAGTTGCTAAAACCACAACCAATTTTTCTAGGGCGAAAATTGCTAGGAACGAAAACATATACCTGATACCATAACTCCGATTTTCCAAAAAACTAAACTAATTACTTTTCCAGTTAGTTTTGATCCATAGAATTGTCCTTCTAGGACGACATAACTTTCGCCGGTTGATTAGTACTGAATTTCAATAAAAATTCATTGTCCACCTACCATCTCTTTCACACATTATCAAAAAATATCATTAATTACATCCCAAAAAATGTGACCACCCTAATGTGCACATATGAATATTTATATATGTATGTATTCACTTACAAACAAAATGATAAAATAAAATTAAATCGAAATTCAAATATTATGGAGCGCTATCATGTTGAAAATCACTTTCAATCAATCAATTCAACTTATTCAACTGCCTGGAAAATTAGATTTTTCAAAGAAATAATTTGTTTACTCTGAAAGAAGTATGTACATATGTATGTACTCAGAAAGCAGCTTAGAGCTTCACTGCTGAAGCGAACATAACTAAAGCTTCAAAATTTAATGACACACAATTGCGACACTTTGACACATTCTTAGAATCACCTGGATCTGCTTCTAGATATGGGGAGGTTATTGAACGTATCCTCTTTATAAAAGAGTTCTTAGTCATCAAAACTTTTATTTGAAATAAAATAAAATGAAATGAAATAAAATTTAAAAAAATTAAACAAAATAAAATAAAATAAAATAAAATAAAATAAAATAAAATAAAATAAACTAAAATAAAATAAAATAAAATTAAATTAAATGAAATAAAATAAAATAAAATAAAATAAAACAAAATAAAATAAAATAAAATAAAATAAAATAAAATAAAATAAAATAAAACAAAATAAAATAAAATAAAATAAAATAAAATAAAATAAAATAAAATAAAATAAAATAAAATAAAATAAAATAAAATAAAATAAAATAAAACAAAATAAAATAAAATAAAATAAAATAAAATAAAATAAAATAAAATAAAATAAAATAAAATAAACTAAAATAAAATAAAATAAAATAAAATAAAACAAAATAAAATAAAATAAAATAAAATAAAATAAAATAAAATAAAATAAAATAAAATAAAATAAAATAAAATAAAATAAAATAAAATAAAATAAAATAAAATAAAATAAAATAAAAGAAAATAGAATAAAATAAAATAAAATAAAATAAGACAAAATAAAATAAAATAAAATAAAAAAGCCCAACTAATCCTAACCTTACTTACAATTGGATATGCTCGCTAAAATGGCTTTTGACTGTACTAAATTTTAAGCTGTTACATCCCCCACCAGCAACATTGTGCGTGATAAATTGAAGGTGAAAATTACTTTCTACGTTATTGTATTTGTTTACTTCCATAGGTACATTTCATAACCACCAAACTCTAAACGTTTTTAAAATCTTCTTTCGTCTAGTTAATTTAATTTTTCTAACTTAACTTTTAAAACGCATTATTTTATTGCATTACCTTAATCTTCTCCATACATCTGCAAAGCGGGCAAGAATTTTAAATCTCTTTGAAACGCCTTCAGTTATTTTCCGCATGTACTATTTTGAGGTTGACAAGTGTCAAGTTTCTATTAAAATTTGGCAACTTCATATGCACAGGAATTTGGTTTTGTGAGCTTCGAGGTGTTGTAGAATTTTGTGTATGACAAATTTTCAATGGAATAACATAAAACCCCTGCAGGAAATTAAGAGGGGCTACATTTTGCTTTCGATGACGCTTCTTCCCTCCCAATCTTCTGCTTTGCGAAACGACATTAAAAGCTTTAAATCTCCTTTGGAAAAGTGTTTCGAAATGTGCGCTGACTCAATGGCAGATTCCCTAGAGGGTATTTTATATTGCCAACAATAGAGAATAAACTGCCACCTCTTCAATTTCTTATACGCTCTGAATTTGAAATGAATTTGGGGAGCATAAACACCTCAGCAAAGAAAATTACTTCAAAGTAATTTAAGTTAAAAATACCCAGAAAAAAAAAACGATTAGCCAAGGATTAATTCGGGATGAGTCGCAAAGGAGTATTACCAATTCTGATCTTTTTTCACCTTCGATACTTTTTTTTTTGATGTGGAGCATCAAGTCTATCCATTTGTAACCAAACGGAGGGATTATATTTCTACCTCTACGGGCACCATCTTTTATGTCTGCTCCTATAATTATGCTATACATACATATCCATTACTGAGTAAATTGCTGAAAACGAACCACTCTCTTTAGAGATTAGTCACGCGATTTTTACCGGGATATTAATAACATGCCAGAATATGATATGAATTTTCAACAATTTTGACAAAAAGGAACCGCGAAGCCAGTGATGTAGTGTGGTTTGGTTGCTTCGCTGAAATGTGGGAATGTGCGTATTTATATAGACAGTAATTGACTTTGAGTCCCACAAACATAACCATATTTAATGCAATTTTCATCGTGCGTTACCTCTCGCACTCTATTACTTACAGATATACTACATGTATGCGTGTGCCTCAGGCTTTATTTTAAAGAGATGTAACTCAAAATATTTGCTTTTCGGGAGTTTGTGATATTTCAAAATAACCGATTTGTGAAATTGTGCTCAGGTTTTAAGAATAATGGACTAAAGTGGAGGTTTTTAAATAAAATATTTCACCAAAGTTTAATTTCAATGGAACCAATGGAATTCATTTTTACATATGGCAGCACTCGTGTTTTCTGCCAAATCTGACAACAAAAATTAATCAAAACCTGTGAGCGAACGAAATATTGCCAAAACATTAAAAAAAGGAAAGAAATAAAAAGATATATATGTATGTATTTGTGTGACACTCTTGATGTGTGCAGCTGGTTTCTTCGATTAAAGTCCTTTGTGACAATTGTACCACCTCTGCCAGCGAGAGAAAAATAGCCAAATAGTGCAGAGGAAAATTTCTAGAATCTATTTTGACGGCATCAAAAATCTTTTCTAAGTGTATGCAAAAAACTTGTGCAAGCTTATAAATAATTTTACCACCCATCTAAATATACATACATATACATATAAACTATAAAGGCCAATTAATTGTATTGTAGCAATCAATGCATGCAATTAATTGGATTGCCAGGAAACAATTTGCCACGTGGACATTTAAAATAAATATTTGTATCAATTTCATTTTAAACTCATGTTGGTATAAGAATAGTAAAACAATTTTATTGTTATGTCATCAAATTTCACTTCATCCGGATTAAATAAACTGTTATAATAGCAGGTATTTTAAATAAAAGCTTTATTTATGCTCGATTTTTGCTAATATTGTAGGATATTATTAGCTTGATTAAATTATTTCCTATACTTGCTCTTGAAGTAAATAACATATCAACCACCTCTATATAAACGCAAAATTATAATAGATTGATGTCTGTAAATTGCAGATATTCTAGAAAAATGTATAGGAATCAGTATTAAAACCAGGAATTCCAAAGAAACATAGTCATCCCTCTATAGCTCTATACGAAAGAAATTCGTGCGCTTTGAAGTGATTCGTATAAGAAGCATTCGAGTAGACCCCATTTGCTGTTCGGGTTTCATTTTGTTCGTTCCATTGGCAGTTATTTTGAGTGATACGTGCACTAATATACTGAGAGGGAGACAAACAAAAAAATTTACTACCATTCACATTAGTTTTAGCTCCGGTCATTTTATTAAAATCCTGCAGAACACTTTGACCTAGAATTATACTGCATGCATACATGCCTATATAGATATAAATTTAATATCATCCATTTTTGGTAAAAGAATAAAAACAATCAACTACTGACAATTTAAGCTCAAATCTCTCTTCGTTTTTGCTGTACGTGACTTTTTAACAGTTTTCGTTCTTGTTGAATGACTATTCGGAAATAATTTAATAAACAAATAATAAATATCAATTGAGCTCTCTAAAACTTGTTACGGCATTTCAAATTGTGGCCCGAGCATACAAAACAAATCTTTGAGTATCAGCCTAATTGAATTTCCTGAATTGAAGACAATTTACATAGAAAGTAGTAAGAAAAAGGAGATAGACGAATTGGAAAACAATTTATAGGTTACGAGTTCTTGACGTTTATTTACGTAAAACTGTCTAAAATGTTGCCTGGAGGATGTTGATAAGGCTTTTGTCAAATAAGAAATATTGTACATATGTACATATATACAAGTAGGTATATATGTATGTATGCACGCATTTGTATTCAAAAAGACCTTGCAGCGAGACACTAACAGTCAGAAATAATACTTATACATACTAGCTATGTTTTTTCGACTGGGTACGAACTAGTTCACTAGTTCAGAAAGGCTTAAATATGTACCATACACACAGCCAAAGCTTTGGCTCATGCAGGAGAGTACCCAGGTAAACTATAGGTATATATCCGGGGAAAACTTGCAGGTTTTACTGAGTGAAATTTACGCAGCAGAAACTTGGTACTTCTTCCGAGATGTCAAAATGCGCTCGCGCCCTGCAACAAATTAAGGAAAGTTTTGTCTAATCGCTGGATGCATTGATAGCTCTCTACAAAGTCCAACCAGATTCGATGATATGGAGCCTGAGATCCTCTATTAGCAGGTCAGCAAAGAGTTCGGTGTGGACTTCTTACTAGTTGGGAGGCACTTCGCTGCTAATAGCTTGGGCTGTAGGGGATGAATAACAAACAAGAATAAATAAGCATATCATACGAAAAAACTGTATATATGTATGTATGTATGTACATAAGTAAGGAAATTCCACCATCTTAAAAACGTGCTCAAAAATTGAGCTCCCATGCTAACCTGAGTGTTCATCAATAAAGCTTTTTTTGCCCCGAACTACTTATGCATCTGCTTTGCGTGTCCAAAACTACTTTTTCGTCAGCCAGGACCTTATTTGTAGCTACGTGTGTGTGTGTGCTATGTTGTTTGAATTAAGTGCGATAAAAACTCGAAAAGGTAAACAGAAAATGCCAAAAGAAGAGAAGTCGTGACACAATTTTTGTATTAATTGAGTTAAAGTGTCAAGGATAACGAAATTGTCGTACAAATGGACACGAATATGTTCTTATTTGCAAAGATACATTAGGCATCCCATACAAGTTTTTCCATTACGGCTCAGTTGATGTGCTCGTGACCTCATAGAATGGGTAAGGAAATACGGCAGCTACTTCTTGCGACGTTTAATGGATTATTCATGTGGATAAGCCTGGAAGTGGCGTCGTCCTCTCATTTGAATCCAAGTGGAAACAGAGAAGGGTTGCCAAAGTAGGTTCTTTTTGTCCCGCAGTCGAAAAGTTCTGTCTCCAAATGGACGAAATTTCATCGACTTCCTCGGTTTCCGAATCCAGATCATATTACTAGGCTTAAAAAAACAGGCACATTAAGCCAGATAAACCATGCCACTAGCGGAGCTTTTCCGGAGAGATGGACCAAATCTTCAGAATTCTAAATAAATTTACATTCACCCTTTGGCTGCCCCTCCCTTTCCAACACTTTTTTGAATTTCACATCCGTCTAATCGTAAAAATGTCCTACCAGCTCTAATATCCCGTGACGCCATTCAAAATCAAAATAGTTAACGTCCAATTTGCTTTTCAGCTACTTGAACTTGTACTTAAGAAAGTTGGTGCCTGAGTGGTAAAGTTGTCAGACATAATTCCATTTGGGAAATCAGCAGTTACAAAAACTCATCAACAACTATGAGATTAGCACTATGTATGTACATACATACATATGTATGTATGTATGTATGTATGTAGAAAAGATCCGTTATGAATGCTTGCTACATGCGAAGATTATGACTGCGTCTGTTATGGGACAAGAAAAAAGTCAAAGGACGAAAGCAAACAACGCAATCAAATTAACAATCTCTTGTTGAAAAATGGAAAAAATTGCACCAAACAAAAATGGAGATATGAAACGACGCAATGGAATTGACCTTGTTTGGTGCATGCGGCTGTGTGCGTGTGCTCTCTGCTCCACCTTAGACCATACACGCGTTATACGATGCACACAATTGAAACATTTTCTTTTCAAATTGCATGCCAGAGCCAATTGAAAGGAAATGGGTATGAAAAAAAATGTTAAAAGGAGCACGAAAAGCCAACAAGGTCAAAAAAGTATGAAAGTACTTTGCAAAAAATGCGATTAGTATTGGATAAGTCCGGTATGAGTATCAAAGGAGCATGTGACTAGCGCTAGTTTTGATCTGTAAAAGGGATCAATCACAGATTACACTCTTCAGCGATTAGTCAAACTTTTTATGTAGGGTATCAATCGCGTATTGTTGCTGTTGCAACATAACTTCAAATGAATTGCAAGTTTTTTGCTGCACATAACAAGTGCTTAGCATACATTTCGGAGTTACGAGTGAGCTACAGAAAGGGTTAGGATTGGTTTCAGTTGGTACCAAACTATAAGCGGAAGCAGGAAACGCCAAAGAACGAGAATTCGAAATACAAACAAAAAAAATCTTCCCTTTTGTCAACGCTCAATTGATATAAGACTCGTGCGAATTGGGTGTATGGTACAGTGTTCAAACTGCGGTAGGCTGGAAAAGCTCAACTCAGTGCACATGTTATGCATGCACTTCGGTGCACCGCTAAAGGGAAGCATTTTTTTTTTTATATACAATTCAAGCTAATCAGTGACATGGACCTTCTATCAAACTAGAAGAATTCAAATGCAACTGAATCAAATTCAAGTTCCGTTTATTTTTGTTAATTGAATATTCAACCAGAAGCGGAAATCACGAAATCCCATTCAAGGCGAAACACCAAAACGCAAACAACCTAAACCCCAACAGGCAATTATCAGAATAAATGAAACTGCTAGCAACGCCCGTTAAAACCCGCCCAAGTGCAGTATCAAACTTTTACCAAAGAAACCAACAGTCAACCGTAAAAGTGGCATTCGCAGCAGCGGCAGTGTGCTACGTGATCTGGGCGTTGTAATTAGTTTTGCGTTACATTGGTCAACTCCAATGGCTATCCGCAATGATTACACGCTAGAGGTACTTCGTTTACACAACTCATTCAATTGTTCAATACTCGATGCAAACCACTCCTGCATTTGCAATAAAAGATGCTAACACGCTGCATTAAATCCAAAGCAGCGAAACATCACACCCATTGACTTGGGTATTCATCAATTGACTAGTGGTCATAATGAATGAACAAACAAGAAATGGCAGAGCTCACCGTGTGATGAAATAAGAGTGCAATCTAAGTATGACGAATGTTGGCGCTACTATAAAGAAAGGAAACAGGACGAGTAATTGAAACCGGCAGGGGCGAATCTTTGAATGATTATAAGCTCCCTCCCACCATTGGGTAAGTTAAAGCTGTTCGAAGGCATTATTTGCAGTGCGATTGTTGAAGGATTAAAGGTAACTAGAAAATGAAAGCGAACTTTAGTCTGAACTAATATTGTGAGTAAATTTATAGAATCCTTTGTTTGTTTTGTTGATGGGTTTAAGTAGTGGAACAAAAGAAGGTTTATTATATATATAACAGTAAAGCTTCATATACATAGAAATTGTTGTATCAGGTGATTTACCCTTACCACGGTGGTTTAGGGGTTTAAAATAGGTATGTATTCCGTAAAAATAAGTGACTAAAACTAATCGTTCTGGCGGCAGTGGGGCTAGTACTATAATCACCGTAGTGCTAAACCGTCGGTTAATGGTACTGTCGCAACTCAAACTGTTTGATTATGGTACGTCTTTTGCATTCAGGAATACTATTTATTTTCTGGAGCGACATTTATTTAATACTAGTTTGTAATTTATTACATAAACCTTATTATTATTCAAATACTATGGAAATATCGACGGTATTTAAACTAGAAATCAATTGATTTTATAGCACAGCTTAACCTTTTAAGTGGTACATAATATTATTTTTAAATTTGCATTAAAATTATGATTAATTATAGCCAACTTCATGGAAACTAATATTTCTATAATTATATAACAAAAACAATTTTGTTGAACATTAATAACAGCTAATTGTTCGACAAAATTTGCCGATGGTGCTAAATATTTCCGATACTGCCTTATGCGATCACCACTCAAGTCATTTTGGTTTATTTTTAAAATATCTTTAGGATTGGGATCAAAAATATGCCTCAAAGATGACCCCGATTTAAGGCGTCTTCTGCACCATATTTGTGCGATTCCAACGCCAAACCGTTCCATCATCACATACATATACCAAGACACTGGAATCGCGTGAGAACGCCACTTGACGTACAGGTGAATTACATTTCAAATTATTTAATGTACTCGTATACGTATGACCAGGATCACTTGGATCCAATTCCCATACATATACCTTGCCATGCTGATTACCCAATGCTATAATTTTATGACAAGGATTAAAACCAAAACGAACAAACCATATTTCACATTCATCATAATCAAATTCTGCTATAATCGTACATGATGGATCATTTGGCTTAAGTGATGATATAGCTTGATGCAATTGACCAGGTTTCCAACATATTATAGAATTTTCACATGACTTGGAGAGCACAAAATCGCCAAACCATTGTACACAATCAACATAGTTACGATGTATATCACGCGTGGAGAAATCCGGAAAATGTTGCATTATTGTTGGAAAAGGGCGTGATGATTTGTTTGGATTAAATGTGCGTGATAATTCAATTTTCTCTTTAAAATCTTCAGTGTTAATACACCACAATTTCAATGAATGATCCATGCCACTAGACATAAAACGTTCACCGCGAAAATCAAAATCAATCGAGAGCACTTCATCACGGTGCCCTTCAACACCACCAAATATAGCAATACAAACGTGTGATTGTGTATTCCATAAGCGTACTGCATGATCCTTACTGCCCGACAGTAGTAGATGTGGTTGACGTGGATGAAATTTCAATTCGTTAATGGCTTGTCCATGGCCAATATAATTACCAACTGCCTCATTTTTATGTACATCAATAACGCGTATAACACCACGATAACCGGCAGTGGCCAACAATGGTAGTGATGTCTTTATATCATATGACCATGCAGTAGTGTAGAAAACTTCATCGGGCTATAAGTGACAAGAGAAGATGAAGATTGATTATCTCTTCGGTGTACCTATTCACTTAAAAGATAAATGGAATTGGAAAATGGTACATAACGCATTCACTTACGTCTGGATCTGCGTAACACATAAGCAATTTAATGCTACCTTCTCGTGGGCATTCATACACAGTACAACGATTGCTACCAGCTGTAGCAAATATGTGGGGTTGATCATTACCTAACCATTGATTGAAGCTGATGCCGAAAATGGCTTGACCGTGATTCTCCTTCACATGGTAGCTACACACATATAAATAATACAATAATTTACGCATATAAACAATTGTATGACTTTTTGATGGAATAAATTGTGTATGGTAGCCGCCACACTCACTCATATTTGTATGCTGGTTTACGTGCTTTTGGCTTATTGCTACGTCTGTGTCCACGTGAACGTCGTGCTGTTGGGGATTTGCTGCGTGATGTGTTGTTGGTGCTAACGCTCGCTGTATCATCCTTCCAAATAGAAAGCAAAATCTAACAATTGTTTTGTATACCAATTATAAAAACACGCGCTTACACCACATGAATCTTCGCCTTCATCGTTTTCGCCATGCACAGTTTCTTTTGGTACACTCTCGGCTTTATCACTTTTAACTTTCGACATTTTACACAAAATTAAGTATTTTACAGTTTTTCTATGCAATAACTATTAATTTTTACTAGAATAATAAAATCACACTCATTGGCCATACGTTGGCGGCTCATTTGCTTTGTTTTGTATTTTGGCGGTAAATTTCAGCTGTCAGTACGTCAGCTGATCGTCTTGTTGGCAGTGTTCACTGCTGCTGTTACACATACAGGGTTGCAACTTGTCTGATCGCTCTCAGAAGTAGTGATGAAGAAAATAAGATTCTCTGCATTAAAAGGTACCCGATTCGCAGTATAGAGACTACCAACAAAAGATATCCGGATCACAATTGTTGTTGAATTTGGGTGTTATATATTCATCTGGGGAGAAGAGTGTTGCTTTGAATTTTTACCTATAAATTGGCGGGAGGTACAGCTTTATGCCGGCTCTGCTGGACGTCACTTGCAAAGCTAATAATTTAAAGCAATTTTATAGCAATCTCGAAAAATGCGGCTGTTTTTCCACAACTTTAAGCAGTAGTGGGTCAGTGCTATTTTTATTATGATTTTGGGATTCGGTGCTATTTCGGCATAAAATCGGAACGAATTTCGTTACAAATTCTGTACATTTACGGGAATGCTTTCCAAATGATTTACTTGGGCGTTTCGTGGGATAAACTTCTGGACGCCTTTGGGATCATAAAAAAATTGGCCCACAATCATAGACAAGTTAAAATAGAATTTTATACATTTCATGTCTGTCATAGTCAACTTAAAACACATTTTAAAGTCTAAGATGGAGTTTCAATTTTAAAAAAACTAAGTCGTAATTTTAACATTTTAAAATCACGGTTTGTGTCTATGGTTGTACATCTCGAGTTTGGGTTTTTCCGCTTGTTACCACAGCCATGTAATGGTTTGTAAATAAAATAGTTGATACAGGGTGACCTTGCAAAATATATACAATTTCTTTGCACACCAACCAACTTATTTATTTTTCCATAAGCGGACCTTATTACATTTAATTTTGAATTACAAAAAAATATCTAGAGGTTCCAAAAAAAAATTTCGCCCTTCACCCCTTAATCCATCTTGGATCCGTCAGTGTAGATTTTAATACCCTTGCCAACTGCAAGGCAATAAAGCTTTTATTCGATATAGCACTAAAGCTATTTGTATCAGCTATGAAGGAGAGAGTAGAAAAGATATCCCGCAACCGATTTAGGATGAACCACAAAGAAGCATTCAGACTGCGGTTTTCAATTTGTGGTGGTAAACCGACTGCGATGACAAGTACTGGTAAATGAGTTTCAGTTGGTTTGACCTACATACATATTTCGCGTCGAATCGTGTATTTGAGTCAAAGAAATATGCAGCACAATTTTTTGGCACGCCAAGTATCTACTGGGCCTTTCATCGGACAGAGCCAGTAGTTTAGAGAAAGAGACACGCCTATTTAGATACAAAAAATAAAGGATCTCGAAGGCACGACAGCCATTAAATTGTGAGGGGAATATGCAATCTTTTGCAGGGACTGTGGTGATTAAGAAATATTGATCCCAACAGCAACACTACTAGATAGGTCAGGATTGGCTTAGAGTTGTTCTAGACTAAACGTACTCACTCCTGCCAACAATGTGTTCCTTTGGGCTGATTAGGAGACCCCTAAAAGCGAACGAAAATCGCTCTCTTTAAGCCTAAATTTTGGTTAGTATGGAGTCTAAACATCTTAAGGATTTTGGTCGTTCAACATAGCACGGCAGTAGTTTTTTCTTTCTACCAATTGGACACACTGTGCGCTCGCGAATTGGTCTCCACTTGGTCGTTCTATCGGGGTGGTGGTATCCCTCTTAATCTGCTACAAACAGCAGGTGCCGATAAGAAGAGAGTTTGTCATGTGAAATTAAACTGTTGAAAGTAATCTCTGATCAGGTTCGTCCTTGACATTAGATGAGGCGACTCTTTAAAGTGTGTGCGGACCTAGGCAGGAAGTAATGCTACGAGCTCTTTGATAATATCGATGAATACTAACCCTCAGAGAAGGAGTTATTTCAATTGCATCATCGTATTTCTAATTCGCTATAGTTACATCAGTACAAAAAATTACTGGCGCGCTTTTCTAGATGGCTAAACGTGAGTTAAGAAGTATGACAGCTGTGTGGCAGCAGGTTATGAGCGTTATAAAACTAATTTCCAATAAATTTAACCTCGGTTCATATGAATGTAGCATGACAAAGGACAGACTTCTAAATAATAGCGTAAGACAAGTGTTTTTGTGTACTCCCTCAGTGGACGTCTGGTGCACCTGCAAGCTAGACATTTTCGTGCTTTGAAGTCAAATACCTAGCTAACATGATCATTCAATTTATGTAATCCATATGTGCCATCTCCTTCAAGTGGTTGTTGTTGTGTTCTATTTGGTGTGCTGTTTCTAGTAACTTACATAATATACCAGTTTGGGTATGTTTTTGGCCATATTCGTATGTACTGAAAACTGAAAATATTTTCAAATACGGCAAATGTTCATGTAAATCCACCCTTCTTTTAATTATGCAACATTTGTGCAGCAGTTGGTCTCAGACAAGCTGGTAGCAATTGTTGCACGTACACTTAGGTTAAGCATGTTGTGATGCATGACCCTCTTCCCTACAAGAACACTTGCGACTTGCGGTTAAATTGTGTATGATAACCCTGAGAGCACCAGCAAAGATCTCAATGAAAGCTACTATGAGTTGTTTTTTTTTTTGTTTTTTAAAGGCAAACTTACATTTCTGGCCGGAAGTTATGTGCATACAGTGGCGTAGTCGATATATTAGGGAAGGCAGAAGGATATTTTTTTATTGTCTGTAGGTATTAACTAAACGCGTTTGTTCCAGTTTACAAAAATACAAAATGATGTGGTGTTGAGGTCGCGAACAAAAAAAAAAAAAAAATTGCGGCACAGATCTTTAACCGAGTTTTGCATCAGTAGCGGTTTCAAAGAAAATTTCAAGATAGGGTGTTTTTTTAAAACACAATTCTGAGTCAAGATCTTTCAATCCGCGGCGGTTGTTAAAGGGAAAAAAAGTTGAAATATTTCAGTGGGATGAATACGAAGTCGTAATTTTAACATTTTAATATCACGGTTTGTGTCTATGGTTGTGCTTTTGACATTGCTTACTGCGGGATATATACATACCATACCAAACTATACTCTTGTTTGTGAATAAAATACTAGTTGACACAGGGTGACCTTGCAAAACATAAAAAAATTTAATTACATTTTTTTTCCATAAAGTAACAATTTTAAATTTTATTTTAGCTAACATTTTTATTTAATATGATCATGATTGACCAACAATTTAAATTAAAATTTAAGTTAAGTCAAGATTTTAATTAAATAACGTGCTAAGCAACGACTATGATTACGGACCACTATATCTATTGGATTAGAATATGAACAATGAATGCCGGTCGTAAGACGTAACTAAAGTCCACATCCACGAAAGTGATGGAGTGCAAGTAATAAGATCCTGTATACTAGTACAGCCGACGCTATTAACCATAATTGCCTCCTTAAATTCACATTTTAATTAACCTTTTTAATGACGAAGGGAACTATAACCCCCAAATATGCTCCCATCATGCAGCCAACCACTGTGTGAACGTGTGATCTTATTAACTTTTTTTGTGCTGTTGTCCACCTATTTCAATGAATGCATTTGCTTTCAATGCATTGGTCAACGTAGTAGTCGCGTGTTGTAGGGCTTCAGGCAATTGTAGAGATGGGAGCCCAAAAATAACAGAACATCGATTAGAATCGGGGGAAAAATCGATTGAAAATATATCGTTTTTATGAAAACTGAAGCGTGTGGACATGGCTGAATTTTCATATTTGTAAATGAATACACACTATATAACAACAATAAAAAGTTTGGAGGAATACGCGAAATAAGTCTTTGCTAGTTTTTTGGCTTCAAAAGGCTGGTCATATTAAGCTTTAGCTCTGGTGACACAAAATATTTTAAAGGAGAGAGCGCATTCAGATTTCCTTGGGAGATAAAGTTGCAAGTTTCTGCTCAGTAAAACTTTTAACAGCTGATTGTGATATAGAATACAGCAACAATTTTGAGGTATTAAACAGCTGTTTTGCTTGCAAGTTTTTGCAAATTCCTGTACTGTGGAAATTTTATTTTTTGCGCTTCGACAAAGTTCAACGTCAGTCTCTCTTTACTGACAGTTCTTTGTAAGTTTTGTAGCCCAGCATACCTAAACAAGCGACTGTCTTATTATTTTGGAGAGCTTCGTACATTCTCGATTAATGAAATCGAAATCAATAATCGACTTAAACGTCTTAAATCCACACATCTGTATTGGCCAGGCTCACAACAGGCAACAGTTGCACAACTGTTGTGACTGAATATTCTGAAAGCGCCGTTGCGAATGATGATTTGCTGTAGAGTCGTGTGTTTTACGTAATTTTTTTTGACGATACGGAGAGTTTCGTATTATAATGAACAAAAAAATTAAAAAATTTAATGCACTAAAACGAAGACCAAAATATACAAAAACAAAAAAATGACAGCTAACAGCTGTGTTCATGTACTATCCAACAAATCAGCTGTCAATTATGACTTTTGAACTGTCATGTTTGGGTTTTAGTTTGAGCTCTAACTGCACATAAAGAAGCCAAAACATGAAAACAAGTAACAATTGCTACTAAAATTTTGTGAAAAATGTGCAAACAAACAACAAATCGTATAATCGGAATTTCAGTAAACTCAACGTGTTGTGCTCATTGATCAGCAATATTCAACAACAGTTGCGCTCAACTGTTGCCACTTGTAAAACCTCCCCAATTTGTGTGAAGTATTGCAGAAGACGTAGCCTGTTGCGCTCATTGACCACTGGCATTCAACCACTTTTGCAGCCAATTGTTGCACCTTCTGCACCTGTTGTTCCCTGTTTTTAGTCATCTGCTAGTCGTTGGTTTATCAAGATCGTTGCGCTTGCGCTTATAAGATGGAAGAGTTGTTGCCTGCTGTAAAGTTAGACGAAACTCTAACAAAGTAAGTGAAATATTTAAAAAACATTTTGTTTTTTTGTTAAATAGTGAATTTACTTTAAAATATTAGTTAATTTTTATATTTTTTGAATTAATTTAGTATTATGAATGAAATATTGGGTGAATCAACTTTGAATTGTGAAACGAGTAACACGTCGTTTGAGTAAGTAAAATAATTTGAATATAGTATATTCATACATACATATAACAGTGTAGTAGAGTGACCATAAAAAAAATTTGTATTTTGAATTAGTCAATTTCGGTTCTTACTCAAGTGAAAGCGTTAACCTTGAAAGGTGTTATGAGGAGATTTTTTATTTCTGCCTCAGGTGCTTGAAATTATTCGTATTTAAAAAATTAACATAACACGTAAAAAAATAAAGAAATAAAAAAAAAAATTTTCGATAAATTTTCATATTAAAAAAAGTAGTGAAATTTAGTCTTGCTTTCAACTTATTTGAATAAACATGGACAGCACATAGTGATCAGGAAATTTACAGTAAAAAATGTGTTAGTTTAAAATTTTGAGCTTTCGAGTTTTACTATGAAAAATAACAAAAAAACATCATACTTGAGTTAAAAAATAATAATTATTTGCGGTCCCTGGAATATATCGCAAGGTTAGTTGTAAGGAGATGAGAAATTCTGAATTTTTTTTTTACAAATTCTGAATATTCAACTTTCACTCCCTCCAAACAAAGAAACTACATCATTAAAATCATTAAAATAAACGGGCCATATTGTTTTTTATGATAATTTTGAAAAAAAATCTAAAAAAATTGATTGAACGTAAATTTTCTTGTGAGCCCAATCTTGCTAGATGGAGACATTGTTTTTTTGAAAGTCTGACATGTAAATGGGATTTGAATCTAGGACCTTCCGCAAGCTTTTAAGAATATACGCAGAAAACCCAAATTTGCTTTACACCAAATTTTTAGAGCATAGCTGACGTCATAATGTAAGCTTAAAGGTCAAGAGCCGCACGTCGACAATTTTTGTTTCTGGTCACTCTAATGTGCTTTATGTATTCAAAAAGAACTCAAGCATAACGCAAATTTTTATGCATGGACAGCTCAAGTTACTCATCTGAAATAGAGAATGTACAACCAAGCAATTTTGAAATATTTTACGAAAATCCTGCCGATATAAACGTTCCAAACAGCACTTTGCGGTTGATCCTGCGAGCATTATCGACGGAGAAAACTTCTGGTAAGTTAGTTAGTGTTGCAAAAAAAAATAATACAAAAAAAAAAATTAGCTGAAAACATTTATTTTAACAATTTTGATTTTAGTTTGCGTTGAATCCTCAACAAAAAAGCGCCCAAGACAACCGGACATGTGGCAACAGAATATTCGAAAAAAATTACGTCAAAGTGGAAAACCATATACGGATAAGCATGGTATACAGAGAGCTGGACGAAAATTGGGATTGCCTTGTGCTGAGGGATGTTTCTATCAATGCAATAAGAAATTTAATGAAAATGCGCGTCTTAAACTACACAACAACTATTGGAGCCTAGGTGATGTGGAAAAAAAAGCTTACATCTTCTTGTCTGTTCAGCCGTCTGATGTGAAACGACGACGTAAATCTTCTACGCAGCGTAAAACACGTTCATTTCAATATTACTTTGAAACGGAAAATGCATCTGTGCAAGTGTGTAAAAAGTTTTTCCTCAGTACCATTGGCATATCTGAACGAAAGATTTACTATTTATATAACGCTCGTAACAATGAGGAAGGAGTTGGTGAAACAAAACCAAAAATTCGTGGTAGACCGAGAATCACTCATGGTAAAAATTCAGTGCAAACTATTTGTGAAAAAATCCAAGAAATAGAAAACCAAAATTCGGCGTGTAACAATATAACGGGAGTAACGAATAGTGAATTGGGCGCGCCTTGTGATGAAACGTGTTTATATCAGTGTACTAAACGTTTTAACGAGCAGGCACGTGCTGAGTTGCATAGTAAATTTGCTGACCTCACTGACACCGAAAAAGAGTTGTATATATTTGGATCTGTTAAGCAATCGGATGAAAAATGTGTTGGCACTTTTGATTATTTTATTGATACTAATATTGCCACTTTTCAAGTTTGTGAAAAATTTTATCTTAACACCATTGGCGTATCTGAGAGTATGATTTATCATTTATTAAGCGCTTCTGCTTATGAGGAAGAAATTTTAGAACCAAAGAGTTGCGGTATACCGACGACTAATATTGATAAAATTCAAGGCATCACAGAACATGTACTTAATTTCTATGCATTGTGATAAGTTACGTTGTTGAAATTTTTTTGACATGTACAGGCTTTTGTTGTAAATTCGATGTGACAAGGATTTGTATTAACAATGTACTATGTATATATCATAGGCTTGATTTGAAAAGTGACAGCGCACAAGTCAACTCAAGTCTATGCTATGTAAGGCTAAACGCACCTTTATAAGCTTACGTTTACCTTTGCCAGCTATTTTGTCATATCGCACTTGCAATAGGAGTGTATATGTATGTTAAAAAAAAAAAATATATTACGAGATTTTTGTTGTGATTAAAAGTTATCATATACATATATCTACCCTATAGAGCTTGGCGCGCCGTCACAGTCTCATACTCTCACTTTAGTAGCGGTTTGTTGACTTAATTTTTTATTGATAGCTATCTGTTTATGCTGCAAAAATATATAAATGTAAGACCTATTCTCTTGTTTTTCTATTTTCTTGACACACATACCAATGTAACCTAAGTCACAAATTAATCTAACTATTAACTTACGTATTATTTATATATCACAAAATCAAAGTTAATTTAAGTTATATATAAGATGTTATTGTAACTTAATATTTGACTATGACTATGCGTCATTTATTATGTTTTATTTATTTTAGTTTATAGAATTTTCCTTAAGTCTGATATTCAGGTTTCACACGCACATCTCTTAGCCGTATGATTCTATTTACACAGTATTAAGAAAACATGTTGATTTAAAAAAAAATAAATGTTTTCTGCATTTCACACACTTTAATTGAAAATTTTTGGTGTTTTTTTATGTGAGATTATGGCGCTTTTGTTTAGTTTTTCAATAGAATACATATATGTATGTATGGGAGTTCTTGAAGTTTTCATGCATACATATATATTAGAGCGTATCGAAAAATGTTTCGAAGTATTCTTGCAAGTTGAAAGAAAAAACAACCGGAGCACCCTAGTGGCTGTATTTCAACAATAGTTTGTTCCCACTTTTTCGATGTTTGAGAAATTTTCATAGAGATTTTTAAAGTATGTACATATATGCACTTGAGGTTGAATATATTTTTCCAAAGTTTGCTTTCAGTTTAAAAACCATTGCAGTTCATTTGGAAAGTGCGTCTGAAAATTTTTCACATGGCAACACTCTTCTTTTCTGTCACATCTGACATCAAAAATTTATCAAAACACGTGAGCCAACTAAAAATTGAAGAAAGTTTTCGGCAGAACATTAACAAGAGGTAGTATTTATATTATTATATTATATTCAAAGCATTGTGTTTTAATAATTAGTGAAATGCCTAGCAAAAAAGCAAGATTTCAGCTGTAAAATATTTATGGAATTCAAGTCGGCATCTAATATCTTTTCAAGTGGAGAAATAAGAATATTTTCATATCAAAAATGTTTAATGTTGGAAATTGGAAAAATCTTAAATGGTATTGTACTTCCAACAAAAATGCTTTGATATTGACCAGAAAAAATAAAAATAACTTTCTATACGCGTTGTAAAAATATTTTATATGGTGCGAAGAGAATTGTTTTTTGCTGTTGCAATATTTTAAATTTCGTTATGCTCTATTGTGTTTTCTTATATATACATATATATGCATATGTATATGTATAAATGTTGGTTTGTAGGTGGGTATAAAATTCAAGGTTTCATCTAATACACCCATTGAAACGAAACCAGACACTAACAACATGCGCAAAATGTCATAACAAACAAACAAAAAAACTAGTTTCTTAAAATACCGTGCGAAATACAGTAATTCTATTATAAAATTCATGAACATTGTGATTAAATATCGGCAAGTTTGTAGAAACAAGCTTTATACAATGGAGAACTATCAAGAAGTGTACATGAGTATAGAGTTCAAAGTTAGATAGAAGAAGAAGAGAGAATGTTAGAAGAAGACAATATGTATGTATGAGAAAATGTAGATAGTTACATCAGAAAAAAAGAGAGAGGAAAAGTGTTTACCAGAAAATAAATGGGCTCTGTTCTGTACAAAGTAAGGGAATTCATAAGGTTTTATTTTTCATTTAGATCTACTCTGTAGAATATACATTTTGAAAAAAATGCATGGGACACCAAATCGATCATTGCCAGCATTTGAGAGTTTGTAGGTTGATGAGTACACATTTTACAAAGCGCCGGAAGAGTATTTGCATAGGTTTAAGGCTACTGAGAGGACACTCATGATAGGGTCTGCAAATGAAGCAAGCATATTCCAAGTTTGAATGAAAACATCGGATAAAAGCTAAAACAGAGTAAGACTTTGCAATGGTGGAGTTTAAATGAGTCGTAAATGAAAATTTCTCATTTAAATGTCACACGCAGGTGAGAGTTGGCCATAGTGAAATGGCAATGGCGCAAAAGATACAGGGTGCTTCCAAGAATTGAAAAGAGGCATGATTATTAAGCCATGTTCACACAAATAAAACTTAAGCCAATGTAAAAACTTCAAAGCAAGCTTTACATTATAAAACCTTATGATTCCCCTTAATTTCAGTTTGTGACGTGTTGTATTTCAGTTTTTGAAAAATATTTGTATTGAAGTTCTTTTTGTACAGTGTGCATATTAATTAAGTTCAAAAACTCAACGAACGCAATGGGTTATTCACTAACGAAAATCATTGAAAATTGCACTACATTACATTTCGTTATAATTAAATTCAACGAATGCAAAACTCAATGAATTAGTGTCAATAAGAATTTTGTTTACAAAAAAAAAAAATACA
The DNA here is from genome assembly GCA_951509765.1 of Sphenella marginata. Classification (NCBI taxonomy): domain Eukaryota; kingdom Metazoa; phylum Arthropoda; class Insecta; order Diptera; family Tephritidae; genus Sphenella; species Sphenella marginata. The sequence goes on along the minus strand of OX608080.1, from coordinate 15,119,157 downwards.
AAAACAACAATTGCATACATATCAGAATCGAAAGGTAAGTACATTTTATTTGTCGACGATGACATCGATCTCGCCCAGACCGGTGTGCGCAAACGCCTTTGCCTCTGCATGGTTGCTTTATTACTACTACTACTGCTGCTGCAGCCGACACTTCGACCATCACCGCCACTGCCACCGCCACTACCACTTTGACTACTACCACTACATTGATTTTCGTTTTTACTATCGGACTTTGTCGCATCAACATCAACTTTTGAAGCTTCACGTGTGCTCGTCATTGTTGTTGGCGCTCTTTCTCCTTCTCCTTCTGTTGCCGCCGCTGCAGCTTCTGTTTCTGCATCTGCTTCCAAAATCGTATCCGGCGGTCCAGTGGGTCCACTGTGCGTTTGTGGTGCTAGTGTTACACCTTTTGTGCGACTATCGATGCTCGTTTGATTGTCAGACGCATTTCTGTGCTCGTGATGGTGGTGATTGTTGGTGTGTAAACTACAATTGTTGCATGAATTGTTATTATCCTGATTGCTATGACGACTATTACTACTACTATTACAACTATCAACAACACTAGTACCACCATCACCGCAACTATGCTCTTGATGCTGCTCATGGGTACGTTGGTTACAATTTATATTTCTACAATTTCCGTTGCGAGTTTGTTGACTATTAAAGGTATTGTGGGTATAAATGAGGTTTAAAGGGGTTCCACAAGTGCGTTTGTTATTGTTTTTTTTTTTGTTTTTTGTTTTTTTTTCGGTATAGTCAAGCAGTGTGCGGTGAGTGATAGCAATAGTAACGCACACAGAGCGCAAGGCAGGCGTATGGCAGTTACGCATTTTTTAGTTTGTTGTGGTAGAATTGACGAATTTTCGTATGAAAATGATTTCCATGAAAGTTTTTCATATTTTACATTTTTTTTTTGTTTAATGAGAGCGCAGAAAGAAAGAAAAGAAATTTATTTAACAAATATTTTGATAATGAAAACTAAACATGAAAAAATGTTTTTTTTTTAGTTTTATTTGTAAGGTTGATAGTCGTACTAGGTAATATAATATTGTGATAACCAGCTCCTTCACCAATCACAGCATCACTTTTCAGGTAAAGATTTACAAAAAAACAAAGTGGTATCCCTAAGTATAATTTATATGTATATGTATTTCAAATATTGTATACATAATTCATTAACTGAAATTTTTAAGTAAAAAAAAGGTAATGTTGCCATTTGGCATTTACGCTTCCCTTTAACCTCAAAACTTCCCTTTAAAACATTTTATTACACTCACATCTCCCTGTGCCACCTAAAAGTAGGCTACATTTCATAAAACCATCCAGGTTGTATAGTACAAGTTAAAGTGAAACCTCGATAGGAAAATTGGAAAAAGTAAAACTAGTTAGTATTTCTTGTTCTAGAACTATCATATATTTATTGTCGAATTAGCATGAGGAATGAGATTTTCAAATTTCTTTTATTGAAAAATCTTTTTTTTAATTTTTTTTGTGCTGGATACAAAGCTTAAGGCAAACAGCTGATTTGAATTCTTTGACATGTACTTGTTCTAGAAATTTTACTTTTTATGGTTGTTGGTAACTTTTTTTTTGTCGAAAATAAGCATTTGACTAATATTTATTTAATATATTTTGTAACAAGAGAAATTTTACATATCCTCGAAATTAAAACCTTTACTTTTTGGGCCCGCTTAGCTAACTAAGAAAAAATCAGTACCTTGATTTATCTACATTGTTACCCATTGCTGGGTTACAGCTTTTTGATTCATTCATAGTTTAATACATCGGGGTTTCACTGTATATGAGCACAAAAACACACGTGTGTGTGTAGTTGATTTACATCTACCTCATTTTGAGCCAAAGTAAATACAGCCTACTTTTAGGAGCTTTCTACCTAATATGCTTTTTATTAAAAATTCTTGTTTTCTAAATTACTATTTTTGCAACTGAATTTTTTGAAATATACATATTTACAAAAATTTTTGTTGATATTTGTGAATGTGCACATTTCCAACTATATCATTCCTGCATGCTAAGTATTTACAAATATTACATATTTATATTAGAGATGCTAGTATTAGAGGCGTATACTCGTAATTATAAAATTTTGAAATCTCGCAGCTGGACTTGGAGAGTAGAAAATTTCAGGAATTTCAAATATGTAATGAGAATTTTCGGATTTTTGGTTTTCTCTATTTTTGAGTGTTTTAAGTGAGCTCGTCTATTTAGCTCACCCAAACAAGTCTATACAAAATTCAAAAGTTTCTGCTCAGCTGTTTTCCAAAATTAGCATCTCTAGTAAACATTTACACTTTTCCATTTAATTTTACAAAATATTTTATGTTTGCTTATTCAACAGCGAAAACTAATAACGTAAATGCTTCTATATATGTATGTTACACATATGTACATACATATGTACCTATGTAGGTATGTACATTGAAGATATGTACATATGTATGTATGTAGTAGGTGATCCTGACTATGCTAGGATAATGCTGAGCTGACAATAACATTTCGTATATACAAATATACCATGTTTACATACATACATACCTAAACATATATTTCCATATGTACATATATGTAGTAAATGCATGAATTTTCACAAAATGTGTTTGTATGTATGTTATTTATGTATGTATGGTATATGAAATGGTAATGCATGGTAATGCTTATCTACATATTTGAACTACTTAAAGACGACACATTATGTTGATGCAAATGTTGTTATTCTCACAATAGCATGGAATTTTGGTACTTCGGTGTGAAGTGAATAAAGCACTGAATAGCTAACAAGTAAAAAGTTTCAAAGGTAAATAAAAAACCACTCCATGAATATCATTCTTGGATAATTTTTCTTTCTCACTTTTTTTAATGTATGTATGTAAATAAATTCGAGTTTCTAGAATATAGATATAACATGTGTGTATATGTAGCTAACGGCAAGTTTAGTAAGGAAGTGAAACATATGAATGTAGTTATTTGTTGAGCACAGTAAATAGAACGAAAGCTTAGGTGAAGGGAAATTGAAGGACAGCATGACAAAGGCTTTGCCTGCTGCGTAAGTAGAAATACGACAAATATTTAAAATTCTATAATTTTTTTGTGGTAGAGAAAATGTCCAAAGATGAAAGCTGGGGCATGCTTTAAATTTCATACAAAGAGCAGACTGGTGCATACCACAGACATACATTTGTATGTTTATCCTAGAGAAGCTCGTAGTAGTAGCTTTGATAGAGGAGTGGAACACATTTGTAAGTGCATACATACATACATACATTTAGAAGAATTCTATCAATAAATAATTTTGTTGAATTTTCTATGCATTCCATTATACATATTGAAGTGGGAAATAGTATTATTCTATGCCATTCAAGTAAGTACTCTCTTGATACGTATGTATGTATATGTGAATAGCAATACAGTTGCGGTCAAATTAAAAAAATTAAGAATTATTCTCCTCTTATAAAATGCACGCGGAAATTTTAGGGGACACATTTTTAATGAAAACTAACGTAAATTTTTTTACGGTATTTTTAGAATTTTTTTGGGATAAACAGTTTTGGAGGCCGTTAATTTTAGACATTTTTAAGAAATTTGTCTTTAGATGTAATATATTGCATTTTTTAACTGAAAATAGAAATTTCAAAATTTTTTCTTTAAATTTTTATGACTTTACGGAAAGCAGTTTTCAATTCAATTGAAATCAAGTGTGGGGTGTTTTCATTAGATCATATTTTTCCAAAATATTTTTCAACACTTAGCATAAATCGTGATTACGAGTTTATTGATTATTTTTCTAAGAATCCATCTAATGTTTGATTATTATTATTTTAAACTTTTAAGGATTATTTTCCGATTATTTAAAAAAATATGATTTTTCACTATTAATAAAAGTAATAAAAAAAAAAAAAAAAAAAAATTAAAAGCAATCACGAATATTAAAAGTAAAAAAAACAATCAAAAGTATTCAAAAACAGCTTTTGACATTTTTTGATTAAGCAAAGTTTTTGGTTTTTGTTTTCAATTATTTGTTGATAATTTTTCACGATTATTAATAATAATCGAAACAAAATCAAAGGTAATCAATAAAAAAATTTTTTATGGAAAAAAGTTTTTGATTTTTTGTGATTATTTTTTGATGATATTTCGAGACTATTAGAAATAATCGAAAAAAAATCAAAAGTAATCAAAAAAAGTTTGGGATTTTTTCTGATCACTGATTTGATTTTTTAGTTGATTAAAATAAATTTTAGATTTTTTTTGATTATTTGTATTTTTTTTTAAATATTTTTTAATTATAGTAAACAATCATAATCAATTTATTTTATTTAAAACAATTAGAACAATGGTTACCAATTAAAAAATCCGTCTAATCAAATTTAATAATTCTGGCTGAAGTCATGCTCATTCGACTTTTTTGGTATTCGAAAATATTTACAAACAAGTTCTTCAAATTAACCTATAGTGAGCCGTGAGTGGTGCACTTATTTTGACCGCAACTGTATGCACATATGCTTTTGAATAAATGTATGGAAATTTACAGATTTACAAGTGGCTATACGAGCTAACGTAAAGAAATCCCAGCATATGCCTTCTAAGTGGGTAATGTTAGGAATAATTTATTTCAAAGGGTAATACCAAACTTTTATTCAATTTAACTTAGTATTCAAAACTTGGACAAGAATGAAAGGTATCATATCAAAATACAGTAGAATCGCGCAAAAGTTAAATCGCGAGAAAGTTAAACCTTCGGCTAAGTTGACCGATTTTGAGCGTCCACGTAGCGCTCTAAAAAGTTAACTTTTCGTTAACTTTTTCGAGCTTATCTATTTTTTCAAACCCAACCGTTTGTTTGGCAAGAAAAACAAGCTCGGGTATTCCCCTTATTGCTATGTATTCCCCGAATTTGTATGTAAAAAATTATTGTCGGTGTCGGTTGGTACATACGTAGTTTGTCATGAACGTTTGAGCTTGTGAGTTGTTTATAGTTAGTGTGTTAAAAAATGTCAACTAAACAGAAAAAATCATTGCAAATCAGATTAAATTTGCATCAAAAAGCTGAGATTTTAAGAAAAATCGATGAAGGTATTCGTGGAAATCGATTGGCAAATCGATGCAAATCAGATATCAGACTTATTAATATGCGCACGAAAATTGTCAGGAGCTATTACACAAAAGAAAAAAAACAAACAAGTCTCGACCGCTTCTTTAAACCAGCCCTTACAAATTAATATGTACATATATGTATGTAAAATGTGAAAAAGTACCATCTAAATCTAAGTTTCTGTTTTGTTACGAGTAAAAGTGAGTCATGCAAATAAATTGAACGTATTATATTCCCAAAATTATGTTTATTTCCGTTTTTTTTTCAAATTCGAGAACCCTTTGGAAAAGTTAATATTTCGGAAAAGTAAAACACCCTTGGAACGGTTTGGTTAACTTTTTCGCGATTCTACTGTAATTGAATAATAATTTAACAGGTATGGAAGGTCTCACAAAGAAATCCAACAGATGCCTCCTAAGTGGGTTATATGGAGCTTTTATTCAATTAGCTTATTCCATGTTCAAAGCTCGGAATAATTCGAACAATCGATCTTCTGTTTACTAAATCTCATGTATGTTAGATATATGTTAGAGAAAGAAGAGACTATAGAGGTTTAGTGCTTTGATGATGGAAAATTAGCTTTGGGTCTACTGAAGCTTAAAGCTAAACACTAACTATGTAGCTTTTTTCTAATACACTAAAATCTAAAACGAGTTAGAGTCATGGAGATTCAAAGGCATATCAGAATTTTAGGTGAGTCTCAATACTAAACATTTACATTCAAAAACCGAAAAGAAAAAAAAAAAATCCTAAGCTTTTGCTAATTACGCGTATTCGAGCTTTTAGTTTGCGAGATGTAAATGCAAAATGCTTTAGTGTGTGATCCTATTCACGATGCGTGTGCAATTTAACATTCAATGATAAATGAGTTTTAGTCACAGTTTAGCACATATTTGTTTTCACATAAATTATTTACAATGTTTTTTTTTAATGTCATAGAAAAGAGGAAAATAAAACAACTTTTAAAACGAAAAAAGTAAAAATTTAAATTTTTTTTCAATGAAATTGACAAACAACAACAAATTCGATGATAAATCAAACTAACACTTACTCTGCATTAGAAGTTTCTGCAGTAAGTTTAGAAGAAGACACTTTTTTGGTACATTCATGTGTAGTAGATGATCTTCTTCTTGATTTTTTGTTATGAATTAAAATACATAGTACATAAATATTTAGAAAAATTTGGCATTACAAATTTGGTTTGAATACGATTATTAAATAAAAATCAATGTAAATAAAATAAATAAGGTAAGAATATAAAAGTTTGATGGAAACAAAAATGAGTACAAGCTAGCTTCAAGGATTGCGTTTATAAACCTACATACAGGTGCATGTTCGAAGTTAGAAGCTTTTTTTTAGCTTTTATGCCAGCGTGCTTTTCGCTGGAAAAATATGAAGGAAAGCTTTCAAGCAAAATGAGATTTATTATTGATAGATTTCCACCATTATACTTACTAACTTTTGTTAGAAGACTATTATTCAGTTCTGAATTATGTTGTGAGCTTAAAGTACGAAAGCTTTCTTGCAGAAAATAGTATTTTGTATATTTTAAATAAAGAGATTTTATACAACAGTTGTAATGTGCATAACTCAGTAGAGTTGAATTTTTAAGCCTACGTATAGTTTTTTAGTGGACATATTTATAAACATATGAAAAAAGCTTTATATAAGCTCTTATTAAAATTTGAAAAAAAAATATACAGAATCAGCAAACGCAATCCTTAAGCAGAAATATTTGAAAACGAAGAGCTTTTCGTCCCACAAATAACAGTGAGATTTACAAAATTTAAGTGAAAGCTCTTGTTAGATTTCTTTCCATATCCAAAGGAAATGAATTTTAGATTTTTTTTTATAACATTTTTAAACAGAAAACATTTATTACACAAATCTGCTTTTAAATATATGGAAAATATCACAAATAACATTGAAGTATAATCAGTCAAGAGAAAATCTCACAATAAAGAGCTTTTGAACAACAAACACAAAAGATGAATTAAATAAAATGACTTTCAAGTTTGAAATTTATGTAAATACTTATTGATGTCTGTATGCAGGTGAAAGTTATACTTATAAGAATGTGTACGGTTATACATTTAAGAATTAAGAACATAATTATGCTAAGCAAAACTGTGTAAACCTAACAGTTTAAATAAATCGTTTCCTTTAATATAAGCCTCCTACTCATACTAATCAACTACAAAGCGCCTAACGATAAAGCTCATTTTTGCAAGACTGAATTTTGTAGTCCAAAGCACAAATTGCTCCGTATGCGTGCTAAATTTAAATCAATAAAATGCCTAATTTCTAAAAAAGCTTTTTTTTGTTTTTGTAAGAAGCCTATTTCTAAAAAGCTTTTTTGATTAAATATTTTTGCACAAATAATATTTTTATACTATGGATAAACTCAAAATTTAATTTAAACATTGAAATATACGAAAATTATATCGAGCTTTTTAGAGCTTTTTGGGGGAGCGCTGTAATTAGACCCTCGTTTGTGTCTTGATAGACATTGAAAAGATTTCCTAGTTATTATGTACTTTACTCTTATACTAAGTAGTTGTAAATTTCAATGACTTATTACCCAATGAACTTTAAATGAGCTTTTAATAACTTACTTAATGATTTTGAATACATATCCCATATGACCTCAAAATAACCTTTTTCATTTATGAGTGCTTATGATTAGTAATGACGTTTCTTGTATGAGAATATAAATTTAATTCGCAACGAAAGTACTTACTTGGACTCGTCGAGGAAGACAGCTTCAAGAACGCGTGCCGCATAGTGAAGATTACGTTGTAAAACGTCGTTTGAAAGTTCACCGGTATTTATTAAATGCAATAAGCAGCGTAATCTGTAAGTGGAAAAAATGTGTTTTTTTTTTAAAGCTCAAAATAAAGAACGACAGAGTGTGTAGGGCAGTGGGATTATTTATATTTATTTGGTCTATCAAACTTGGCACACATTTTTTACCTTCAAGGCCACTCCTTGATTTTGGGTAGTAAAATGCGGAATTTGTACATGGATGGACTTAGGCTGAATAGGTTCGGAAAGCTATCGAAAGCTCTGCCCTATAACTGCAGAGACAGAATGGTAACCAGCACTCTAACTCGCAGACATTTTACAAGTAGTATCTACTATGAAAATAAAAATGAAATGGGAGACATACTACTTCCAAGCAGAATGAGGTTTGCAAACTCTACGATGCTGGGCATCTGGCCTGTGGCATTCTTCTAAGAAGGGGAAACTCAGTTTTCATCGTTAAATAAAATGGAAGGCCCCTGGGTAGATATTTTCTTGAAAGACGCAAGGTCTGTGACCACACAAAAGGCAACAAAAACGTTCCTGAAGCCTTCACATTTTTTATGTTTTGAACTCGTGGTAGGAATCCCCCAAAAACGGATACTCACCTCACTGCCGCTTTATCGCATGCATCGGGTGTATCGACAGCTGGTAAATTTTCCGTAGCCAAATCAAGATTCGATGGCGACAATTCCCCTGCGACATTCTCGACCGACGTGTGTCCATCATCTTCATTATCGCGCGAGCTTAAATTTGAATTACCGGCATTCGGTGAATTTGGTGCCTCTGATTGCATTTTGTTGGTGTGTGAGCTGTTGGTGGTTGAGCTAAACTGATTGTTTGTGTTACTATTGTTGTTGTAGTTACTGCTAGATTCAATGATATTTGCGACGGTGGTAGCGTTCGTGCGGTTGACAGCCCCTGCAAGGAGTGCTGCTGATCCTGTTGATGGAGTGTTTTGTACTGAACTTGTTGGGTTCGTTACAAAACTCGCTGTTGCGTTGGTTTCAATTTCAATGTGGTGATCAGTGCTATTGCTAGTGTCTTTTGTGCGATTGTCAGTGCTTGCTGATGTTGTTGTGGTTGTTGCAGGTGAATGGCTTGCAGTTTGTTGTTGATGCTTTTTGTCGGTGCTGTTGCTTAGCAATTGGGCCGCTAAATCAGCGGTGGGACCGGTAAATGGTTGTATTGGATGTTGTTGTTGTTGGTGCAATGGACCACCACCACCACTTACAGGCGTGGAATTGGCTGTTGATGGCGTTGCGACAGTATTTTGCTGTTGTTGTGGTTGTTGTGCGTCCAGATGTACGAAACTCTTGCGGCTATTCGAACGGCGTACAATTGTAAGCGAACCGTGTCCTGTGAAATAACAAAGTAAAAGAAATATTTTTAAATTTCTGCTGAGAATAGTTCCATGAAATTTCAAATTCTTAAATCAAAAAAAAAAAATGTCAATAGAAAGACATTCAGGGTTGAAGCTTAACAAATTTAGAAAGCAGAAAACATAAATCCGATGGGAATAATTGATGAAAATAGAACAATTGATGAAAATAAAATAAATTAAAATAAAATAAAATAAAATAAAATAAAATAAAATGAAATAAAATAAAATAAAATAAAATAAAATAAAATAAAATGAAATAAAATAAAATAAAATAAAATAAAATAAAATAAAATAAAATAAAATAAAATAAAATAAAATAAAATAAAAAAAAATAAAATAAAATAAAAAAATAATAAATTCTCTAGCTTTATTATCTAGTCAAAATATCCACAGTTCACCACAATAAGCCATTTCATATTCATGAATTCATATTTCCACACGAATTGGCTAACCCTTTGTAATAAAGAAATGTATAACGCCTAAAAGTATGCATCTTATAGCATAATAAAATATAACCCAACACATTAATTCTCCCATTGGTTTTATTGCTTCGTTGAACACATTTCTTGAAATCTCTAAATTATTGTGAATATCCACGTTTGTTCACTTCTTTCTTCATTTATTTGTTTATATATGCACTCGTGCATGCAACCCTGCATGCACACATCACTGCGTACAATGCTCGTTAACGGTACACCAAAAATTACAACAAAGCCTTTTGTGGGCGGTCTCGTTGGTTTTGGCGCCGTTTACTTTACTGTTCAATTATTTTTCGTATTCTTTTATGGTGTTAAACCGTACGAGATTTATTGTTATTGATGTTGTACGTAAACATGTAAAAGACTTGTTGTATATTGTTAACAACATTTAGGGGAATTCAGCTGCCAAAAGAGTTACGTATACGCCATAGTGAACCATTAAACTTTTTGGCTTGAAAAGTGCGAGTATGAAGTTCATCGGGTTGTGCTATCGGTCACAGCAGACGCATTAAAAGTGGTTCAAGCAATTAAAATTAGAAGCATAATATTTATTGAGAAAATAAAAGTGTGTGACAGGTTCGGGTTACCCTGGGTACAATTGGTCTTTTCATAGAACACGCTGAAACAAATATTAACTTGAAAGCGAACAGAACTGACATCGAGCAATAATTATGGAAACTTAAAAGGAATACTAAGTAAGCTGCCGGTAGGGAAAAATTAAAGCTAAAAATTAAAAAAAAAATTTAAATCACTTCATTTACTTTTTAACATTTTTTTTTTAATACCAAACTTACTTCCAATTTGACCATTGATGGTCACACTCTCCAGTCCACTATTTGTTGCTTGTGTTGTTGTATTTGTTGTTGCACTATTTATTTCTTCATTGGCGTATGTGCTTCCAGCGCCTATACCCCCACCACTACTATTACTACCTATCAAGCCAGTCGTGTTGCTGACAGTTGGACTATCTGCTTTTGTACGTCTATCACTTGTCACGCTAGCACTCGTTGAACCAATCGATGTTGCACTGCCACAAACCGTACCACTGCCGCCAGTTGATTGATCGTCGCGTTCACGTTTTGGTATACTTTCTGGTGTGCTGGCGACTGTAAAAAGGAGGAAGAAAAAAAGTTAGAGGAAGTGTTTTAAAATTTTAAATTGCTAAAATGATGGGGTTTTGGGTTTTTAGAGAGGGAGACCTGAGTTTGATTTAGAAATCGAAATTACTCTCAAAATTGCGTTTGAAAATATTTGTTAAATATATTTAAATAGATAAAAAAAATGCCTAAAGGTATGCACTCAAATATTATGGGTAGGATTTTCCGGCCCTCAAGCCCCTTTGAGGCTATACGATTGTTATATTTTATTTTGAAAAAATATTTTATATAAAATGAAATGTGATAGCCTCCCCTTAAGAGACAAACAATAATTTTTTGTATGATTTGCAGGGTCACCATGTGTCAACTATTTTATGCACAAACCATGGCTTTACTGCAACCAGCCTTCTAAAATAGAGAGTATGAATAATACAGTTAGAATCATATTGGCTTACTCATGTGATTTGCTTTGGTTGACGACAGGTAGCGTACTCGTAGTGGTAGTTTTTAGACGATTCAGTGGCGGATCCAGTTCCTGAAAAGTATTTTTTAATTCCGAAGGTGAGGATTGGATCCGAAAACCACCCCCTTAAAGAAAGAGAGAGTGCGAGTAAGTGGAGAGGTGATTGTGCTAGAGAGTTTGTAGAAGTGAGAGGAAGGTCTATAAGAACAGAGCAAGAGGGAAAGCGGTAGGACGCTTGTATGTACAGCTGGAAGGAGAAATAGAATGAAAAGCTGGAGGGTTGAGATGCTGTTTGAGATAGAGAGGGAGAGAGATAAGAACTTTTGTTTTCATAGAAGTTTCAATGTGGCCAGTTTTAAAATGACAAAATAATATTATCAGGCCGGGGTGCAATAAAGCCATATGACTTTATTTATTTTTTGCCTAATGTCAAATTAATAGAACTACAGCAGCCGGGGTGCAATAAAGCCATATGACTTTATTTATTTTTTGCCTAATGTCAAATTAATAGAACTACAGCAGCCGTGTGATATTGCCAAAAGTGTAACAATGCCATATTGAGCATATTGAGAAATAATACCATATGGCTTTATTGCACAACGCCACTTCGAACCTAGTACCATCTGACTGCTACTCCACCATATTTGCCACTAAACTGTGATGACTAATAGCGCCTATAAAGCAATAAATAATTGCGGAATTGATAAATACGGTGACATATGGTCATATATTTAATACACAAAATAAGCTAGCAGCCTAACCAAGTCTTTTATCTCCCCCCATTTCAGTTTATTCTTATACTTTCGTGAATACGCACGTATATTAAAACGTTTCTATCAAAGAATTCTTATTCTACCAAAAATTGTGCAAAATGCGCATTTCTACAATTTCTCTGAGCTTAATGCTTTTAGTTTGCCTCGGCATTTACCGAGCAAACGCGAACATTGGCGTTGAAGCTGGTGTTCTAAATATCGTCGATGGATGTGCTTGCGATCGCATTTATGAACCTGTCTGCGCAAGCGATACGAAAACCTATCCCAATCATTGTCTTTACGAATGTGCGCGCAAGAAATTAGCGGAGAAAGGACGCAGTTTGGAGCTTTTACGTGCGGGAGTATGTGTTGGCGCAAAACTTGGGGAAAGCAAAAGTTTAGTTGACGCAGAAATTGAGCCACCAGCTGTTGCGGCTGAAGAGGATAATGCTATCGAACAATGTAGCTGCAATCGTAGCCTGGTGCCAGTTTGTGGTTCGGATAATCGCACTTACTCCAATCTCTGCATTTTCGATTGCAAACGAAAAATTTTGGCGCGCTTAGGAACAGTCTTGAGAGTTTTGCGTGAAGGAGCTTGCAAATAAAGTTTGAATTTGCTCATGTTATCAGAATATTTTTGTTTGCTGTTATTGAAAGTGTTAAAATATTTGGCGAAAAAAAAACACAAAAACAAAAATGTAAAATATGAGTATATCGAAAATTGAAATAAAAAGTTTTTTCTTGAAATGTTGAGCACTCAATCAAAGTTAAATCCAACTAGTTAGGTTGTAGCAAGCAGATTTGGGAAGAGAAGGACTGGGAGGGAGAGAAAGAGAAAAACTAAAGAGGTGATGGTGGTATGTATGTAGGTGACCTTGAAAGGAATAAGCAGTATGGTGGAAGAGAGTACAATTCACATAACAATACAACACTCAGGGAAAAAATGGGCGTGGCATCCCATACACAAATTTCAACTTTCAAGCTGAATATGTTTGAATATAAGTTGGGCATAAGTGTAATGAGCTTAAAAAAATTCTGTGAAAAAAAGTTTAAAATTTGAATAAGATTTCTTTGAATTTTTGCGAATTTTGTGTTTATTTTTGAAACAAAAGTTTTAGTTCTGTTATTAGACCTTGACATATGTTTTTATACAGGCTTTGTTAAAAAACAATTTGCTAAAGCCAAAACAACTACAGCTTTAAAGCTGATTTCAATTAAAGAAAGCTTTTGTCAAACAATCAGCGTACACATTGTTTGGGATTTACCTAGAAAGACAAGGTTACTAGATGCGTACGGGGCTCATAATATAAATGATGAATGATAACAAAAGGAAAAATTAGTATAAAAACCCACACCTAAATCAACAAAATCGTTAATTGCGCCTATCCACGTGCTTGCGTCATGGACATGGAATTAAGAATATTACTCGACATAGATAATGACAGATGTTTTGAATTGACATTTTAACTCAGCCACGGCCATTTATTAAAAATACGCACAAATATGGCTGAGTCCATGCAAGGCAAATTGATTGTTATGGTAATGACAGAGCGAATTCGGCAATATTCGTCATGGTTATAAAAAATTTGAAATGACAACCATCGATTGTTTTTTTTTACATATATTTCATAAAAATTAAATTGAACTAATGGTGTCTGGAACAATAAATACTTGTTTGGACAACTCATGCGTGCATGAAATTTAGTTAAAACCATCATCATCCTGCCCTTTTGGTAAGTTGCGATGGTTTTTTGAAAATAAATACCAAATACTATATTCAAAGCCAACAGTCAAATCTTTCTTTTTATGACATTCTACATTACAGGTCGAGTTAAAAACGTGAAGAAGAGGAGGTCAACTGTTCACTTGACTTTACCATAAGAATGAATTTGCCTTGAGTCCATGGAAAACGGTATCGGCATCCAGATTAACACTGTCACAGAAAATGCGAAACTTCAAAGAATTTTTTGGAGTCATTTTGAGGATTTTTCGGAATTATTCCAGTAAAATGTCGGCACTGCTTTGGGGCCTTTTCGGGAAAAATTTTTTTTGCTTTGGAATATTTTTTGGAATCATATTTTCGGGATGGCTTTCGGTATCGTTTAGAACTTTTCGAAAATCATTTCCGATTTTTTCAATATAAATTCGAGATTTTTGCAGCATCATTTCAGGATAATTTCGAATTTTTTTCGATACTTTATTGGGATTGATGTAGCATCATTTCAGGATAATATCAGTATCGTTTTCGGAAAATTTTTCGACATCATTTAGGGATAAATTCAACATAATTTCGGTACCATTTCAGAGCTTTTCGGGGACTTTGTCGGGATAAGCTCGGAACTCTTGAAGCGTCATTTCAGGATAATTTTCAGACTGTTTCCGTAACTGTTTCGAAATTTTATTGGTATTATTTTTCGGACTTTTCAAGATAAATTCTCTTAAGCATAATTTCGAGATCGTGCTCGGAAAAATTTTCGAAATCATTTAGGGATAATTTCAAGACAACTTCGAGGTTGATTCCGGTACAACTTCAGATCTTGTCAGGGACTATTTCCGGATAAATTTGGATTGTTGCAGCATCAGTCCAGGATAATTGCGAGATTATTTTTGCATCTCTCTCATACATCAGATTAATTCTATTTATACATATGTACTTGTTTCCAGTTCATACATATTTATTGTTAATTTGGATGAAAAATTGAAAATCGAGATTTGCATTCATGACGTTAATTTTCATCCAGCATGGGTATACACATTTTTGTATAAATCGCAATAAACATACCATATGCTAAATTTGACTGACGTATTGAAATATGGTGCTCGTATAATCGATGAAAGATAACCATACCAACTGATAAAGTGTTTAAACAGCAATAAATGACTCATATACATATGTACGTATGCTTATCATATATAAACGCTGCAAAAAATGTGTTTAGTATAGGATGAGTACGAGATGAGTTGCAAAAGGAGCATGCGATTGGATTTAATTGATTCATTTTGTTTGAGTATGTTATATCAAAAGACGACTTGATCCCTTGTATGGATGGAGGGTTTGTCGGTCGGACAATCCTACTTAACTCAACTAAGCCTCTAACGGAATATTTGAGACCAGTTACGGCTTAGTGTAGACGAACGGCATTCATCGCGGATCACTCTCTTTGAGGATGAGCTGCACGATTTTTTTTGCAGTGAAGGTATTTGTACTCAAGTGTGTTGATATCAAAAAATATTTATTCAACAAAAATACAAAAACAATATTTTGCAATAAAACAAGTTAATCATAAGCAAAATTTATAAGCCATTTATTATATTTGATATTAGGTACATATATGCCATCACTTTAAGTAGAAATGTCAACCGCAAGCACTTTTAGCAATGCCCCGAGCGTAAAAAGTTTATACTACGTCCACGACCTTCCACATCCCTACGTACACACTCGTATTCACAACGATTCGAATAGGTAACCAAATTGTCAGCACAAACGGGATCAAAGTGACGTGGACATGGGCACAGTGGTCTGCCTTCGAAATCAATGTTGGCTGTGCTTAATGCGGTGAGCAGAATGATGCCCAACACCAACGATGTGATGAAATGTAGAAATTGCATTTTTTGTTGTTTTCGAATTTCTGTAGTTTTCTGTTAATTGATTATATTTTTAAAAATAATTTATGCTTAAATGCGCTGTTGTTGGGTTTTACCGCGAAGTTCACTTTAATGCTATCACAAGTTAACTGAATTACCTTGCCATGGGTAGATAATTTTTATGGTGCAAATAAGTGTTGTTCTTATCAGCTCACCTAAACAAGTCTGAATGTACAGTCATGTGTTAAATATTATGAGTACTTTTCAAATGGTATAGAATATAAAAAGTACATTTATAGAAATGTTCTAATGCTTGACACATGACTGTAGCTATATATGTATATATAAATTGGGCATATGCATAAATAAATATCCGCGCATATTACCCGTTTATGGTGTTAAGTGTTAACTACCTTTTAGAAGCTAATAAATTATAGGTTGGGTTAAATAATCAAGAAATTTTTTAATCTAATTAATAAATTATAAAATATTAAAAGAAAAAATTTAGAACCAAATCCATTTCTAATGCTACCTGGAATATTTCCATAGTTCCGATGTTATAATTTGTTTTACTTCTGCAATGTCAAAAACTTAATGAAAGTCCGAAATGAAAGTTCGAAAGACCTATCGCCTAGTTTGATAAATAGATAAGTGGAGAGCCGCTCTACTACTTCCGTTTCAATAGTTTACGTAGAGATACATTGGAGGACATACATAAGTGTAAGCACATACAGTAATTTTCTGCGATTTTCGAAAGATTTGGGCTTAAAAAATTATTTTAACAAAGCTTATATAAAAACATGTGTCAAGATCTAATGCAAGAACAAAAAATTTTACTTTAAAAAACACAAAATTCGCAAAAATTCAAAGAGTTTTTTTATTTTAATTTTGAATTTTTTTTGCAAGATTTTATTATTTTTTCAAGTATGCAGTTTTGTAGCACATTAAATTTTAGTATAACAAGATGTTAATTAAAGTTCGTAATACATTTTTCCGATTTTTGGAAATTTTTTTCGGATGAGATAAAGTGTTGTCTTTCATAAAAAAAAAATTATTTCATAAATTTGATGACGGAAAATGCAGAAGTCTTAAGGAAAGCAGGCGTAGAAGCACTGAATATGTCCTATGGTAGTTACAATGACCTAATAATCTTGTTGTCGATTTTTTTTTAAACTTTATAAATGAACAAAATATCAAATTTCGGCTCTTTATACATATATGCAGCTGGGTATTTACTATTCAATTCAACCTGAACTTAAACACCCGTACTAGTTATTTATAAGAATAAAATAGACAAATAAAAAAGAACGATTTAACGGCTTAAATAATTTTTTAAATGACTGCTTCAAGGCCAGCCTTCAAACTTAGTGTATGATTGCCGTGACTTTAAGCTCAAGATGGCATAAGTTTGTAGGTACACTTGAGTATTAAATTTTATTAATAAAAGTTATGCAATAACAAAATTGTCATATTAGATCAACATATATAACATATCGTTTATAATTTGCATTAATTTTTAAAAAGAGTTAAAAAAAAATATTGGCTGAGTGTAAGAAGCTTTTGGCAAAAGCCTTTTAATAAATCGTTTACACTACAATTTAACAGTTAGTAATTTGTTGACGAAAGAGTTGCGCTTAACTGTGATTCTAGCACAAACAAAGCTTAGAGCTTTTATAATAAAGCTTGCCCACAATGGAGCTTTCAGCAAACAGCAATGCTAGCGAACTAGCGCTAAAATAAATGTTCGCGCTCTAGATTATTGCTTGTCTATTGTAGATGTGTGTGTGTATGTATTTATAATAGTATGCACAAATTTACCTGTTTGTACATTAGGGTGGAACGGGCAGAAAAAGCTCATGCTCAGTAGGTAAGTTTTTTGTTGGAAGTGTTGTGTGCTACGAATGTGAAATGTTTAGAATATATCTTCAAATTAGAGATATTTTGTTTCCTCTAGCCATCTGCAACAATCCGAATGTTGTTTGGTGTGGAGCTGCTTTAAAGCTCTACCAGTAAAATAAAAGCTTTATCAGTACAATATGTCTAAGCTTTAGAGAAGGCGAGTTGTTTTTTGAGTTATTATTATTTTTTATTTTATTTTATTATTTGGCTCAGGTGCTATGTGACAGTTTTGCTCAAATTGTATGTATTCATGTGGCTCAGGTTCTGACGACCATGTTTGCCTAAAAATGTTCTTTGGAGAACGAGAGTGTATGTATGTATGTATTATTGGTGGCGAGCACTGTTGGCTCTGAGGCATGGCGCGATTGGCTTCCCCATTTTCGCTTGGAAAAACCACACTTTGGCTTCCCAAAATATAAACTATATCTTCGAAATATTTTATAAGCTGATTGCGAATTACAATAGCATGCAATGCAAATAAAATAAACGAATGAAATAACCGTAGCTTATGTATGTATGTCGCTTAAACACAATAAAAGAAAGAGAGAGGAACTGAGCTCCCAAACCCAAAAAGCTATGCAAATTTATTTCAAGTAAGTATTTCCTAGCTGAAAAAAACTAAAAAAATTAAGTTGCCCTGTATGAACATTGTCTAAGAAAGTCCCACTTGCCTTTATTCAGTTCTTTACAGCTCACTGACTCGGCAGTTCATTTGTTTTGTAATCGAGCATTCTCCAATTAAGCATGTAAATTGTGAGAAACGACATTAATAGGATGGATAAAAAAAAAATAAAAAAACAACATTGGAAAAATATTGATTAGATAACAATAAGAGGCAGAAAGCGGTGAGGTAAAGGAAATTCGAGCTACGTGGCTGTTGTTCAAATGTGTGATGGCACTCAAGCAGGCAATTGCTATATGAAGTTAGTAAAAAAAAAATAATAATAATGGCGTTAAATGTCTGTTGCAAAAGGAAGCTATATTTGTATTCAAATGTTTATCAGTGAAGCTGAATGTAGGTAAAAATAAGTGAGGTCTGAATTTATGAGCAATCGAAGTTTGAAAATTTGTTCCCCTTTGTTGTAGGGCGGTGCCACTCCACTTTTTTAAAATAAAATGAAAAAAATAATAAATTCAATAAAGCTACCCAACTTCATTTCTTAGCTGCTTTTGTTATTGAATTATTTATTTTAAACGTTTTTCGAAATTTTCGACATCGAAAAAAGCTCACATACATTTTCCAAAAATTTCGTCAAATGATGCCAAATTCTACAAAGCTTTCTATAAAGCTCTTTTTTTTTAATATTTTATTTTAAACGTTTTTCGAAAATTTAGATATAGAAAAAAGAGGCATGGCGACATGTTTTAATCCGCGGCCCTATCCTAAAACTTTCGTCAAACTGTCAATATAATGAAAAATTCAATAAAGTTTTCATTATTAAAGCTGCTTTTTTTTAATTATTTAAAACGATTTCCGAAATTTTCGATGTCGATAAAAGGGGCGTGGCTTCAACGGTTCCTCTGTTTATCATTAGAACTTTGCTATATCTTCATTATTATGAACCGTTAAAAAACAACTGTTATATGGATAAATCTACAACTATGTACACTAACGCAAGCGGGTATAAAAATGTCTACCAAAATGTTTGTTGGGTATTTTCATTTGTGCTAAAATAAGACTTGTGCCATTTTAGAAACTAGCTGATAAAATATGCCTAGATGCAACAAAATTACACTACCTCAAAAGCGTAACAGACGCATTGTAACTTAATAAAAGCAATTTGTGACTAAAAAGAGTTAAAAGGAGCTAACTCAAAAATTTATATTTTTGAAATTGGGCATAATAAAAGCTTGCCTAATTTAATAGCTACTTATTTGTGTGTTCGTTTTTAAAACAAAATTACTACTAACAACAAAAAACCGAATAAAAATAAAATTTATTTTGCCGTTCATAGCCGCATTCTTTCGCATTTTCTGCAAAAAACAGATTTTTCAAGTTAAATGATTTTTAGAATTAAATAACAATGCGATATCGTATGCGTAAAAAATATTTAATAAACTTATTTTATAGGTGGGCAATTTATGATTTTGAGTCTTATTTGAATATTAGTCGATTTTAACATTTACTCCGGTGCGCTAAGTTCTCTCACTTGTCGAAAATGAGATTTTTTTATTTCCTTGCCATCGTCCTTGCGATTTTTGCTTTAATTACCGAATGTGCAGCAATCAATTGTCAACCATGTAAAATACAAGAAGCGCGTAAAATACACGCCAAAGAAATAGAGCAAAAGCAAGAACGAAATCGCCGAAATACAGAAATGCCAATTGTGAGCAGTTAAAGGAGAAGAGCTCTAGAGGATTGCGTGAGCAAGATTAATGACCTCTTTTTAAATGATTTCTAGTTCAATATTTTAGTACTAGTTTATAGCATTAGTATGAAATATTTAAATTACAAGTGGAGTTGCATTTAATTTAGTTTATTGCTAATTGATTAGATAACCGCGTTGGTGCCACAAAAACAAATAAAATTGTTTAAATGCAGTGGCAAAACTGCAAAATGTGTTTTATATTGTAAAATGAGACTCACAGAAGGCATTGGGGGAAAAATAATTAAATTATATGCAGCTGGTTTTGTTTGATGTGCATACAAACAAAAATTGTAAAAACTATTTTAATTTATACTACGGATTTAATTTAGAATTTGATTGTTGACAAACTACCATTTTGTTAAAGGAGAAAATTAAAACTGCATATTGGTGGAGTTCTAAAATTTATGATTCCTATTTTTTTTTTTATAAATTTTTGTATGCTTCTTAATACAAGGCTCCGTGCGCCACCTAGTAGAATTTTTTTTGAGAACGCTACCCTAAGGAAATTTGACTTAAAACTCGCTTAAAGTTGGCAATGTCGCCAGAGTTTCCTTAAAATAATATATATCCAAGAGGGCCATCTAGCGCGTATTAAGCCTCGAGCTACAAGGGCAGCTGTTTAAAAATCTTTTGATTGCATTGAAAATAGGAGCACAAACAAGAAGTCAAACTATTAAAAATTTAATAAAAACAAAAAAATAGACACCACACATCTGTTATTGAGTGCTCAGTAGTTTTAATTGAGAATTCCACACGCCGCAAGTCTAAAATTGCAAAGAGCTCACACGAGCTCACAAGAGCATATATTTGTAGTGCAAACTATTTAGCAGACTTTTAATTAAAACGTCACTCGTGCTCGAACGCATCGAAACGTATGTTCATTACGAATACTCGTTAAGAATATATAATTAATACATTTAACGCTTTGAGCACACATGTGTACAATTCAACACACCTACATACATACGTAGATTTTTATGAATAAATAGCTTTACGTTAAAAGTCACAAATTTGCATCACAACAAAAGTTGTTTATTTTACAGCTCGTGAAAAAAAAAATATTTGTATACCCAGTTGCGAGTTTTGAAATTTGTAAGTAATATTGAAACTCTAGGCATTAGATGTAGACTTCATATCTGATTTGGTTCGCGAATGCTGCAAGTATGTGCTACAGTTGCTTTGGGAAAGTACATTTACCACAACTGGGTATAGTGAAAAAAAAATTCCATACCAAAAAAACAACTTTTCACTCATTTATCAACTCATTGGCTTTGAGTTTTTCAATAGCGCCTCATTTACTTATGTAGAACAGCTTTTAGATGTTTCGCTCAACGTAGCTTTAATTCAGTTTGATTTCGACGCGCATATCAAACGTTTGCCTTCATACGAGTAGTACGTGCTGCATAGGCTGAGCAAAAAACAAAATCTGTTTAATTAAATCACACACACAGAACAACAACATCAATTTTCAATCCATCATGAAGTCCTTTTCGATATCCTTCGTTCTTCTAATTTGTGTGGCTGCATTCCTCAGCGTCACCCAAGCATCATTCTGTTCCTGCGATCTTACACAAAAGGAACAAGTCTGTGGTACAAATGGTATAACCTACAAAAATGTTTGCGAATTTGAGTGTACCCAAAGAGATTACAAGCGCTTGGGGCGCATATTGAATAAGGCCAAATCGGGTCCTTGTTAGGCGTCAACTACAAATGAGTGCGTATGTATGTGTGTGGTTTGAAGTGCTTGACAAGAAATTGTGTAGCGTGTGAAGTGAAGGAGTTGGCGCAGTGGTGCGTTAAATGAAGTTTATACATACAGACATACATACATATGCACTCCTAGATG
This sequence comes from Sphenella marginata, assembly GCA_951509765.1. Classification (NCBI taxonomy): domain Eukaryota; kingdom Metazoa; phylum Arthropoda; class Insecta; order Diptera; family Tephritidae; genus Sphenella; species Sphenella marginata. The sequence goes on along the minus strand of OX608080.1, from coordinate 15,097,368 downwards.
TCAGTAGTTGTGTGTTTGGTGGCAAGCTGACAGGTGACAAGGAAAGTGGCAGTTGATTATAATGTTAAGCGGAAGGATATTTTCCGGATGTCTTGGCGTTTGAACGGGAAATAATTTGAAGAAAAATGTTTATCTAATAACAGTAACATATTTACATTTATATTTGTAGGCAATTTTTATACATACAAACCTATATACATACATACATAATCTTTATCATTTGTCACACTTGTCAGTTGCAGTTAAAGTTGATTGATTCACGTTGTAGAGAAATAAGATTTTAAGCATCTTTGTGATTGTTCAAAAAAAAATATGATTAATAAATAATCAAAATCTAAATTTGTGTGTTTTAAATTCCATATGAATATACTAAGTGAGGTGAAAATATATTTTTGTTTAAGGGTTACACTTGCCGTTTTTAATGCTTTCAATATCAATTATTTTATTTTTTATTTGATTTGATTTGATTTTACTTTATTTTATTTTATTTTATTTTATTTTATTTTATTTTATTTTATTTTATTTTATTTTATTTTATTTTATTTTACTTTATTTTATTTTATTTTATTTTATTTTATTTTATTTTATTTTATTTTATTTTATTTTATTTTATTTTATTTTATTTTATTTTATTTTATTTTATTTTATTTAGGTTTTTTTATTTTATTTTATTTCATTTTATTTTATTTTACTTTATTTTATTTTATTTTATTTTATTTTATTTTATTTTATTTTATTTTACTTTATTTTATTTTATTTTATTTTATTTTATTTTATTTTATTTTATTTTATTTTATTTTATTTTATTTTATTTTATTTTATTTTATTTTATTTTATTTTATTTTATTTTATTTTATTTTATTTTATTTTATTTTATTTTATTTTATTTTACTTTATTTTATTTTATTTTAATTTATTTTATTTTATTTTATTTTATTTTATTTTATTTTATTGTTGGTTTTTGCGGTCTTTCTTGTTTTTACATATTTGTAAGTTTTGCAAGCTCGAGACACAGAAAACAATAATTCGTAATGAATTTTAATTGTCAGTTTTTATTTTATTTTATTTTATTTAATTTTATTTTATCTTATGTTTTTTTATTTTATTTTATTTTATTTTATTTTATTTTATTTTATTTTATTTTATTTTATTTTATCTTATGTTTTTTTATTTTATTTTATTTTATTTTATTTTATTTTATTTTATTTTATTTTATTTTATTTTATTTTATTTTATTTTATTTTATTTTACTTTTCTTCATAGATAAAGCAACTCAAATTGTTTACATGAAACCAAATATTTAAGTTTTACGTGAATCATCCTCAACCTTTTCAACTACGTAATACCGCGTACAAAGAAATAAATATCTAGCTACATCGTTATCCATAAATAAGTAGTCGCACTGACAGCAACGCTAATAAAAGAACACAAAAAGGTTGACTAATTTGCAAGCAATTTTTTTATTTTTTACTATACAAAAATATTTACTGAATTAATCAACCAAAGTTCGTACAAAACAAAAACACAGAGATGTCCCAAAAAAAAAAAAAAAAACACTGCTTGTAATTAGCGTAATTGTATGTCAAAAAGAAAGCTACTTGTTGTATATAAACATACTCGAATGTGTTTACTAAGTACACTTGAAATAGAAATACTTGAACGTAATAACGAGCAGAGTTGTTTATTTATTTCCACGCTTTGATTGACCTCTGCCATTCAAATTGTGTATGCTATAGAAAACCGTAAATAAAACACAAAGCATTGAATTGTAAATTGATACCCCAAGCAAAAACTTATACAAAGAGGATCCGTATATTCATGTTTGTATAAATCTATACATATATCCCGCCGTTAACCCTAGCATAAAATGAATAAAAAGTAGAGCGATTCAGATAAAAAGTGAACGTAAAAAGCTTGACTCAATGACTGAATTATTTGCGCTAAATATTGTGAAATATTGACGATGGGAAATTTCAAAGATAATATTTAAAAAACAATTTTTTTTTCGCTCCTGTCTAATATGTACTTTAATATTAAGTTCGACTACTTAGCTTCTTGTATCTAATATACGAGTCAGTAGCAAGGTTAGAACTCAACAACGAGATCTACTACTCTTTCTGCTTACGGCAATACGAGTTCATTAGAGACACAATTTTTGAAACATTATACTTAAAAGTGAACAAGGCCTTACTCTGTAATTCTATTCGAACAACAAATTTGTTCACTTTCGAGTGATATGACATTTAACCAGCGAAAATTGCTAGCGACGAGAAATAATTGAGAAATTTACAAAAAAAATTACAAATTTAGATTAAACTTTGTATTCATTTAAAAAATCTTATTTTATTACATATAAAAAAGTAAAATAAGAAAATTTTAAATATGTAAATAGTGATGAGTACTATTTTCGAATATCTCTTAAAATAAATTCGAATGAGCTACAGAGTATCGACGTGTTTTAGAAACGAGTTTTGCTTTCAAGAAGAACAACCTTTCGAATAGAAGCACAGAATAAGGGCACCGACCTCCAAGAAAAAGTCATGAAGGGACTATTGTAAGAGCAAATTAACTTTAGTTCAACTCATTCAAGATGGCTGCTATTTACTTGAAGTTGCAGTAAGTTGTATTCACGATGCCCAAATGAATGTTGGAAAAATTCGGGCCCCCCAAAATCCAACCGTGCGTTTATGTATGTAAGTATTATAGGCATTTGAGGTATGCAGGTATTCATACTTTTGATATTAAATTCGGTTAACTAAAAATCCCAGGTATGCAAATGAAATTTCCTGAAAATATCATTTTGCAGACCAAATATTTGCCAAAATTCCAGTATTGTTCTGTGTGCGTGTGTGAGTGTGTGCCACACCGACAGCAAAAGCCTTTAAATTTTGCCAAACATTATATAAAATCCTTAAATTAATTTGCATATTCATTCACCTGCCAATCAATGCTGTCAAACTTGAGCTGTAGATGAGCTTCTTTATATCTAAAAATTTTTTTATACATATTTAATTCAATGATTCCAACAGCAACAACAAAAACGCGTCGCTCCTTTGTTGAGTTACATGAATGGTTGAATGAAAAGCGAAGGTGTGGAGCTTTATTTATCCATGCATGGGCTTACGCGCCTCAATATATGCCAAACTTTTCGGATATGTAAGTGATTTAGTTGGAATTTATTTATAAATATGGAAGTATATATGTAAATATTGAGCCACATACATACACACACATGAAAAGAATTGAAAAGCAATGTGAAATAAAAATAAGAATTATACTTGTTTGGATTTAAATCAAATGTTATTTTAAGCTTTGCAAAGCTTTTTCCCAAACAAAAATATTTGAACCTTTTGCTGCTTTGCATAGAGATATTTATACGTGCTATTAACTCTATTATAATTCTAAATTTATAACAAAGTTTTGGAAAAGTGGGGTTTTATAAAATTTTAATCTTCACGGGCATTATAAATGCTAAAGCTCTATGGGTCAAGCTTGAACCTTTAAGTACATTTATAGTGCAAAAACTTTGTGATTTGGAGGCTTTTTGTTTAATATTTTTAGAAATCAAAAGGATTCCAGAAAATAAGACGGTTGGAAGGAATGAACTCTACCGTCCTCATGGAAGCGAGACCCATTTTACACGAGTAAAAAAATGCATCCAGAAACTAGTGGTCGTGATGAGCTTGAGAAGCTAGCCAACTCGAGCATTGCCCTATTAAATGGAGCAAATAAGCATGAACCCAAATAAGATACCGAACCTCTTAAGCCCATCGAAGGATGCTACCAATGCCACTTCAGACTATTTTGTATGGGTTGAAAAGTTCACATTTGTTTCAGGATATGTTATGTACATATGTACCTTTAACTCCTACAAGTATGCTACAAAAACTTTCTCAAAAATTAAACGCACAATTTTTTTAAGGGCACGTAGATATTTATTTACTTACTTATATACTTAACTTGCTTATACATACATATTCCCCCTTCCTTAACTCCTCTGCATGTTACTTGCATTTATTTATATTGGAAATAAAAATGCGAAAATATCAAACAAAATGTTTTTGTTGCTGTAAATGCGGGTTTTTTACAGCAACAATAAAAATCAGATCTCCATCCCAAATACATGCGAGCATAAACATAAACACAATCTCAAGATAGTATTGTAATTTGTCCCACAAGGATATGTTTTATTTTACAAGAGAGAACAACCGCTTGCTGAATATCATAAGAGTAATGTAACGTTCAAGAAGAAGAAGAATAAATATACATTGTAAGTAGTGAATAAATGTATGTATGTCTTCTTTTTCTACTTTTTATTGATATATTTTTATCGTTAGAGATTTACGTTATCACATACATACATACATACATTTATTGATTTTGTGATTTTGCTGTTGGTGATTTTTAGCAAAAGTTCAAAAAGCTCCGGATTGAGGTAAGTTTATATTTTTTTTAATCTTTTTGTTTGTATAAGAAAACTTTTTTGATTAATCTGCCTTCAAAATAAATTTAAACAAAATATGCAAGTGATTTTGTGTGGCAACTAAACCTTTTTGTGTGAAAGGTTTTAACTAAACTTAAAAAAAGCTTTTCATTTAGGAAATTTCTTCATTTTCAGCTATGAAAAAGAACTTGAAGGGATGAAGCTGAGTTAAAAACTAAACCTTTAGGCTATTTGTTTGAAAATACGCTCTCCGAACTATTAAAAGGTACCTCTTCTCAACATTTAATTTGTAGTTAGTGTACTATAATTTGCGGCTCTTTACTCAGAGAGCGGCACTGAGGTGAAGTTAACAAGCGTATCGCTATGGATGCTATTCTTTTGGGTTTGAACAGTCTCGAAATTTTCGGGTTATAATTTCACAATTCATGCATAATGGGGTTAGCCCGAAATTTTCTTGTATTTTTTCAATGTTTTGCGATTTTTGAAACGCATTTTGTATGCAAGTTTTTACTAAAAACAATTTTTGAAAAAAAAAAAACCATCGTTCCGATAGCCTATTGGTGAACAACACATACCACAATTTTTCTTATGAAGAAGCTTCGCCGCTACAGAAATTTATTTATGAGAAAATATTTCTACTATTCAGCTTCCATTTGTTTTTTTTTTTTTTGAGCTTAGTGGGGGCCTTCCCTCTGCTCTGCTGCCACATTCGGGTATCGATAGGAACATTTTTCGGCTTTAGGGTTATTCTCATTTTACAATTTCCATTCGTTACATACCGCAGCTAACACGGTAAAAATCATAAAGCTTCCATAAAACTTGTCTCCTAAATACTTTAAGGGCCTTGCCATCTTCTTAAGTTCCTAATTAAAAAGAATTTCATTCCCCTGTTTGTACGCCAATAATTATGCTGGGCAATGTCGTTATCGAGTTTACTAATTTTTTATTCAAACATATAATTATTATGCTCATCTTCATTATCCCTTCTAGCATCATTAACACCACCTAGTTAGTTTTTAAATTATGATTGCGTGCTCATTAAAAACCATCTGTAATGAAACACTATCAGCAAACAAACTGAATAAGCCGAAGAACACAGAAAATCTTGAGTTGTTGCCCTTAAATATGTCAGATAAATGTGGCAGTGATGCACAAGTCGATGAATCGGTTGTAAAGAAGCAGGTCTTACATATATTGAATAGAACCTATAAGAGTACCGAATACTAGTCATAAACCACAATGATTCGAGCAAAATATTTAAGAAAACCGAAGTAGGACATAAACCAGAAAAATGTTCTAAATTAATGAAATTGAAAAAAAAAACACAAGGTTCATAGCCACGCCCACATTCCATGTAACGATAGTTAGCTAATTAAATATGGTAAAAATAACTCCAGCTTTGTTGGTCAAGCCGAGAGCCGAATTCACCCGAAGCTTACATTACTAACCGGAATTGCAACTGGTTGAACTAGTAAGCTGCACTTGACAGGTTTTCTTCAACGATCCGGTTACTTAAACACAAAAAGCCTCACATTATTAACCAATCAAAAAATCCGAGTACGCTTCAGAAATTACACTAAAGCGCAGACTATTGCAAACAGCCAGCACAAATCATCAGCTTGTGGCTACTTCCCGTTACCACCACAACGCCGACACTACGTGAGCTTGTTTCGCTTTCTCTTATTTGCCCCTTCTCAGCTTAATACGCGCCAAAAAGCTGTTGTAAGCATTTCCACTACATATTCTTAGCGGCCATTTTGTAGAGGTGCAACAGACAAAGTAACATCTTCAAGTTGCTACAAAGTTTAACTAATCCTCACCGGCTCACCCCCTCCAAGTACATATATACCCTATGTACTTTAGTTACTTACTTTCACTGCTGTCTTGAATAGGCTCTTACATTAACCTCATTTTTAAAAGTTCGTCGGCATCAGTCCTACCACCACATATTTGATTATTTTAAGTTATCCTGCCGACGAGTGGTAAGTGAAAGCTCCGTTCCCTTGTGTAACGCATTTTCTTTGCTTTTTACTTTTTATTTTACGTTTCCTTGAGATTAACACAAGTTGTTTGTTTGTAAAATCTCCTTTTGTTTTTGTTTCTCTTTTTCAAAACGCGTGTGGTGCCCTCCTCTTCATTAATATGAATGGGCTGAAAATCTGAGATTTGTTAAGTAGTGTTGGATGTACTTGAAGAAAGGAGGAAATTATGTATGTAGGGGGCGTGATGTAAGCTTCTTAGCGAATGAGTGCGTGGATACTTTTACTTTTTTGAAATTATGTGCTGTGAGAAACTTTTTATTTTAATTACGTGTATACATATGTATGCTTTGCTAAATGGGTTGGGGTGATTTAGATAAAAATGTAGTACGTACTAAAATATGGATGGTAAGATTAAGCATGTGAGTACACTACGATTAATCGATTATTTTATTGGTCATCTATGAATGATTTGGCAGTATGGCAAACAAGGTTCTAAGTTGAAAAGCTAAGTAAATTTTTACACTCACATCTGTAATTTCAATGTGGACACGCCCCACTTCCTTTGTAAATTCGGAAAATTTATTTATTTAATTGGCTAGAAGATGGGATGAGCTTTCGAGCAATCGACCGAAAACTGCTCCAACGAAATTTTTAGTCATGTCGAAATTCAAATTAGCGCCTTTACTTCGTACTTTTATTCGAAATACTGTACTCGATTGTCATACCAATCCGTATTCTGTGGTTCGTTTGAATTCATTTAAGAGGATATTCGATGATAGTAGGCATCACTGTTGCACAAATTTCAAAAGCAAAGCAAAATTAAAAAAAAAAATTAAATAAATCTTAATCTTGGATAGACATTTCGACGAAGTACCACGCGTATGGTCGTAGATTCTAATTTGTATTTCTATCATAAATACAATTTTTTTTCTTTAATTTATAAATACTTCTAATCTCAATTTCTCCCCTAATTTTTTACGTAGCACTCCAATTTTTGCTTCAAAATTTCATAAATTCCAACAGTTTGATTTACCAAATTGAGAGAAAAAAAATTTTTGTAATCAACAAGTCAAAAAATTAACCACGCAAGAAACTCGAACAACTATTGTGTTCTACTCGAAAACTTCTTGCAAAGTACGAATCACTCGAAAGCGAAAAAACTTTATTTCGTAACAACTACAAAGAACTCAATAATCGAAAATGTCGATTAGTCGATAAATTAATCACTTCATACATTTATCGAGTAATAATTTGTATATGCCATCCCTAATAGTTGTGTGTGCTTTATTTTGAGTACGCAAAGAACGAAAAACGTGCAGGACTTGTAACACAATTTTTGAATATGAATTTGAATACCTTAGCCGTTAGTCTTTTCACTTGAATGACTTTGTACAGAAAAATAATTTACTTTGTTTTGTTCCAAAATTTCCATCCAAGCAAAGCGTATATTGTCTTCAAAGCGTTAAAAGCAGCTCTCTCTACTAAAAAAAATCATTTTGTGGGAAACGTGTACTTGGCAGCTTTTATCGCGGAAGCAATACTCTTTGCTCTTTAATATACCTGAAACAACACATTGCAAAAACACTAATGTGTTGACATTGTTTTTGTAGCCTTTTTACACATATGTACTTAATTATTTTAATTATTTACCGGCATTGCTGTCGACGTGAGCTGTGATGGAAAGGAAAGTTTAGCTTAACTACATCTTCCGCCTAAAAGTAGGCAAAGATTACGAAAGATTTTGTATGAACCGTTTCTGTTAGCAGGTTTGCTTTTTTGGTATGATTTAAAATAGTAATAGCTTTCATTTGCTAAGCACTGGATGTTGTTCAAAATTGTCCTAAGCTGTGACATCTTACAAGTATTGACTTTAAGAGACAATTTTGAAATGTGTATTTTTGCAAAATATTTTAACAGGCCTTGCGATATTAAAAATATTCGGACTGAAAAAAAAAAAACGGTGTAAGAACTATGCAATTTTGAAAAGCTCTTGGAACCGGTTCCATTCTTTTGAACGGTGAAACGGGTTAAATCGGTTACGGATTAGGTTTAGGTTTGGTTTCGGTTTCAGTACTTGTGTCTTTCCTTTTTAATCCCTTGAAATATTTATGAAAATTGTTATTTATTTTTTTTTTTTGGACCAACGCGTAGGGCATCAGAGTAGACACAGAAATTTTGTGGGAGAAATTCGGTGACTGGGAAAATTGTTCAGAAATAAGTGACAAAATAAAAAATTTGAAAGGCCTTTGAGTTAGTTTGAAATACAAAAAAAAAAAAAAAAAAATTACAGTTTTGAAACTTATCACAAAAAAGTTAAAAAAATTGTTCAAATTTTTCTCCGTCTACTTCATGCTTCAATTAAAATAATTGCAACTAAATTCAAATATTTGTGGTATTAAAATATATTGCAATGTGCCCAACTATGGAAGAAATCTTACCATTGAGTGCATTTAGTTATGAGGTAATGAATAATCTGCTGAAAAGCTCAAAAAAGCAATGGAAAACTGAAAATTGTTTTTGGATCACAAATATCGGTAAAAATGCTTTTGTTATAGCCTCATTACCCGCAAAACACAATCAGCAACAAGTATACTTTTGTTTTTGTATACTATAAAGTAAAAAATCAATTGATTATCACAGTAGGTAGATTGCATAGATGAATCATTTATGTTACATTTTTAGGTTCAAGGTTTTTCCTGGAGTGATAGGCCGAGATTCTCTACCAATTGCTAACATGACATGGGAAATTTTTTTTCCGACTCTGTAAGGCACCTTCTTAAGCATACCAATTTTTTCTGACAACTTTCCAGTGGTGACTGTATTGCAAAAATAAAAAACGGTATCCGAACCAGTTACTCTCGGTGTTAAAGGCCAGCACACTACCACCGCACCACTGTGGCCGCGATGAAGGTATACATACGTCTGATTAAATTTTGTACTCAATATTCTCAAATTTTTATTTTGGCACCATAACTCATTCAACCATTCAGGCCTGTCATTATTATCTGCTTGCTTATTTCTGTACGAACTACACACTCATGAGCGCCAATAGTGGGCAAATGTCTCCCTTTTTATAAAAAAAATCCCACTATTATTCGTGTGAAAAAAAAAACAACAGAAAAAGAGAAATTAACATACACGGCATACACATAATTGGCAAGCAAGCGCTGAATAATTGACCAGTTTTGTTGTTGATGCCGGCATAAAGAGTCAGAGTCAATACATTTTGTTGTTTGCGGTATAGTTCAAGTGAGCGCTAAAAAAGAACGCCAAAAGACCTGGCAAAGAAGCAGCACAGAGACCGTAAGTGACATAATTTTTTTGCTTTTTTGTAAAATATTTATAGCATAATGGACTTTTTGCGATTTACATAAAAAAAAATAAAGAAAGATGGTTGATTGAGTTTTTACGATTTCAGTGGTTTTGGAAAAAAATAATACCTTTTATCTGTCTTCATTTTTACTATCATAAAATTATAAAAATAAAAATAAATAAATAACACGATAATAGGTTGAAAATGATGACAAGGCGGCTGCCGTGATGTAGCGTTTGTGCTGATACCCTGCCACACCGATGGTCACAGGTTCGAGGCCTGGGACAGATAACATCAAGCTAATGAAATAAAACTAACAAAAATAAACAAGCAAAAAAAAAATAAAAAAATTTAAAAATAATTTAAATATTTTTTTATTACTTTAATTTTCTTTCATAATATTAGGATGTTTTCCGGACGATTGTGTAATCATTTTAAATTTTCATTAATCAAAAGAATTCAGAAGCGTGTAAAATTTTATTGGTTATTAAAAAAATTTTGAATAAGCACAATTATTAATCGGGCTTTTAAAAATGAAATTAAATGTATAAAATAATGAACAAAAATTAATTTTTACCCAAAGTGACGCAACGCTGGCTTGAAGATAAATGTCCCATACGCCGAATCTTGAACCTTCAACTAGACAGAAGTTATTTCCATCGATTATTTTTACATTAAAAAAATTAGGTACTGATTACTTTTTGAATAAGCAGTAGAAACATAAATTGTTTACTTTAATTGAAAATATTAAAATGGTTTCAAAATCATCATCACTCACTTATTTTTGTTGAATCAGCCAGACGATTTTTGTTTCTTAGAGATATCTGCGCCTGATTATAAGAAGTAGTCCTTCTCTAACTATTTTTGTCAAATCGATTCATATCCATATAAATACTATATTGATAATATATCACAACTGAATCTCTTTTAGTTGGACTAATATAAATTATTACATTTCGAAGGCTCTCTTAGAATTTATCTAAAGAACTTTGTTTTAATTTTTTGAGATTTTTTGTCCAAAAACACCCTACATCAACGCAAAATCAAATAATTTTTAGATAAGACATAGCATGTTTGAATCAAACTCCGAGGCTAGGATTTTAATAGAAATGTTTGGGATAGAGCTTTTTCAAAAATATTTCAAAACAAGGTGATTTTCAACTCAGCCGTGGATTTCTGTCTATATTAAATAGTTAAAAACAAAAAAACTTTTCGAAATTAAATTGAATCATACCTTAAGTGCAGTTTTACGATATATTAGCATTCATTTATTTGAACAAAAATATTCTAAAAAAAAGATTAAGTTAAAAATATTTTTCTAGATCCCTGAATTAGCAACGCGTCATAGCGTAGTGAGACACAAATTTCGGCAACGGTGAAATCTTCTGATCTTTTGGTAAGTATGTACATATGTATATAAATACCGTTAGAAATGAGATGCAATTTGAAAGCTGCAGCTGCATTGCATTGCGAGGTATTAAAAGGCGTGAATTGCCGGGCATAGCATCATTATCTGTAGATGGCTTTGAGCTGGAATGTGGTGCCTTAAATAATTAATAAAATGAAATAGAGGCCTTTGATGCCGCTTCGTGTTACAGTGTTCAAGTGCGCGTGATTTTTTTGTTTGTCCGCGTTCGGCAAAGTTATGCAAAATTAAAATTAAAAATTAAATAAATTCGAAAAATAGTGTATACACTCAAATTGTGTGCTTTGCCAAATAAGAAAAAAAATTAAAAAATTGTAAAATTGTGATAATTCGTGTGATTTCGTTTTTGTGTACTCGTGCCGTAATGTTAAACATGCTTAAGGGGTCTCAGGCCCTGCTACTCATTTTCGCTTTTTACTTGGTGCTGCAACGAGCGCCAGTTTTAACAGATGCAGCGGTAACACCAACAACTCCTCCACCAACAGGTATTGAAACCGGTGGTGAACAATTAAAAGTACCCGAAAGCAACGCCAATATGGATGCGGGTGTCGTGGAAACCAATGCTGAGATCAAAGAAACCATGAATGATATGCCCAACGATGAAGCAATCGATACGACTGAACAGCCATCGATGATGAAGATGAAAATGTGGACAAATGAAAAGGAATGCAAAAAAACAGATTGGTGGAAACACATGGTAATCTATCAAATTTATCCACGTTCATTTATGGACAGCAATGCGGATGGCGTGGGCGATTTGCAAGGTGAGTTAAAAAAAAGCCAATGAAGAACGCTTGAAAATGAAAACCTTGAATTGAAAAAAAAAAAAATGTTTTTTCTCTTCTCCTTCAGGCATCATTTCGAAACTATCTTACGTTGCAGAGATGGGAATTAAAGCGATATGGTTGAGCCCTATTTGCAAATCACCCATGAAAGATTTTGGTTATGATATATCCGATTTTAAGGCTATACACGAGGAATACGGTACAATGGATGATTTTGATATGATGATAACGGAAGCGCATCGCTTAGGTAACTGTTAAACAGACATACATACATATGTAGCGGTTAATTTAACTGTAATCAACTCTGTTTCTTTGTTTGTGTTGCCTACTTTTAGGCTTACGCGTGATAATGGACTTTGTGCCAAATCATACATCAAATCAAAGCACGTGGTTCGAGAAGTCCGTTAATCGTGAAGCTGGCTATGAGGATTTTTATGTTTGGGCTGATGCTAAAATGAACAAAGATGGCGTAAAGATGCCACCAAATAATTGGGTGAGTATGATGGAAGTTTTTTTTTTATGGTTTGATATTGATGGAACCTCAGTGTGTAAGTTGGTTTGGGTTAGATTTTGATCAGGGTTAGAGTTCATAATTTTGTACACACATATATATGTAAGTAATAGGAGTTGGGAAAATTTAGTCCATTGTTCTTGTTGTTGTGCCAGTCATTGGAACGCTTTTTCTCTATCCAAGAATTTCGATCTAATTTTTTACCTCTTACCTTGTCTTTTGAATAGTCTATGGAGCACCTACTTGAGAGTACTTTAAAAGTGCTACCATTACTCTATAGAGTATTCTACAGTAAAACTAGAGAGGGATTAGGTGTTTCTTTGAGCACGACCTTTGCTTTGCTTTTGAATACTCCATGAAGTAATCCTATGGGAACATTTTGAGAGTACTCTCATGTAGGTGGTCTATATAGTATCCAAAAGAGAAGAAATGGAGTACTCCGAGAGGAATAAATTGGACCACCGTTTTTATTATGAATGAGGATATGTGGTGTTTGCAGGTGTTTCATCGAGCACGAGTTTAAGAAAATGGTCGTTTTCGTAAAGGTTATTTTCGGCTTTTTCGATTATTTCTGTGAGCTTGTGATATATGTATGTCAGATTTCACAAGTTCTCACTGCTCATCTTCAATTATTGAAATATTTTTTAAAATTCACTTTTTCTATTAAAACTTCCACAGCGCTCTGTCTTCTATGGTTCTGCATGGACTTTTAATGAGAAACGTGGCCAATATTATCTACATCAGTTTACAGCAGATCAACCTGATCTTAACTACCGTAATCCAAAAGTAGTTGCTATCATGGATGAAGTTCTGCACTTTTGGTTGGATAAAGGTATCTATGGTTTTCGTATTGATGCTATCAATCATCTATTCGAAGACGAAAAACTGCGCGATGAACCACTAAGCGGCAGAACCACAAACGAAAACGACTTTGAATACACAAAGCACATTTATACCAAAGATCAAGTGAGTACCCAGTAAACAATTTAAAAGATTTGCAACTCATTTTAAACAATTTTTAAATTTACAAATTTGTTTCCTTTGAATCAAAACAGCCCGAAGTTTTGGATATGCTGCAACACTGGCGTCAATTGTTGGATGATTATACTACAAAACATGGCGGTGATGCACGCATACTCATGACTGAAGCTTACACCGATGTGAAAACTCTTATGGATTATTATGAAACTAAAGATGGCAAAAAGGGTGCACATTTTCCATTTAACTTCAATTTCATCACCGATTTAGATATGAATTCAGATGCGCGTGATTATGTTTTTAATATACACAAATGGTTGACATATATGCCACGTGGTCATGTAGCTAATTGGGTTATGGGCAATCATGATAATTCACGCATGGCAACACGTTTTGGGCCAAAGCGTGTGGATGCGATGCATATGCTAATGATGACGTTGCCTGGTGTAGCAGTCACTTATAATGTAAGTGTGTGGGTGGAGGGGGGTGAAAGTGTTGTATAATAACAATGAAAAATTGCATAATTTTATTTTTAAAGGGTGAGGAGATTGGCATGCAAGATCATAAAGATATCAGCTGGGAGGAAACAATCGATCCATATGGTATTAACGCTGGCCGTGAAATGTTCAAGAAGTTCTCGCGAGATGCAGTGCGTACACCTTTCCATTGGAATATGCAAAAGAATGCAGGTAAAATTTTTTTGATTTTTGTTTTAAAATTTAATTGAGTGTTGCATTAAATTTAAAAAACAAAGCTTAAGTCCACTGAAGTGAAAGTTGATTGTACTGTTTATGCCTTAATTATAATCTTTATGTTGGGACTCAGTTTTTATTGCTTATTATGTGCTACTAATATTGGTAGTATCTATAGTATTCTGAGGCGGCCGAATTGAAATTTTTTTCTAAACTCGACTTTGGCTATTGTGAAAAAGCTTTTAGAACTCCGGGTTAAAAAAAAATGGCTCTGTGTTGGAGTTTATTTTCCGCAACACATAGATCCACAAGACTCAGGGGTGAAACTCCTGTATTTTTTACCATTAGAAGAAATTGTCTTTTGGGTAGTGATAGATAAAGTTAGCATTCTATTTATCGACTGCGGAGTGGAATATCACCCTACTTCAAAATAGTTTTCAAAACGCTATATTTCTTTAACACGCCCCCTTTCGGTTTTTTTTCAATAACGCCCTGTTTTAAAATATTGTTAAGGTTTCAATCACGTTTTCCAAGTTTACGAAAAAATTCCACAATGCCTGAAATATTTATCAAATTCGAAAATTCTCAACCCTTTTTTAAAATTTCGCGTATTTTTACTACGAAAAATGTTGTTAGACTCCTTGTACAGTTTTTGAAAAGGTGTTTTCAAAGTTTTGAGTAGGTCAAAAATGTATCGAATGCCAAGTGGAAGCGAACTTTATATAAGGATCTGTTTTAAAATAATTTTCTTTAGAACCGATATCTCGAAATTTTTTAGAAAAGTTGCTGACCTAGAATTTTTTCCTCACCGGAAAATGTATTGAACTAATTTTGAAATTGGTAATTTCAAAACGTTTTCTATTATAAAGCATTTTTAACCAAATTCTTACAAAAAGTGTTTTTGGAAAAAAAAATTTCTGAAATATCGAGTGTTGAAATTCATTCATAGATATTCAAAATCATTCGGTACTAGCACATTCATCAACTTTCATATATTTACCTTTGTACATACATATGCCTCTTAAAAATTTGTATTTACGGAATAGAATTGTTTTTCTTAAAAAAATTAAAAAATTATTAAAATCGGGAAGATAGTTATCGCAAATCATCATCATAGGTTTGTCTCCATAACTACAGTCAATTTTTGGAAAATGCATAGAAATATGAATTGCGAAAATGAAAGTTCAGAGAATATATTTGCAGTTAATTCTCTCATTTTTGTACAACTTAAAAATTAGGAAATTTGTATTAACATTAGGGTGGTTTGGAAAAGAAATTAAGTTTTCCGCTTAAATATAGTGATGTCGAATTTCCAATTAAAAGAAAAACATTTCGAGTTAACACACTAGATCTTGAGATACATTTTTAATTAAATAGGACATTTAGGATAACTAGCCTTTTTGCAAGTTACTAGTATTCGAGAATTTGTAGTATGCCCGACATAAAGCCAAATCTTGAAGAAAATACATATATTTTTTTATTTCAGTAAAATTTTTATTACATTTTTCTCTTATAAGCATACTTTTATTAATATTTTCTTCCACCACTCCTACAGGTTTCTCGACAGCCGAGAAGACATGGCTACCCATGCATCCAAACTACAGCCATTTAAATCTTAAACAACAAATGGCTGAGAAGAGTCATTATTCCGTCTACAAAGAGCTTGTTGCGTTGCGTACAAGACCAGCGCTGCGGAAAGGACGCTTACATGCAGAGGTGATAAATCGTGATGTGTTCGCATTTGAAAGGTAAACGCAACATTTTACACTCACAATTTAATTTTTTTATGCAAAATGAAGTGATACCCTTTCAATACTAAGCAAAACCAATTGAAACAATATACTGAGTAACACTAAAGTTGGACAACACATAAATGCTGTTTCACATGACAGAAAGTGACACGCTGTACTTTACATAATGAGCCCCTTAGTGTTTGCATTCAATTTATAATTATTAATTGCATTTTTTATTTCACAGAGAAATGAAAAATGATAATTCCATTATAACTGTCATCAATATTGGGCCACGTGCACGCGCTGTCAATTTGACAGAAGCTTTCGAGTTAGATAAACAACAAAAATTAACCGTTTTGGTTTCGGGTGTGAAATCAACACATGAAATTGGGTGAGTTATGTTGTCAAATTAATAGTTTTTTTTTCTAATTTTCCGCTTTACATTTGAAATTATTATTATTTTTGTTTTGTTTCTTATAATACTCATATTAACCGTTTAATAACGCATTCCCCTTTGTGCTTGTTTCCTTGCAGTAAAGCGCTACCCGCTGATGCCTTATCCTTGGCACCCTATGAAGGTCTCGTTTGCATGCTCGAGTGAAAAGTCATAAATAGATTATTATTAAATCAAAAAACACTGTACAACAAAAAACAATTTTTTTTTTTTCGAAAATACTGCTAGGATAGTGTTAGAGCGGAGCAGGGTATAATGTGTGTATTATGCTGTTATGAATGTCAATGTTTGAGGTTTTTTTTTTTAATTTATTCATCACGAACACAACTCTTTTTGAACAACATAAATATTTTTTCTTCTTTTGAAGTCTAACACAATACTATCTCTGTATATTCAATTTCTTTTAATTTATAAAACAAGTGTTGTAACTAGTTACAGTGCCGCACTCCCAAGATTTTAGAATGTATACTCGTAGGAAGATGTACTCCATCTACGTTTACGTCTTGCCCCATCTGCGCATTCCACGTGGTAAATAATGTCGCTGTACATAGTTCGAACGTGGAAGGTCCTTTGCCCGTGGTCATCACGGTGCAGTCGTCAGCGTAAGAAACGAAGGAGACCCCCTCTGGAGGTGGAGGGAGGCTCGAGATGTAGAAATTAAACAGAAGGGGAGAAAGAACACCATCCCGCGGAACCCTTTGCCTGATTCTTCTTGGCCTATATTTCTCGCTTAAGAACTTCACTGACGCTAGCCGACCGTTTAGATAGTTGGCAGTCCATCGTTTTAGGCCGGTAGTAAGTGGTGTCTCTTCCAGATCTCTGAGGAGTGTGGCATGGTTGACCATGTCAAAGCCTTTTCACAGGTAAAGTGCCACGAGAACCGTCCTATCGTTACGTGGATGTTGATTTACGACTGAGTATGTCCAGTCACCTACCAATCTAATTTTATTTTTTTTAAAAAACGTCAAGTAACGTAATTCCCTAACGCCATTATATCTAGCAGAGTCAGCAGAAAAACAAAATATTGGAAATTATGCTAAATCATTCTAGTGAATGGTAGTTTTATAATAAATAGAAGTTGATCGAAACTGAGGACGAAACAGCAACCGCAAAACTATGGAAATAATGCTTCTCAACCAGCACTGTCAATCATCCCCATTTACAGTGCAGAACGTCGAATCGTCGAACTGATCAGCCAGCTCCTGTCCACTACCATCGTCCCGTATGCTGGAGTGCCACCGGTCATGGTGTGCGTTGAAGTCACCAAGGGTAACACGATTCTCACCTCTGATGAATGCGAAACCACCTCCAAGTCCCCAAGTTGTAACCGTTGCAGGTCTAAAGAGTCGACCTTCCACCTAGCTTTGTCTCCTGAATCGCTGCGATTTTGATGTCATATCGCCTCATGCAATTTACAACCTCATTAATTTGACCGGATAAGCCGTTGCAATTAAATTGCAGGATACAGAAATGCGAATTAGGAGAAACGTTAATGCTGGGGGTATGGTGCGTAGGCCTAGGTGGCGTGAGGTTGTATTACCTAACGTTAATAAATCAAATCAAAACATTGTTGTACTTACTTAGTGTGCAACGTGTTTAGTTATTCACGGCTTTGCTGTTTCGTTCCTGATAATCTGCAGATGCCTGCCAACCACTCGGCCAGTTCGTGGAACAACGCTGCAGTTTGCAATTCTTCGAGTCCACGAATTTGCTGGGTGTTAATGGCGTTTGGGGTGGTGGTGGAGTTTTGTGGTTTTAAATTAATCCCTAGTAGCTTTATTGAGACTACTTCATCCTTCAATAAACGAAGCTAGCAATCCCACTATTTTAGTTTTGATAACGCTCTTAAATTATTCCCTAACTCAACATCTTTATTATAATGAACTTATTAATTAGTTCCTAATTTAAATTATCGCACAAAGAAATGTGTTTCTCACTTTCTTAATTAATTGGCGTTTAATCTTGCGGTTTCGCAAGAAACATTTTCCGTAGTCGTCATCAAAAAAGAAATCTCATTCATGATTTATTCAAAACAGCATTGGGCGCATATTATTCCTTTGGTACGCTCTAACATTATAATTATAGTATAGTCACAACAAACTAGGCTTTTTATTTATTTTTGTTGTACTAGAAAAAAATTGTTGTTATGTTTTATTAAATTACCAAAGCAATTGTTTATAATCTATTATTAATAAAATGACTAAAGAAAAAATGAAAAAAAAATCCTTTTAAATTTTTGTTATAATTCTCTGTTTGGTTTTTCGTTTAGCACGATGATAGAATATGTATTTTGTAAAAAATATTAAAATTTTGTTGCTCAAAAATTGCTTAAAGCGACGGCTGAGCAGAAGACCAACTTAATTAAAAATATTTTTTTTAAATACCCTGTCTGAGAATAGTTTTGGAAAACATTCGCTTTCAGTGTTGCTGCAGAAAATTCTGAAAACTTACGTCTTTTTCAGAAACATAATTGGAAAATAAAAAAAAATAATAATTTTGACAAGGTTAACTCAAACTAAATTGGGATGGGATAGCTCCAACGAGATAAACAAAAATTGAAAAAAGTGTTCTAAACGCCTCACATTCTCTAGGTTCAAAGATTTGTGCAGAGTTCTTCAGGCATCACCGCACCACTGAGACCTTAAAGTGACATTTTTTGAATCACTGCATGAAATTATCACAGCGGTAGTAAAACTTTGGTTTTAGTTTCACAATAAACTGTCACCTTAATAGCTAACCAATTATGTTTAACTCAATTTCAAAACAGCTGTCACTTAAAGAGCCACTAAAATATGTTTAATTTAAAATCGTTTAATTTATCTACAATTAGCTTAATGCGTTTGAGTTTTAAAGCTAAAGCCGACAAGGTGTAAAGCACTTCACCCCACAAACGCTACACCGCAGTTTCACTTTCAGTGTTTATAATTAATTGATTGCGCTACATACCTACAAACACATTCAAATATATATGTATATGTATGAATGTATTTATATAGGCAGAAATGGAATGAGATAAAAAAGAAAAGGAAAATAGTTTTATTTGCTTGCATATTGCAGTTATGATGACGTCATTAGCAGCGATGTAGCGAATGTTTGAGTTCGTTTTTTGGTTTAAACTTTAAAAAATCAAAGAATCATGCAACGTAAAGAATGTATCGATGTTGAGTAAGCTGGAAATTTTTCTTAATTTAAGTTCGCTTAACCTGACACACGCATACTCGTAAATATTAAAATATAACATTCGCTACATCCCTAGTGTGCAGTAAAAGGCTTGGCATTCAGCCAATTGTAGCAGACAAGAAAATGATTGAGAGCTAGTAGCACCACACTCAAACACACATATACACTCAAATACACACACACACACACAAACACTCAAATACACACACATACACTCAAATACACACACACACACACTCAAATACAAACACACACACACATTTACTCAAACAACCTCAATGTGACTCCGAAATGTCTACAGCTATAATTCTTAATTATTTCTCCGTTTTTTTTATTTTTTTACTTTATCGAGCTCTTCCACTTTAATTGTGGTTTGACCGTTCTTTGTGTCGGTAAGTGACACTAAAATGTTTTTATACAACAATTAAATTAGCCACTGCAGCTGCACTTTAAAGATTGACCAGCTAAGTGCTTTTGAATTTCAATACGATGAAGATTAATTTGTTGTCTTTATGTCGTGTCATTTTAAAGTTTTTAACTTGTATTTGCCTTGTTAGAGCTGCATTGGCGTCAGTTCGTCAGCTCGTAAGCTCGTGAGCTTGTCATGTTGCCAAGTGTTTGAGCAGTGCTTTAATGATGAAGCGTTTTTTTACTGCCTGCCCCACTTAGTGCACCATCAGCATTAGCTTTTTGTTGCTTTGAGTATTGAAACCGATTTGTAGTGATGAAGCATTAATCTATTTCATATGTCATTAGCAATGATGTACTCGCAATTGAATGGAATGCGTACTTCACTGGGTTTGAGCAATTTTTTTGTTGTAATTTTATATTCACCAAGGGAGATTAATTTCAGTTTATCACAGAAGTGGGTGCGTGGACTTCGGATTCTTCTTGCTGCCGGTTACTTTGGTCGTACTCTGGGCTACTTACCGTATTAAAAATTATAACAGACTAGTTCAACCTTTTTTTCCCCATTTTCGTCCCTCCTTTATACAGGCATTGTCATCAAAGTCAGACAGGCAACCCCTTTTCGTGTTCTAGAAATCCGATTTGAAATCTACAAAGATCTGAAGCAATCGTTTCTCTCGCCATGCTTCTGTAGAGTTTGTGGTGACGTACAGATCAGACCGATTGTACATTTTAAGAACTGAAACCAGTATGAGAGGATTTCATCTCAGTTTTCCTGGAGTGGAGTTCAGTTAGAAGTCATAAAAGTGGATGGCTCTTAATTTAGTAAGAAGCAGATATGTTCTCTCCATTGCTTAGTATTATCTTGGAAAGAGTTCGTATGCTTTTCCGAAGCTTAATGATATCTGACATAGTACTAACTTTTTTGTTCACGCTCTGGTACTCTCAAGTGTTCTAAGTAAAAGTACGTTGAGTGAGAAATATTTTCCCACCGATCGATAGACGATTGCTGTTATTATTGTTTTTGTTTTAACGACATACATAAATCCGTCCCGAAGGTTTTGGGAAGCGTTGTTCTTGGCTTGATTTAGTAGGGTTAGGCGGGGAAATTAATTCGGTCATCATCTACTATGGGCTCAGATTCGACATCTTTTCTGTGTTCTGACACAGTTCCTGCCTTTAAAAAGGTTAGAGGAGTGCTTGCTCCATATTCTTAGTACTCTTTGAACATCTTTCAACAGGTCGTCCTTCACATTTTTACTGGAGCTGGACTCGTTTTCAAAATCGTCCGTCATTAGGCGGAGTTTAATGACGCGAGCTCTCTTCCTTCCAATTGCATTTTGTTTAATTTGAAAGTTATTGCTACGTTTCGACTCGCAAACTCAGCTCAAAACTTTGAAAATATAAGCACTCTAAGTACAAAATCTAAAGAGTTTGTAAGGGCAAATGAAAGTACTTTGAACCAACCTTTAAATCTTGCACGTAAGTTTACACCTCAACCCCTTCCAGCCGGCAGCTGTCACTTCATAACTCATAACCCACACACACATATTAATCAATGCTGAAAGAGTGAGCGCCGGCTAAGTTTAAAACCTTTTAATTGTTATTTCATTGTTTAACTAAAACTTGAATTTCTTTAATCAAATAGCGCACGCATAAACTTTACAGCCAAATTTCTTTTGAACGCTTATGATGGTATTGTTTTTGATCTGAGCACAGCTGCCACGGAATCTGATGCATTAAAGTGAGTAAAGCGAAAAAAATTAAAAAAGTTTTCAACAAACTTTCATTTTCTCTCTCTCTTTTGTAAAGAAGTTTTTATTTTATTTTTTTTTAGTTTTGCATAATTAGCCCTTAATTGTTTTTGTTATTTTCGTAACAGCAACAGACGCAACTTAATCAAATTGCTAATCAAATCGGTGAGTATAATTTTGGTGGCTTTACTTGTGCATCAGACATCAACAAGAAAATGGACTCAGCTGCGTTGTTGGAATCGACTTGACAGGCGAAATAATGAGAGTAGATCTCGAGGATGGCATTAAGTTTCAAGTTTTTTTTTGGCTTAATTTAAGATAACTTAATTTAAAGCAATTTGAAATTCTGTCATTAATGCTGGCGTAGCTGTGATTATAAAAATGGTAATTTTAAATAAATAAAATCATATGGGTGATTCCATAGCAAAGTGGGCACTTGTTTGACATTTTTTTAATTCGATATTTTTGAATTTATTTAAGTTTTCCAAATGCCCAAAAGAGCTTCTTGTTCACAGGATTAGAAAGTCCTAAAAAAATTGTTTTCATTGTTATATTTCCTGTGAAACTAACAGATTCAGACTACTGAAAACTTGGAGCACAGGGTGACTTTAAGTTCCATAAACAAATTTCGACTAATTGGCAATTCGAGTCAGAATCACTCAAATATAAAATTAATTGTTTGCAATAACTTAATTCTAATTGTTGTTGTAAAAGTACAACGTCATGCTTAGTCACGGCTTCCACACACAAATACGCATTAGACACTCGCTCTCAATTTAAATCTTTAAAATGAGAAAACTCAATTAGTTAAGCCAAATGTTTTTCACCATCAACAAAATGAGCGAAGAGATAAACGAAAAAAATTTGAAAGAAATTAACGTGGAAATATTGGATTGCAAAAAGCTACGTAAAAGTTTGTTGCCAGCTGCGGATAAATTGAAGGAGTTTTCGGGTCCAAGCGCTCCCCCTCAGAAAAGTCATATTTTTGCGGAAATGTGGCTAAAAGTTAAATTTCATTAAAAATAATTGTGATGCCCCCCCTTATACAAATTTTGGATCCGCCACTGTTTCAGACAGATAGGCATTTCTCAAATTAAATTGGGAGGCAATTGTCTGCAGTAGCCGAAAAAGATGAACTTAAGGTGCATTTGTTGTTGTAGCTTTTGCTTATTTTTTGTAATTTGTTATAATTTGATTGTCCTTTTGTGAATTGGCCACTTGGCCACCAAATTAAGTTTTAATGAGAATTGTTGCAAGCAGTTCAAATGGTTTTGACAGAAGTAAGGGGGACTAAATTTCGATGTGAATTAATATTTTATACTCAGCTGTGAGCTTCAGCAATTTAATGTTATGTCGTTACAGCTCATCGTGATGCAAAAAAAGTGAATATATTTTGTTACTTTTACACAGCTGAGTATAAAAATTTAGAACGTGCATTCTCAAGAGATTTGCTGTTGTAACTGTGTGGAGAGCTTTTAATAAATAAGTGAAAACAAATATTATTATTTTTCGTATATTTTACCTGTCAAAGAAAATGTATTAATTCTTGGAAATAATAAATTTTTAAATTTTATTAGCTCTGAGTCACGTATGTATATAAAGAAATTTGATTTCGAGTCTTTTAATTACCTTCAAAGTCTTTTTAATGGATTTTCGGCATTTCGACTTACCTGCAAATAAACAAGAGAAGAAAGGAGAGTTTAGATAATGTAGTAATGAGAACCTAAATAAACGTTTGTAATGCTAAGAAATATATTTTTCAATACTTAAACAAACTTCCCTAGATTTACTGGTGACAAAAAGCAATAAAAGCCAAAGTCGAGTTAATACAAAATTTTGAGGGAGTTCTTTGTACTGAGCACACATGTTTTCATAGAATTTGCTCCCAAAACAAAAAGATTTCATATGCAAATACTCAAGCAGCTCATGCCTACTTTTTTGCTTCTTTGAATAACAACCAAAGTCAACATTGGTTGAGCAAAATAGTTTAAGTTATTCCAAGAACTTTCATTTCTTTCTGCAATCAAAGTAAATTTTACTTTCAAAATCATATAATTTTTCCTCATTTCACCGCTATCATAACATATTATTTTCATTGTGCGCGTTTCTTAATATCGTGGTTCCACTGTAATCGCGAAAAAAGATTCATCATACGCAGTGTAGCACGATTATCTCCGTTTTAAGTGGAAGAAAAGGAAAACGTTTTGCTATCTTCAAAATGTATTTTCAACTGACAAACAAAGTATAACAACACTAACAACGATAAAAAAGTATTTTCGCTGATTTATAGTAGTTCTATGTTGGGTAAAAAATTTGGTGAAGACATCATGCAATGAGAGTATGACTAAAACAACAGCGCTCTGACCCTGCATTGAAAGCGTAAAAATAAATTATTGTTGCTTTTATTGCTTGTGATTACAATGCATTTGATGCAATGCGGAACGTGCGGATATCGAGAGATGCGCCAAAAATAGTGATGAGAGAAAAGTGTTGGTGAAGGGTGGGTGAAAACTTTTTTTGGTTAGAAATAAAAAAAAAGGAATTACCTAAAACTTTAATGTGCCCGCAACAATTTTTAAATAAATAATTTTTCAAATATTCGCCAAAGTGAAAGATCAACCTATTTCAAAATATTTAAAAAAAAAAACCATCTCAGAATTATTTTTAACAAAGCACTTTTTCAAAATTTTATTTCGAAAGGTCCTTTATTATTGAAAAATCTTTATATTTTTTAAACTTTTTAAACTAAATTTTGGAATGAAACATGTTTGAAAAAAATTCGGAGATAGGATGTTTTTGAAAAATAAGTCCAAATTCGAATTCATTATATTTTCTAAACTTTTAAACTAAATTTTGAAATGAAATATGTTTGAAAAAAAAAAAAAAAATTTGGAGATAGGGTGTTTTTGAAAAATATTTCAGCCGTCGAAAACGAGGTAGTTCCAATTGAAAAAAAGTTTATTAGTATTCTTGAATATTTAATGTGAAATAACCGAAAGTTTTTGAAAAAAGATCAGAATCTAGCTATCGATTCTTGAGTAACTGGTGAGCTAGTCATATTTTAGAACTCTGTGAAAGTTAGATATTTCCGCTAGGTGGCGCACGGTTCGCGCTTGGAAAAATCTTTCGAAATTAGAAATATTCCGAACGAATTTTGATTCACTTCCCGCCGACCTTGAAACTTATCTCACAATTCAACAATGACGACGTGATGCCAGCAAGTTTGGATGTTTAAAATTTAGATTCCAAACAAAAAAAAAAAACACACCCTAATGAAGCTAGAAGAGCTGCCGATGAACCTTGTATTGAAAGATAAAAATTTTCGTAGAAAAACTGCAAGTAAATGAATGAAGTTTGTGCTCCAATGACAACGACAAACCGTTCAAGTACGCATTGGCGAATCGGATACTTCGCTTGCATTGACAGCTGCTGCCAACTCATCTAAACATTTATTAACTTTGCTGCGCTCAAATGGGTGTACATCTTAAGCGTAAAACAAACGCTGACAATGAAAGGGAACTTTTTTTAAGCACTGCTGCGCTTGAAGAGAAGTGCCAAATATGCAAGCAATGGTGAGTAAAAGGTAAGAAAAAAGAGGAAGAAGGAAGCAGAAATAGCGCAGCTGGGTGAGTTAGAGAGCAACGCATTAATTTAGTGTGAGAGAAAGGCAGAAAAGTGTGTTAGTGTGTGTGTGTGTGTGTTACCTGCCCATTCTAGTGATGAATTTCAATCACGCGCAAGCGATTTTATCACATTTCAGCGTTTTCTACATTCACCAACACCGCCGTAACTCACTTGAGCCCATAACTATTTTGTGGCATAATAATGATGACGCTGGCAAGTGGCACAACCATGAGTTGGTGCACAGTGTAGGTGTGCGTTTCAAGTGACTAATGGTCGTCTAACAAAAGGGATGTGTGCCAACAGCTTGCAACTACATGTGTGTGTGTGTGTAAATGTGTTTGTGTGTGTGTGTAAATGTGTTTGTGTGCTCACGTGTGTGTGTGTGTGTGTTTGGTAAAATAAATTGGCTAATGTTTGCTGCACTCGAGCTTTGACTTGCGCTCTATGCAGGGTTACAGCCGCAGGGTCAAGTATGCGTTGCTGCTGACAAAAATTACATTTACTTGACAACAACACGTGCATGTATTTATACGTTTGTATATTTAAATGTATAACCAGATGCCCTGTAGCTTAGTTGTGCGCATAATTTGTTGTAGTTTGACTGCAAAAGCATATTTGACATTTGCTGTTGCCACTTGACAATTTTTGCGCTCGTTCAACCTTGCCAACCTTTCGTGTGCAGGGAGTCACTTGCAGTTTGTTGCAGATACTCAGAGTTCATGAGAATAGAGGGCGAGAGGAGGGAGGAATATCAAACCTCTGCCTTCACATTAAAATGGTTAGTAAGTAAAATCTTGTGGGACGACCCTGCAACATTTTGTTGGTCAGACTAGTGAAGTCATTATAAAGAAGAGCTTCTTACCTTCGGAGGTTTTTGGGATATAGAGGGTGTTAATGCTGGAACGGTGATTTTTGTTTATTTTAAAATTGAATGATAGTAATAATAATAATTATAAAAATAATAGCAATAATAATAATAATAATTATAATAATAATAATCATTATAATAATAATAATAATAATAATAATAATAATAATAATAATAATAATAATAATAATAATAATAATAATAATAATAATAATAATAATAATAATAATAATAATAATAATAATAATAATAATAATAATAATAATAATAATAATAATAATAATAATAATAATAATAATAATAATAATAATAATAATAATAATAATAATAATAATAATAATAATAATAATAATAATAATAATTATAATAATAATAATAATAATAATAATAATAATAATAATAATAATAATAATAGTAATAATAATAATAATAATAATAATAATAATAATAATAATAATAATAATAATAATAATACTTGTCAAGGCTCTGGAACAACCCTCTTACATAAGCAGTCAATAATTTTAGGTTATGTCACACCTCCATTCAGTTTTACATAACGCGATTTGACTGCTTTGGGCCCATTTTAGTGTCGCCATCGCTTGTGCTGCTTTCGATTAGTGTGGAGTTTGTTGCTTTTGTTGTGGTTGCTGCTGCTGTTAATGATGTTGCTGTACAAGTTACTAACGTTGATTGCAGTTGTGGTTGCGGTTTCTGTTATTAAGCTGTGGCTGACTGTGTCACTTTCTTTCTCACACGCTTTGACATTTTATAGCGCAACCGCAAGTTTAGGCAACAATTGAAAAATTAAAAAAAGAAAAGTACAACTAAAATTTTGGCGGAAACATTGTGAGTTTGAATTTGACAAAAAACTTTTTAAATTCGAATAGGAAGAGCTAAAAATCATGAAAAAAGCTTAATCACATTCCATATGGAGCGGCTTATCTCCACGCTGGATTGAACACGTAAGTAAATATTAATTTTTTTATTTATGAAAGCTTATATAAAAATAAAATTAATATATAAACTATAACTAAATCAGCACTAAGTAAAAATTTAAAATTCCTTCACTCATAAATTTTCCTTATTTTAAATTTTGTTTTTGCTATTCAAAATATTTGCCACCTCGTTATGCATTGCAGTTAAAATATCTTCACAAAATATGAGACAAAGTGTTTCTGCTGCAAAATTCTCCTCGATATACATATTTAGAAGTGGCGCATGCCGCATAAATTTTCTACCGTCTCTACATTGCCTTCTTCTGCTTTCATGCATTCCTTTGCACTTTGCACCAACGTTTTTCTTAGTTTCGCATAATTCGCTTTCGATGTTTGTACGATTACAAAGGCGCCGCAGCAATGAAAATATTTTGAATCTATACAGACTTAGAGGTTTATAGCAAGCTTACGTGACAATACGCTCGAAGTCATGACACTTTGTGGTTTTGTTATAGCAAACATAGTCGTATCCGTATCCTGAACTGGCATTGCAAAAGCAAGCAAAGTTGAATGTGTGTGTGACTAGGTATGTATGTGTGTAAGTAGTTTGCGTAAGAATGTTGTGATGGAGATTGTGAATGTAATAGTTTTGTTTGTATGTAGGCTCACAAGAAAGATTGGCATATTAATCGGAATGAAAATTGTGAACTTTCGAAGAGAATTTTAATTTAATTCTTCAAAATAATTTAAGACATTTGATTCATTTTAATTTTGTTAATGAACTATCTATTCTTAGGAACTGTTACTCAAGAGAATTTTAATTTAATTCTTCAAATTAATTAAGATATTTGATTCATTTTAATTTTGTTAATGAACTATCTATTCTTAGGAACTGTTACTCAACAGCTCATATGAAAATAATCCTTTTCATAAGCTTGCCATAGGTGTTCAATTTGTTTAAAGGAAAACAAACATGTTCTGAAAATCCCCAGGAATTTTTGAGTGAGTTTCGAAGCAGTGATTTAAAAGATTTGTTCTTCGTTTAAGTTTTCTGTGGGTGAAAATTTGTGAAGAGAGCCATCTAAATTTTGTAGAAGTTCATTTATTTAAATAAAATTTAGTAGTATGGCTCAACAAAACTAAAACAAAAATTATTTTCTAAATTGAAGTTATAAACATATTTTCGAAGCTCTGAAGTTTTTTTTATAATTTAATCTAACATTACAACTATATTTATTATTATTAAATTTCTAACAATTGACTAGTAAATTTCTGGAAGTTCACAACAACAACACAAACAAAGGGGACAATTTTATGATTTCAAATAATTTTCGAAATTCACCAGTTTTCCCCAATTACTGCGGGATTTTTTCGGGACTCCGATTGTGCTGATTTTTTAAAATATTTTTAAAATATGGCATCCACTTTCTTAACGGAATTTCTTTTTCAGCATATCTATATCTTTGCAAAAACTATTCGTTCCCGTGGTTAGACCCGATGTTCGAGGAAAATCTTCAATTTGGTATTATTTTAAACATATTCGAATACTAGGTCACGGTAAAGTGAACTATTCTGAACGTCACTAACAAGTATACGAGTTTCTAGAGAACCTCTTCAGACTGAAGATTGGAAACAGATATCACGAGAGCATGACAGTACCACCACGACGATAATTAGATAGCTTGCAGTTAATTGTTTAACCTTCCAAACTATGCGGTGAGTCAGTGAAATTAAGGATGGGCTGCCAAATTCCCTAAACCAATCAATCTGAGGTATGCTGAAACTATTTCATAAAACCGGATTAGATGTGGTTTTGAAATTAGTTTCTATGGGATTTTGCACACAAAGTCCATCAACTTAAAATACCAATTCACTTCGATTATTCCTACTCAAGTCATCCTCTCAAACCAAGAGTCTGCAGCAGATAGCCATCACATAACTTACACTGACGTTTAACTCTAGACGATGAAAATTTATGAAGTTTAAGCTATTAACTTTTTCCAACCCATAAGGTATTCCCACTATCTGCTATGCATCTAAGTGTGTATGTATGTGTGTATTTCAGTTCATAAACCACACATGCAATCAGTGTTAAACTGCCAATATGTCTAAAGCAGGCACATAAATTAGTTTGGTTTGTTGTACTAGACTAATTAAAAGCATCTTCAAGCCACAAGATTTAAGGTGCAAATGGCATGGTATCTCGACCCTGATATTGTATGTATTTATGTAAGTAGGAATGTATGTATAGCGCACAAGAATAATAACCGCAACGGAAATGAGATAATAGAGAAGGTAGATAAGATGGTGTAGGGATTCCAAGAACAAAGGAGTGCGGGTAAAATGTGAAGAGAAAAGTTTAAAATGTGAAAATGTGATGCCAAAGGCAAAATCGTTACTAATGAAAACTTTGTAAGATAGAAACATTGATGATAAGTTGTTGGAAATGATATAGGTACCAGGTAATACTCATTTTATTCTTCCTAAAGCATTTACTTTCACACGTGAATTCCAGAAGGAGATAAAGATCCACTTCCCTCAACACTGCAAGATTGAGAGCTTCTGAGACCCTCCGACTGTATTCCTGGGCTTCGACTCGATAATTCGACTCGATAATTCCTTCTTCTTCTACGTAGGTTACTCTAGCCAGCTTATTAATAAGACCTAACTAAACTCTAGCTCTGAATTAAATTCAAAAGCATACAAAATTATGAATAAAAAAAAATGTTGATACCAGTAAATTGAGTAAACAAGCAGACCTTTAGGCGCACCGAGACTCATTTGCGTTACTGCCAATAGCCGTTGAAAGATGTGAATAATTTTAGCAAGCAAGGAGAATGATTAATCTTTTGTACTCACAAAAGGAATTCGCTCGCTTTCCACTAAGTATTGTGCAAAACTTATCTTTACATTTCTCGAGAGAATAATTTGTTTGCCTTTTCTGAATATTTTCCTCGAATTCCTAGCCTTTACGTGTGAGATTTTAAATTTATTTTGCTGTTATTATTATTATTATTATTATTGTTATTTATATGCGCTGCTTTTATCTGCTTAGTGTTTTTTTATTGAAAGCCCTTTCTCGATACCAGCAGCCATATTGCCAATTTTAAATTCTCTTTACTTTCCTGAACCTGCTCTCTAGAGATGTGGGAGTGCCATTGTCGGTACTGTGATTATGGTATTTTGATAATTTTCTTTTTAATGAGAGCGAGTAAGAAACGGAAATTGAAAGAATCTCATTAACTACTGTCCCGGAAATCGATTAAAATAAAATAATAAATGTGGCAACGCTCTGCGGTATAGGACTGCCTTTCTAGCTGTTATCACTAAGAGTGTTTTTGCAGGGTTGCCACCTATGTCAAACTCGCTTTAAATAATTGGGAATCGAAAAGTATTTGACGTTAGATTCGACAAAAATATTACTAGGTAGGGTCAGCTACCATAGGGTTGCTGTCTAGAGTTGCCACATTGTAGTATTATAATTATTTTTAAGTATATCCATTACAGCTAGCAAACAAGTATACACATTTCTATGAAATGCAACGAAATCTGCTACAATCTAAAAATTTTGAATCAAGGGTTGCCACCTAAAATGTTTTTACTGAGTTGCCACCTATAAAAAAATGTTTTTTTTTTAATCAAATAAACGCTACGAAAATGGGTATTAAAACAAATTCAATTTGAATTCAAACCTCAACTTAAACTAATCACCTCTAGAGCTTCACAAGCCAACCAACTACAAATAAATTTGCTTCCCATTCACGATGTTTCCACTATTTATCTCACTCAAGCTATAGAATACAAGTTCCAAGCCCGCCATTGTTCTTGTTTCATTATTCACAGTTGGCAATTGACGCTTGCAAACAAAGGGCAATGGAAAGTTTTTTGCTTAAGGCTCTTCAATGGACAGTGCACTTCACAGTTGGACATCAAACGACACTAACAACAACAACAACAAACAATACAAGAAAACTTGTGTAGACATTTTCCTGAAGCCATCGACTTTAGTAAGGTCCTTAGCGAATTCATTTAAGTTTTATTTTATTCGTTTTGCAAAACATATAAAAATGTAGGAAGTTTACAATGTTAATGCGGATGCTTGGAAGAAATTAAATTAAAACAAAACTTAGTGCTTTTCTGACGTTTATGCACCCTCAATATGCCAATGCACCAAAGGAGTGATAAGAGCTAAAATTAAAGATAAAATACCAACAAATTTAACGTCGTAAAAGATGAAAATATTTCCATGTTTTGTTCGAATTTAGAACATACGCACTTTGATTTTGTTTTTATGTTTTTTGAAGATGCCAGACTGATAACCTTCAAGAACCTTAAGTATTAATATGTATGTATATATGTATATGAGCAGTGAAGTTAAAGGGAAATATTTCTTTGATTAAATTTTGAGAAAAGTTAAAATACAAAAAAAGCAACAGTTGCTTAAATGCCATGAACCTTCCTTCAGGCCTTTTCGCTTCGGTGGCCAAGTCACTGCTGTTTCGTACATGTTTGAGTGAAATATATATTTCCGCATCATAAAAAATGTAAGCAGTTTAATTCAAGGTAGAATCACTCTTACCAATAGTGGATAATCTCGATAGTGTAGTCAACTGAAAAGTGAATTAATCTTTCAAAAGTACGGAGCCGGAAGGATACTGCCGTCCTTGGGGTTTTAAAATAAAATAAAATAAAATAAAATAAAATAAAATAAAATAAAATAAAATAAAATAAAATAAAATAAAATAAAATAAAATAAAATAAAATAAAATAAAATAAAATAAAATAAAATAAAATAAAATAAAATAAAATAAAATAAAATAAAATAAAATAAAATAAAATAAAATAACATAAAATAAAATAAAATAAAATAAAATAAAATAAAATAAAATAAAATAAAATAAAACAAAATAAAATAAAATAAAATAAAATAAAATAAAATAAAATAAAATAAAATAAAATAAAATAAAATAAAATAACCTCGAGCGGAAACTTCAGTCTTTTTCGAGTAGAGTGCGTTCCATCCAGAAAATATACGACACTGTCTTCCAAGCATTTCAAATAAATAAATTGCAATAAATTTCTTTAAGCCCTTGTAATGCTCTTGAAAGAGTCATATACACACTTTCATACATATGGGTATTCATGTATCTAATATATACCTTTGCATATAGTGCGCATGTGGCTCATATATGCACAAAGTGAAAAGTTCAAAACCGTTGCACTCAACCAAAGCAACCAAAGCAAACAAATAACTATTGATTTATTAGAGAGAATATTCTAACGTGATTTGTTTGAACTATTATGTTAGTAGTAGTGTTACATATGTGAATGTCAAAGGTTGTAGGTGTTGCACTTCGCAGTAACACAAATGCATTTATGTACATACATTTGAAAAATATAAAAAAATAAAATATCAAATTTAAAAGCAAAAAAAATTAAAATATATCTGCTGTAAAGGAAAAGTTGCTGTGACAGCCATTTTTCAAAGTGCAATAAGCCATTTTTATTTTATGTTGGAATTTTATATTACAGAAATGATGGATTCATATTAAAAGTGTTGCGAAATAAATTGGAAAATATTTCTGTTTGTAGGTAGTTAGTTATTATGGTTGATTTACAGTGATTTCCAGTAACTATTTGGGGTAGAGCTTTGAAAATTTCTATGATGTCTGGTAATTAATACTTCTTCTTCTTCTTCAAATGGCCATATAACCGCTTCCCCAATTTTGGCAGTCTAACATCGAAATTAATACTACACGTTTGAATGTATACATTAGACTTTACCGAAAAAGGAGAAGTTTTTTAATGGAAGGGAAAAGTTTTTTTCGATCTAATACGATAAGAGTTCGGGCTTAGATAGCCTCCTGAAAAAAGTTGTTCACTTTTCTTTTATACCAATACTTCCAAGATCAGGATCGTGGCCAATTTAATTTTTTCTGACTATTTTGAAGAAAGTCCCATTGTAACTTAAATATATGGAATTTTTTTCCCACCAGCAATAAAAGATATCTTTGGAGATATGTATATCTTAAGGACAGCATAAAAGTCATTTTCTATGCCTAAGAAGCCATCAATAATAATAAAAAAATTAAATAAATTTGGTACCATAACAGAGAAGTTTTCAAAAAACTTTCAGAGTGGGATATTTCAACCAAGGCTGCCACCAAACATGACGTTTTTTTTTTCAATACCAAACTTTCTTGTGGCCGGACTGAAAGACCTTTTTTAATAAAAAACAACTGCTTAATTCAATTTAAATTAATTTCTTACAGAATAACGGAGGATTTAAAACTCTCTAAAACAAAAGTATTCAAGCTAAAACAAAATCAATAACTACATATGTATGTATGTCTAAGTAAAAAAAATTATACAACTACATATATTACACTTATAGGGAGGAAACAACTTTAAGTATGAACAAAAAAAAGATCCAAAAAGTGTGCAGGGATTGCCCATCACTGCTCAATACATCCACACAATACCCCTACATATCCCCCTCATACAAACATTTCTACTGTCATAACTTTTTCATTTTATGTCATTTCTCTTAAACTCTTTCCTTTTGTTATCTGATTTCCTTGAAATGTCCCCACTTTGCCCACAAACTCGCTGCCATTTTCAATATTTTCCATTCCACGTATAACGAATTGGAATTTAATAGCCTTGAAACGAAAACTTTTGTGGTATCCTAGTCGGTTGAAAAATTACAGCTGTTCGTTATTTGATGGCTTCCAGCAAAATGAAATTTTTGGCCTGAACAGCGATGATGATAATAGGATTTGTGCGGTCATCGAGCCTTTTATATGTATATTCGATATGCACATTTACATTTTTTCGTTGTTGTTGTTGCTATTATAAATTTTATTCAAAATGTCTTCATTGACTAACACAAAAAGAAGGTATTGAAAATAAATCTTGTGCTATAAATGTTGGACAAATGACTGCATGTAGTGTAGAGAGAGACAGAGAGAGAGAGAGAGAGACTACCCACAGTTGTTGTTAGAGTGAAATATTGCTGATATAACGGTATGATATAAATGTGTTTGTCCACTAATACATAAGTCGTTCGTTTGCATTTCATGGTGGTCGCTGCTTGTTGGCTTTACTTTTTGCTTTGTTTTCTTGTTGTTGTTGCTATTGTTTAGTTGTTGGTCAAACATGTTTCATGTTGTCCTTTTATTTTTACGCTACATTAAACAGCATACCAAGTGGAACGTGTACTGAAACAAGTTTTGTTGTATGAGACAAAAGAATATGTCAGCTTAAGTGGCGGAAAGTGGGCTGACGGGGAAGGGGGAAGTGGGCAGGTCAATGTTTAATGTCTCTCTTTATGACCAACACTTTATTTTAGATTTAGCCAATAAACGCTTTTGTGTTTTCGATTTTACTGACGGTTTGGCAAATTCGTGAAATTTGCAACACAATAGTTTTGTAGAGAAATTGCTTTGTGGACATAGGCTAAGAGCTCTTCAGTGCACTTTGAAGAAGGTGGCATGTAGTCAAAGCATCAGTGGAGGTTGTGCAATTAAAAAACAGACAACAGTTGGACAGGAGTTGAAAAAATTCATAAATCTTTGCTTTAACAATAATAATTACAATGACGAGGCTGTTTCAAAAGTTTGGTGTGACCCTAAAAAGTTTGACCCTCACAGAAAGCGTTTCTTGTCGGTTTCACGGTGGTTCAACGTGGAGGGCTTCCCGAATTGCCTCAGCATAACGCACGGTCATCACACAAACTGTTCTTGTCATTACGACGACTATACAGATAGAATCAAAGTAAAGTGGCCTCATAGGAGGGTCGGCTTCTGCTTGAACAAATTTCTTATTGAGCACGTTTACTTCAGGGAAGTAGTAACGAGTGTGCAATCCTTTCACCTTTTCCTTTCACAAACCATGAATAAAAATCGAGCTAGCAAAATTTCTACTTCTAATTCAAAACAATTAAAATTTCATTAGTTGGCAGATAATTTAAATAAAGCAAGCTAATTTCATTAACTCAGATTATTTGTTTGCCTGAAGGACGGGGAACATACCAAATAACCAATGTAAGCCTAAAAGTATGCAATTCAAATTGAATAGCATAACCTGTATATAACGCTGAAATTGTTTCAACTTGCTTAAGCAAACCGAAAAGGACTTTGGTTATCACAAAATGCCATCGCCTATAAATTCTCAAAATTCCGAAACAATTCCTGAATACAGATTTAGCGGATTTTGTTGTGTTTCCCTAATTTGCTTTCACTCTTCAAACGCAGCACTAAATTGGTTGCCTACCTTTTGGCGCATAGAAGAGCACTTGTTGGTATGACATCTTAATAGTAATGGGCAAATAAAGGACGGACGTTGCTAAACGACAACCGGTAGCCAACAACTGACAACCGACAACAAGGAAATATGTTGGCATTCATGGCTAAATGAAAACAAACAAATTACTTATGCTAGAGGAAGAGATGACTGCTGTGATTCTTGATACGTAAATAGGGTGGCGCGAACTAACGTCAGTGGAATTAACGTCAGTGACGTTAATTCGCACCCAAAAGGCGAAATAATGTCAGTGACATTAAGACGCATGACCAAAAACGAATTAAAGTCAGTGCCGTTAATTCGTATAGTATTTTGACTTTAGTTCGCTTTGGGCATGCGAATTAATGTCATTGAGGCATTTGGGTTTGAGATTCGACGAAGTAGCGCCGCAGGCGAAAATTTGACTTAGGTCAGATCCCCAATTCGGGGTGTGATCCATGGTATTTATGTGCAGAACTCCTTTCCGCATTGGCGGCCTTCGGCCGCGCCTCAAAAAATAACCCTGGGCTACGCCATTCCAACTCCGGATGTGTGCCATAGCCGTGGCTACCGCCACGGTGATGTCCTTCCGCGTGCCACGTTTCCCACTTTTTCACTTTTTTGGCTCAGCCTAATGTGCCATTACAACAACCACATGAAAATGACAGAACATTTTTAACATTAACTGCAAATAACTTTTGAACGGTTGAAAGAAATCTCATTTCAGATTCTAAATCTAGACGTGGGTAATCGTTTACGTGGGGTACCGAGCGCTAATACACAACCAAAAATGTTGAGATATGTATCAGGAGACGCGCTTTGGTCCCAGGAGCATGAATATAACTCCGCTGAACCAATATTTTTAGTAGTTTCCGAGATATTTGCAGTTAAAGTTCAGAATTTTCTGTCATTTTCATGTGGTTGTTGTAATCACATTACCCTGTGAGAAAAGAGTGGCACGCGGAAGGACATCACCGTGGCGGTAGCCACGGCTATGGCAACCACCCGGAGTTGGAATGGCGTAGCCCAGGGTTATTTTTTGAAGCGCGGCCGAAGGCCGCCAATGCGGAAAGGAGTTCTGCACATAAATACCATGGATCACACCCCGAATTGGGGATCTGACCTAAGTCAATCCCAGATTCATGATATAATGATCATAAGTCGAAGGTGATAACGAAAAATGAAAATTTGGAATATAAAAAAAATGTACTGACTTTAGTTCGCTTTCTTAATGCGAATTAATGTCAATGACGTTAGTTCGCTAAAAATATTGACCTTAGTTCGCTTTTGGCATGCGTCTTAATGTCACTGACATTAATTCGCTTTTGGGGTGCGAATTAACGTCACTGACGTTAATTCCGTTGACTTTAGTTCGCGCCACCGTAAATAGCCTTAGGGTTCGGTTGCACGCGCACAAAGTCATATTTCTTGGTTGTCAACGGCAGCTGACAGGTAATGCTGCAATTATTTGCGTACGAGCTTAACTACCGCTTCGCAGAAAGCAATAGAGCTCATAGCTATCTGAAAGGATTTTCCAGCAAAGAAAACTAAGAAGGGAAGCATAAAATTAAGTTGAAATGTAAGTTTGCACAAAACGAGAGGAAGTTGCATTTGGATAACAGTTGTTTGTGCCGCGGGCGCTTTGACATTGTTGGAAGTCAAGGTATATAAACTAAGTTAACCGCTTGTGAGTGAAGAGAAAGTGCAGAGAAATTGTTGAAATAGCAAAAGAAAAAGTTTTTACTTACTTACAAATATTTAACAAGTTTTTAAAGGTATTGTGATGCTTTGATTAAGATAACGAAGTAGGCTAGCTGATAGCCGTGAAGCCATGCCATGAAACAGGTTTGCGAGTGATTCATACTTTTAACATGTCAATGAGTTTTAGGTGAAGGGAAAGGCCACAATTTTAAAGTTATTGCTAGAAGAGCTTTATATGTCTGTTTTCACCTGCTACAACAGCTTAAAATACTTTAATCAGCTCAGCGGTGAAGTCAAACAAGCTTCACTTGGTCCGAATCAACTCTTTGATCTCAATTTTCGATATTCTTCCCATGGTCAACATCATCGGAAGCAAAGTAAATCCTCTCTAAATTCTTACTTAAATATTCTCAAACTATATTTAATTCTCAGCAAAAGAAAAATCATTGCCAACTCGAGCTATAACAATTCTGCTAAAACCTGTACCATATTGTGATTTGAGCTTTTTACTAACGACAAGAGGTATCAAGAAATCGGCTTAATGTAGTAGCGATGTCAAACAATCCAATAGCATATACCAGCATACAAAAACAAAGCCGGAAAATACGGTTAAAATATTACAACTAGCAAAAACAAAAATATGACAAGCAAACATTTAGTGTTACACAAAAAGGCTCCACACCAACACACACACATACACTCGCAAACCAATGCACAACCTCAGGCACACACACACACACATGGCAATATCAGATTTTGTTCGTTATAAAAATGAATGGCGACCTGAACCAATGAAGCTAGCAATCGAATACCAATAATAAACAAAATTGACCAACATGTTGGGGCAGCCAAAGCCACAGCCACAGGCGCTTTCAGACCAGAAAAATAATACGCTTAACCCGTTATACATATATGTATATGTGTGTAACAGATTTGTGTGCTCTCTCATACATACAAAACGATTGCAGTTATGGCTTTTGTTGGTGGTTTTTTTATGTATTTCCATTTGTTGGCAACTTCCGTTTGCGGTTACTCGCTTGGATGTTTTGTTTTGTTCTTCTTTTGTTTTTGCAATTTGTTGCTATTTTTATTGCATCGCAGCTTTGGCAAACCGGTGTGGTGAACTATAATCGATGAAAATGCTTTCAGGCTATAAAATTGGATCGCTTACCAAGCGGAACAAAGGATGTTAAGACAAACAATACTTTGGTGTGAAAATGCAAACTGTGTGAGGGGGGGGAGAAAAGTATAAAATTTAAAAAACTGTGTTGGGCTATTTTTAAATAAATAAGTGTTATTAAAAAAAGAACTAATAAAAACGTTCAGTAAATAAATAAATAATAAATTTGAGTGAAGAGTAACTTCATCAAAAGACTGAATGCGATAGTTCGTGATTTTTAGTGATCATTTCGGAATTCTTGTTGGATAAACTTTGAAAAACTTTCGAAGGCATGGTCCTACTGTTTTGGTACCGATCCTTATGTATATGCTTCGACATTAATTCGGTGTTGTTAGGGGATATTTTCAATGCTTTTTTGGGATATTGTCAAAAAAATTTTCCACACTTTCCTGAATTATTTCAGTACCAATCTTTTCGTGACTATTTTGGAATTTCTTCTGGCTAGTTAAGGGATCATTCGAAAGTGTGTTTGGGATATTTTCGAAAATATTTCGCCCCTATTTATAAATTATGTCGGTTGTTCACGACAGCTTTTTCAAACACTTTGAGACTTTTTCTTTTGCAGGTTTTTTGGTTCGATTTCGGTACCATATTTTATTTTTTTTTGGGTTATTTTGGAAAATATTTAGTACACCTTGCGGGATTATATAATTACTATTTTGATTTATGAAAAATTCGTCAAAATTTTCGGTATTATTCTAACAATATCCCAGGAGGTAACAATTCGGGACCAGTTCTTAGTTACTGTGAATGTATGTACAAGTATGTATGTAGAAATCATTTTGACTTCTTTTGTAAATATTTTCGACAATAATATTTCTTTTTACAATTTGTTGAACAATTTCCTAAACAACCTTTCGACGTAATTCCGTAAAGATAATTGCCGGATTTATTTCGAAAATTTTGAGTTTCGTTTTTGAAACTTTCTCTACATTTCGAGACTAGAAAAACAATGAATGTGGAACAATTTTTATTTTTTATTTTTTTTTTGATATTTTTCGGTATCATTTTAGGACAGTA
The DNA here is from genome assembly GCA_951509765.1 of Sphenella marginata. Classification (NCBI taxonomy): domain Eukaryota; kingdom Metazoa; phylum Arthropoda; class Insecta; order Diptera; family Tephritidae; genus Sphenella; species Sphenella marginata. Next base: position 15,058,097 of record OX608080.1, on the reverse strand, counting down.
TAAAAAAAAATGATTTTAAACTTTCGATTATATTTTGTTGTTGGATTTTTGCGGTCTTTCTTGTTTTACATATTTGTAAGTTTAGCAAGCTCGAGACCAGTGAACAATAATTATAATTCATAGTGACATGAAAAACTGACAATTAAAACTCACTATGAATTATTGTTCACTGGTCTCGAGCTTGCAAAACTTACAAATTTCGATTATATTTTTTGTTTTTGAAAAGCTAGTTACTATTAACTCTACTTTGTTCATGTTGGAGTACTTTGAATTTTTTTTGTATTTCATTGTATTGACCTTAGAAATATTTCAGTGTTGTTTGCGGAAACGGTATGCATGCGAGATATTTTCGGAATCATTTCAAACCACAAAGTTTTTTATTATTCAGATGTTGAGATTTTTCCGGCGCTACTTCGAGAATTTTTTTTTACTAAATATTTTAAGATTACTGCGGAAGGTGTTAACTACATTTTTTTCGAAAATTTTCCGATTTATTTTTTCAATATCATTTCGGGATTATTTTTAACATTTCATGATTTTCCAAAATTATTTTATGACCGACAGAAAAGGTGTCATAATGTCAATGAAATTAATGTCACTGACCTTAATTCTCAAAATAATTTGGCCTTAATTCTCTTTGTCAAACACATTAATTGGCATTTCATATATTGCATTTCAAAAGCGAATTAATGTCAGTGACATTAACTACATTGACACTTTGACACGGCCCCAAAAAGTACCCTTTTTTAACTTATCAAGCCCTTTAACTTTTACCAGATTCAATGTTGAAATACATTATAAACGAATTGAGATGATAACGATTATCAAAAATGTTTTCTCATTTAAATATTCTAGATTTGCAAAATAACAAACAACAAATTTTTTTCCACACAAAAATTAGACTCTCTCTTAATTTTTCTGAAAATATTTTAAACTATCACAATTTTTATTTATTTTCGTTAGATACATATGTAGAGCTTACTCGTGCACTCACTGCACCTAGGGAATTGTTTTAGAAGTGACTACTTTTGTTTTCTGCGCGCTCAACTTGTTTACAAACCACTTACCACTTTGTTTATTTGAGTGCTTCTAGCTATGTATGTAAGTGATGTCGCTACGAACCCAAGTACTCGAGAGACCATCACTTTTTCTGTCAACGCTGCCTTACAAAAAGTTTTGCTTACATACATAGGAAAGTTCTAGTACAAAGTGTGTATGTATGTGCATTTGGTGGATAAATAAACAATACATGTAAAACATGTTTGTAATATTACATAGTCAGAGCTAAAAAACGATCCGCTCAAGAAAAACCATTTTTTGAAAATTGGAAAATTTACAGCCTTTCTAACATGCCCAATGGGAATTTGGTTGCCTGACACTTGGTTTATTTTAAGGTCTACGGAAACCCTTTTAAAAGCAACATGTTTATGTACATATTAATTTTGGTTCTTATTGCTCGATTACTGAGTGAATTTCAGACAGTCGAAAGAACTTAGCTTTATCAGCTGCTCAGCAAAAAATCTAACTAGTTTGGTTGCATCGCAAACCAGTCTCAGGGTTATTTTAAAAATCTTTATTTTAATAGCAGTTTACAAATTTTAAATTTGGCTGACATTTATCACATATACATATGTGTATGTGTATGTACCACACATCATGAATATATGTAAGCATGTATGTCAACCTAAACTGTGACTAGCTGTTGTTGATTGAAAAGGTAATATTTAACTCACTCTAGTTTCCCCTTTGGGACAAGGAAGAGTTTGAAAAAGTTCACAGTCGCTTCTAGTCATTGTACGCTTGACATTTGGATACCTTGTTATTAGTTTCTAGTGTATGTATACATTAGACTGGTCCAACATTTTTTTTTTTTTTTTTTTAATTATATTGAATTTATTTTTAAGAGTGGTAAAGAATTACTAAACTTAAAAGCCTTGATATAGATTTAAAAATTTTTTTTTTTAAATTATATTGAAATTCTTTTTAAAAGTGTTAAAGAAATACTATTAAACTTAAAAGACTTGATATGAATTTATAAAGGCCTATCTTGCTCGGTTATATTTTTTAAGACTGATTTAATTTTTTTTAAATATTGAAAGCAGTGAAGAAAGGACTTACGCTGCCTTCGAAGTGTTTTGCAGTTCAAAATTTTATTAAAAACAAAAAAATACTTTCTGATGCAATTTTTAAAAACATGGTTGGATTATTTTTTTTCTAAAAACTTCTATTCAAATAGGAAATTTATAAAGTTTTTTTTTCACAATTAAAAAAGAAAAAAAAAAAAATTAAGGAATCAACTTTTTTTCTGATCGAGCCTAATATGAGTGTATATGTGTATATACATATGTGAGCCCTCTGTAAGGACTATGAGCACAAATTACGTGTACGCAACTAACAAGCTGAAACTACAAACAAACCATTTTTGTTGACAGACCTTTGGCTGTACTTTGAAAGTATTATTTTTTCATTTTTTGGACTTTTGGCTCCTCACAAAGCGTTGATATATTTGGAGTTAGGTTCTTTGTTTGTGGGCAGTGCCCAGCAAGAAAGGGTTAACCGTCAAAATGTTATGTGTTTAAAAAAATGTTTGTAGATCATGGTTGAGTTTTTGAGCCTCTTTGGAGCCGCTCCAACGCAAAGAACCGATCAAGCGCTGTCATCACTATGGACTCCTTGGCATTTTTTCATTCACTATCGATAACTTTTACTATCGCTAATTTATCAACTCTAAACCACTTAGTTTTATCACGTATTCAAAACAATAAATGTCTCTATTAATACACAAGCAGCTAGTTGGAGCTCATTTTCAATTTAACTACAAATTGAAAACATTTTTATTGCCTCAAAAATCTATAAAGTTTATAGCTTACCATAAAATGTTTGCTTGCATACGTTTGGATGCACATAAAATAAATATCTCGTCATGTTTGTCACATCTGCTTTAGTTCAAAGTTATTGCATTTTGCAATGGATCAAACGAGTTGCACGTAAAAGTCATTTCCAAGCGAGTGCATCTCCAATGAACTGTTGTTAAAATGGAAAAAATATCAAATTGAACTGGAATCACCTAAAGGTAAGCGTATAGCATAGTCATGTCGTTTCACTCTACCCAGCATGTCGAATGCAATTTTATTATCTCTACGCTTAAGCGCAATCACATAGCAGCTCTCCCCTCCCAGCCCTTACAATACACTTACCTATAACATAAGAGTAACCATCCAATGTGAGTACACATTTGCGTGTCATTGCGCCACCACCAATACCAATGCCACCAGCGGCGCGATTAAGTCCTGTACGACCAAAAATTGCTTTGTTGAAACTACTCTGACTACATGGACTGTTGTCCTCATAGTTGAGACTTTCACGACGATGCGTATTATCAGTTCTAGCAAATTCATCTATGACACTGCCACTACCACTATACGTTGCTGTGTTGTTGCCGGAAGCGCCACCATTACCGGTGTTGTTGCCACTGCCTGGTTCAACACCACCACCACCACCACGACGAATACTCACCACACCATCACACGAATGTTTGCGTTCGTCACGTGTATCCATTTGACCGCCACACGCGTCACTAATACCCCCGACGCCAACACGACTACCGACTGTATGCGAACGTACACGATTACGCGTCAACGTCGCTGCCAATTCTGCCGTATGTGCGTCACTTTGTGTTGTTTCCATAGCATTTATACAATGATCTGTTGTTGTTGTTGTTTTTGGCGTTGTTTTATTCGCTGCATTCTCTTGTAGATTGAGCGATTTAGTGGCCTCAATGCCGCTTAACGTTTGTGGTTTATCGCGCCGCGTTTGTGACTCGCGATTTACCGGTTCTAATGCGTCCGCCTCATTCGTCGTCTCGCTCATGGTTGCGGTCGCGGCGACGGAATTATATAAATGCGCGCACACAGCACCAATTTTTGATTAGTTTTTATGGTTAACTATATGGACGAATTAAGTGGATGGAAAACAACTAAAGATAAAGGTGGTAACGCACAAATCTTTGAACAGCATTTTATTAAATTGTTGTTGTTTTGTTGGTAATCTCAAAATTTGTTCGCATTTTAAAATTTTAATATTTTAGTTTATTTTGCTATTAGGTTTACTAAGTTGGCCCATAGTATTTATGTATTCATTGACCTTGAACGTTTGTTTGATAGCGACGCGACATTTTGTGTTCATTCGGCCGTACGACGGAAACCGGACACGATTACTGTCGTAGCGCGTTTACCAGCTGTCAGACACCGGATGGAATTATTTACACTTCACTTACTTTGTTGTTGTTAATTTGTTTGCTAAATTTGTACACTTTCACTTATTTTAATTTTTTGTTTTAAATTTCTGAATTTCCATTTAAAGTTTTTTATATTTTGAAAATTTTATGATAACTCAAAATAGTCAACAAAACTCTGTAAAATAAATTCTTTAGTAAAACTAAAATTTCATTAAAAAAATTTAAATTTGAAGAAAAGAAAATTTTATGAAAACTAAAAATAGTCAACAAAACTCTGTAAAATAAATTTTTAGCAAAACTAAAATTTCATTAAAAAAATTTAAATTTGAAGAAAAGAAAAAGTGCAAGAAATCGATAAAAAAAAAATCAAAAAATTGTATTGAGTGTTTTTAAATAGTTTTTTTCTTATTGAATTTGTAAGTTTTTCTGATCCGATATTTGTAATGGTTTAAAACAAAATAAATTTCATTTAATACTTATTCATTATAGTAACAAACTTCAGCATCGGAATTAGCTCCTACAGTGACAGTTACTAAATGTAATTATCAGTATTGTAATCGTAATTGTATTTAAATCACATTTGACTACAAAAATAGTTTTTTAAAAAGTGCTGAAGTTTCGTTTACTGCTATCTTTGTTGAAATGCATTTAAAACATTCTTGCTTGTAATTGTTTACTGTAATCCTACTCTTACATTTAGCATTACTGTTACAATTACATGAATCGAAATTCAAAAATTACAGTTCAAGTGATTGCGATTACTGCAATTGTATTTACAAAAAATTTAATTACATACATTGCATCATATTATAATCAAATCCCATATTTTTAAACTTAAGATTGCTGTAGTAGTAATCGTTGAATTATGTTCACAGTAATGATATCTTAAAAACAGTTTGGATTACAAATACTGTAATCGTTATTACCTTGTAACTAAATTCTTATTGCAATTTTTCATTTTCTTGATTACTGTAGTAATAATCGTCGTAACAAAATTATGATTACTGTAATCCTGAATTAAAAAGTAAGCATTACTAGCACTGTAATCATAATCATCTTGACATCCTATAACCTTATTATAATCGGTGGAAATTGTATTTTCGATAGTTGTCATTTGCTTAAATTTACTATTGCTGTTTTGATGATGGTTTGTATATAATAATGATTACTGTCTCATTGATTAAACATTTTAAATAACGATTACAATCTCTTTAGTTCACAGAAGCAAATACTTAGTCTTGCCTCCATTGATTGTAGTTTTTTATTATTTTTCCAATTTTTCTCCTATTTTAAATAAACTCATATCATAAATTTGATTAGTACTCAATTGGGTAGACGGATTTTTTAATTAGTAATGATTATTTTTATTGTTTTCAAAAAAAGACAGTTATAAATAAAAAAATAATAATGTTTTTTTACAATTATTGAAAAAATCAGAAAAAAGTCAAAGATAATCAAAGATTGATTACTTTTGACCATTTTCCACAATATTTTTTTGAGTATCTTTAATTAATTGGAAAATAATGATTAAAAATTTGAAACAATGGTAATCAATCACTAAATGGATTCTCAGGAAAATAATCAATCATACTGGTAATCCTTAAGGTTAGTAATCATTATTTAACAGGTCCGAATCACATATATTATTATTGTTATTTAAGTCAAATAAGCTTTCTAGCACACGCAATCTTAATATCGGTGATGATTTGGCAATGAATCGTAAAAGATTATTATTATTGCCTTTAAAAGGGAAAAGCACTAAATAAGTAAAAACAATAGCGATAATTAGGCAATATGTAAAACAAACACAGAAACGCAAATACCCTGTGAGGAGCATAGTAACACGTGAGAAAAAGTTCTGGTAAGAAACTAGATAGAGAATATGTCAAATAAGAACTAGTTCAAAACTATTTCAAAGAACAGATCGTAAGCCCCCAAATGAAATAAGGGATATCAATACCAATTTTCACCAATAAAATCGAATCTATCGCATATTCAGCTTATTCATCCACTTTCTCTACAGGGCATAATTTTATTTACGCGCACATGCCACATAAAAATTCTGTCAATTGAGCAATCTCTCATTAATTCGATATCGGCCGTACAGTTGTTAAATTCGCACATTTTTCTGATTGCTTTCAGACTTATTTGATTTTAATTGTCAAACTTTTATCATCTCTTTGCAGCGGTTGTGCGTCATTTGACTTGCCATAAATGTCAGCAGCATGTTGGGTGGGCGCTTATACAACGTAGATAATATATAGTGTGTTTAATAATTATAGCGCACAAGGGATTTATATGAACAAAATAGTTTGTATGCAATCATTTGAATTTGAAGACTTTTTTGACAAAATTCTTATTTATTATTTCCATGAATTTGTATTTTTAACGCCTTAAGCTTCTAGTAAAAATAAGTGCACATCGCTTTTAATAAGATTTTGAAGTAGAGTGGCATTTTGGGGTAGCTTTCAGCACTAAAAATTTGTCTAAAGCTAGCTTAGTGAAGTCTAAATCATTAGGTAGCGCCAAGAGAAATATTCTGAAAATAGTTTTTTAATTAAAAAAAAAAAAAAATTGATAATAAAAAAACATTTTTTTTTGGAAGTATGTAGGTCTTAAGTATACGGGAGAGTTTTAAAAAAACTTTTGAAATATTATAAATTTGAAAAAAAAAATATAGTGCGGCGCTTAGTGTAGAAAAAATTAAAAAATTAAATTAATTAAATTACAACATGGAAAATTTAATGGTATTAATAATTAGTTTTATTTAACTTAAGAAAAAAAATAATAATAAGCATCTCTTTTATATCCTGAGATATACTATTTAAGCTTGGCTTTTGCAAGTTCATTGATTTTAGCGCAGAAATTAAGGTTATTTCTTCAAAAAAAAAAAAAAAAAAAAAAAATTATTGAGCTATTGTTATGAAACCGACTGTACATATATTCATACACACGACTCTAAACATATTGTGGAGCGTAAAAAGTCATCAGTTAACGTGTTATAACGGTTATTAAGTATGGTTTTTATAGTCACTTCGTTTGCCATTTAATTGTTAATATTTGTGTGACATTGATTGATTTTGATAAAAATCGATTTATTGCTACATATTTGAGAGCTATTTACACAGACTAAGTGGCTTATGAATAAGCGTAAAATTTTGGAACAAACTACACTTCTAATTATATTGAAATACGAACTGATTCACATCGTTTACAATACAAGACCAAATACTCAAGTCTTCATAAAATGGTAATAACAAAGTTTAATAATTTTCCCCAGCAACAATTTGTTGAACACTAAAACACTAACCTTCATAATTAAGTTCAACGCTTCTGTTTGTACTTTTTCCCAAAGCCTTTTACTTTCAAATGCCAGCACACCACCACAAACAATCAAGTTCTCACAGTTTAAGTTATGCCAAATTGTGGCTTGTACTATACTCAAGAGTTTATTAACGTTGAGTGCATTTTCACATTTCACTTCAATTGTTATGCAAATTGTTTTTTCTTTTGTATTCTTAACGAAAGTAAGAAAATTGCTTGACATGGTATATGTATGTATGTAAATGTATCTTAGGGTGGGTTGACATTGTTTTTTGATCTGTGTGGAATTTTTACGCTATAAAAAAGGATATTAAAAAAAAACAAATAAATAACTCTATATTTTGAGCTCCCAATTAATTTTCAAATAAATCAATAATAGATAATTTGAACAGGAAAGTTTTTTTTTTGATTCGAAATCTTGGAGAACATTCTGAAATTGTTTGTTGTGATTTTCTTCGAATTACTCTTTCTTCGTAACAGAAAAGAAAACTTATTACCCCTAGACTATTTATTAGAAATTTTTTGTTGCTTCATTTAGAAGCAAAGAAGTCACTGCTTGGTGATGGGGTTGTGTCCTCATTTTACAAAAGAATGTTATTAACTTCTAACGTTCCACTAGTTTTCTTATGGAAACACGTTACAGATTCTATAAAACACATGTGCAAAAAATATTTTCCCTTCACCAGTACTTTATTTCAGCAATTATGCATGTATTCAAAATTTATTAAGTCACATTCAAATTTGGTGTAAACATATTTTTTATTGTTTTTTTTTTTTAATTTTTTCAAAGTACAAATTTTCAACTCACTCTAATGTATCATTTTGCATTCCCGACAGATGATCTCTCAAATAATTTTCTATTCATTTGTATATGTCTTTCAATTTTGCGCTTGAATGTTAGACAAAGAAAAACCCATACTCTTGACACTTCTATAAACGTTTATAAATTGGCACTGCCTATTTGTTTTTAGCTACTAATCTGATTCGTCTTTGATTTGCTCCAATGATGATGACAATCTATGGCAATTTTCTTTTGATTATTTGAAGTTTAGTTGTTAGTATGTGAATGTGAGCGGGTACGTGTGCCTGTGTTTGAGTAAATGTTTGTTTTTTTAATTTGAGACGGAGTGATTTACATCCTCTTCACCACTTAATTTCTTTCACTTCCGTTGTGTATGATTTGTTTGGACAACATGCCATGCACTTAAACGAAGTACTCTATTTCTAAAACAGCTTAACAGATTTAATAAAATAGGACATGTGCATAGTATATTCTTAGAATTTCTATATAGGGGTTGCCACTCAGATTGCTGTTATAGTGTAGCCATCTATCTGATTTTTTTGGTAATGAAATGGGATATGCCAATATAGACAAGTTATTTTTAGTCGTATTTATATAATACATTTTTATTTATTTTTGTGCTGCCACTCAGGTAGCAGTTATGGCGTTGCCACCTATCTGATTTTTGTGTAGTAAAATGGTATGTGCCAATATGGGTACCAAACGAAAGGTATCTTAAGTTGTTTTAAAAAAAAAAGATTTCTTTTTAGAGTTAGCACCTATTTAGTTATTGCCACTCAGGTTGCTGTTGCGGGGTTGCCACTTATCTGTTTTTTTTTGTAATGAAAGGAGATATGCCAATATGTGTATCAAGGGCAAGGTATTTTAAGTCATATTTGAAAAAACTATTTCTATAAAGGTCTTCCACCTATTTAGGTGTTGAACCACAGGCTGCTGTTATAGGGTTGCCACCTATCTGTTTTTTTTTTGTAATGAAAGGAGGCATGCCAATATGGGAAGCAAGCGAAAATTATTTTAAGACGTATTTCAAAAAATGATTGCAAAATATGGTTGCAATATCAGGTTGCCACCTAATCGCATTTGAATATTTTTTGGTAATCGCTAATATCTCGAGAACGGCTCGACTCGTTTTCTTCACCTTTTGAGTATATGTAGATAATATGCTGCGTTGCAAGTGTTCCTACTTTAGTATTGCTACTAAGTGAATATTACAGGGTTGCATTATTTTAAAATTTAAAAAAAATATACAAAGATATGTCCTAATAAGTATCAAGCCATTATTCGTAATTTAACATAAATATTTCTAAGCAGTTTACAATCTAATATTCCATCATTATTTCGAAAAAGTATTGAATAATTTAATTAATATGCGCTGCTGGTGAAGAAAACTTCCAAGGCTCTCAAATATATTTCGTAAGGACTTAAGCTTTTGTAAAGAATTAAAGCATCATACAATAATATTTTACACACACACAAGGCTTCATCAAATTTGTACCACTATCGTTGTTGTTATTAATATTAATATTGCAAAAGGATTAACTATAATACTTGTACTTGTATTGCTGCTGTGTCAACATGATTTCAGTACAACATCATACAAATGTCACCCACTATATGAATAAATATTTGTAAGATTAAAATTTGTAAATGTCAACGAGAGTAAATACAAGCTGTTTGTGTGCCAGAGTAAATCATTTCGTTGTATGAGAAGAATGTGAAGAGAAATAAGCTCATAAGCGTGTCAACAACTCAATATATCAACAACATATAAAATGTTGTAGCACAAAATACAAATACAAACACACGATTAATATTACATGCACAAACATACATATGTAACTATGGAGATGTGTGAGTGCAGCTCAAACTGCCCTGTAGAGAAAATTAACTGTTACATCCCAACATATTATTGAACAACATCAAAAGTCAAGTTCGTTCATGATTTTTTTTTTGATATTTCGATTTTATACAGCAGAAAAATTAAAAATAATCCAGAATCAAAAAATTTATATACACAAAAAATAGTTCTGAAATAAAATAAAAAATTTCAAACAATCAAAATAAAAATAAAAATTTAAGTGGTTATTTCGGTTTTTTGTTGCCTTAATTTTTTTTTATAATCGTGAAAAAAATTTAATATTGAGAAACAATTTCATTACATTTTTATTTTCATAAGCTTTCATGTTTTTTAATATATATAAGAAAAGTCGTTAATTTTGGTAATATTTTTTATTAAAAAACAAAAAAATATTATATTATTAAAATTTATTATTAAGTTTGATAATTATTAATTTTAGTATTTCTTTATTTTTTATCAACGTGTACAGTTTTTTATTATGAAAATTTTCATTTTGCTTACTTTATTTTTTATAATCATAAAAAATTTTTAAATTTTTTGCATCTGAAAATTTTCTCACTTTGATCCCTGCGGGATTCATATTCACATTTATGGCATGTGGTGCAACTTGTAAACTACAAAATGATTACAATATTGCATGCTGTAGTGGCGAGCAGTGGTCGTTATAAATAGCAGTAGCAAGCAAATTATGACAAAAAAAAAAAAAACCAAAAGGCTTGCTAAAAGTTCGTAAAAAAATCACGTAACATATTTATTACTATACAGAATTATGCTCTCAGTCGAAAATCATACACATTAATGTTTGAAAGGTATTCAAGCGCATTGAGACGTAGGTGAGAGTGTTGATGTGTCTGTGCCTGGATATTTGAGTGAAACTACAAATCACGGACGAAACTACGAAAGTAGTAAAACTCAACTTCGAAATGCATAACTAAATATTATCGCTGAAGAAAGTTTATAAGCATACAGTTGAAGTGGTCAGCAGAGAGAATTGAAAATTAATATTTAACGTAGCAGCTGGTTTTGGACTTTCTTTAGCTTCTTATGTGGAAATAAAGAAACTTAAATTCGATTTTATTTTGATAGCATGGAAATCGCAGTTTCATAAACTACATAAAGTTTTGAGTCGATTTTTGCTTGGTTGGTTGGAAATTCGTTGTCTGCAAAAATTTCAAGAAAAGAGTTGGAAGAGTGTTAAAGAGCTTAGAATGGGACCGAGGTGAATTTGCATTGATCTCATTTTCCAACCGAAAATTCAGTGGACAGAAGTTAAATCTAGGAAAACATTGCATTTTATTTTGAATTTTTCTCCCCCTCTATTAAAGTTTTTATATAAATGTCAATTTTTCCAACCAGTTGTACATTAAATATTTATTTCAATAAATATTTGGAATGTCATATAAATTTTTGAATGATTGCACTTAGTTTAAATACCGATTTTAGTTTTACGCCTGAAAGGATTTTATTTTTTTTTTTTTAATTTTGACAACGAACTGAAAAGCGAGCATTAAAATAAATAGAGTTGCCTACTGTTGTTGCAATAAAATTGTATTTGTGTTATGTTGTTGTACGTTGAATGATTCCATGCATATTTAGGAACCCGAAAAGCATTTCTGTAAAAGTTTTACAAAGTACTTAAAAGTAAACTTGCTAAAATAAGCGATTTATAAGCGTTTTCTAAATTAATTTATTTTAATGTTTAAAGTTAAGACTCTCAAAAAAATCCCTTTTACTGACTAAACCTTGATACTAAATGTTTATCATAATCAACAAATCGAATATAAACATAATATGCATTACTTTTTGTTACTTTCGATGAGTTTTGGATTTTTTTTTCATTTTGTGAGCTATAAAAAATAAACTTTGGTTAGTAAAAAATAAAAATTACTTTTATTATTTTTGGTTTTTTTTTTAATCTAAGAAAAAAAATTAAATAGTTAAAATACTACAAATACTAAAAAAAGTCCAGAAAAAAATATTTGTACATTTTTTCCCTTTTAAATTTGTTAAAATTCTATCCATAAGAATTTATAACATTTTTTAATAAATTTTTTTTTAGTTGGTTGGTATTTTCGGCCTGTTAATTTTTACATATTTTGAAAATTTGTAAGTTTTTGCAAGCTCGAGACCAAATAAACAATAATTCGTAATGAATTTAATTGTCAGTTTTTTGGGAAAAATTGATAATTGGAGAAAAATTACAAAGGAAAAATCAACAGCGATGGATAGGATTACATGTTTCAGAGTTTCCAGGCTCATCATCAGATCCCTTTTCGGACACGGATTCGAACTCGTGTCTGCACCAAAGCCGCTGTTAGAAAACTCCAACACTAAGCAATGATGCCCTGTGACGTCACAATGCACTTATCTCCACTTCAATTAATTCCCTTTTGTTTGTTTGTTCTTGCCAACTGTATACACAAAATTTCTTAAGACATGCAGCCTATATGTTATGATGTGTGTTGGACTTGTTGTTTGTACATATTTACATATGTACGTAAACCCGTGCTATGGTTTCAATGTATTTGTTGTTGGATTTTTGCGGTCTATTTTGTTTACATATTTGTAAGTTTTTGCAAGCTCGAGACCAAATAAACAATAATTCGTAATGAATTTAATTGTCAGTTTTTTGGGAAAAATTGATAATTGGAGAAAAATTACAAAGGAAAAATCAACAGCGATGGATAGGATTACATGTTTCAGAGTTTCCAGGCTCATCATCAGATCCCTTTTCGGACACGGATTCGAACTCGTGTCTGCACCAAAGCCGCTGTTAGAAAACTCCAACACTAAGCAATGATGCCCTGTGACGTCACAATGCACTTATCTCCACTTCAATTAATTCCCTTTTGTTTGTTTGTTCTTGCCAACTGTATACACAAAATTTCTTAAGACATGCAGCCTATATGTTATGATGTGTGTTGGACTTGTTGTTTGTACATATTTACATATGTACGTAAACCCGTGCTATGGTTTCAATGTATTTGTTGTTGGATTTTTGCGGTCTATTTTGTTTACATATTTGTAAGTTTTTGCAAGCTCGAGACCAAATAAACAATAATTCGTAATGAATTTAATTGTCAGTTTTTTGGGAAAAATTGATAATTGGAGAAAAATTACAAAGGAAAAATCAACAGCGATGGATAGGATTACATGTTTCAGAGTTTCCAGGCTCATCATCAGATCCCTTTTCGGACACGGATTCGAACTCGTGTCTGCACCAAAGCCGCTGTTAGAAAACTCCAACACTAAGCAATGATGCCCTGTGACGTCACAATGCACTTATCTCCACTTCAATTAATTCCCTTTTGTTTGTTTGTTCTTGCCAACTGTATACACAAAATTTCTTAAGACATGCAGCCTATATGTTATGATGTGTGTTGGACTTGTTGTTTGTACATATTTACATATGTACGTAAACCCGTGCTATGGTTTCAATGTATTTGTTGTTGGATTTTTGCGGTCTATTTTGTTTACATATTTGTAAGTTTTTGCAAGCTCGAGACCAAATAAACAATAATTCGTAATGAATTTAATTGTCAGTTTTTTGGGAAAAATTGATAATTGGAGAAAAATTACAAAGGAAAAATCAACAGCGATGGATAGGATTACATGTTTCAGAGTTTCCAGGCTCATCATCAGATCCCTTTTCGGACACGGATTCGAACTCGTGTCTGCACCAAAGCCGCTGTTAGAAAACTCCAACACTAAGCAATGATGCCCTGTGACGTCACAATGCACTTATCTCCACTTCAATTAATTCCCTTTTGTTTGTTTGTTCTTGCCAACTGTATACACAAAATTTCTTAAGACATGCAGCCTATATGTTATGATGTGTGTTGGACTTGTTGTTTGTACATATTTACATATGTACGTAAACCCGTGCTATGGTTTCAATGTATTTGTTGTTGGATTTTTGCGGTCTATTTTGTTTACATATTTGTAATGTAAATGTTATGACTTTAAACCAGTTTATAATAAATCGTTGTAAATTATTGTAATTTTTTATATTTTTTAAATTTATTTTTAATGGATAGTAAGAAATAAAAATTACTTTTGACAATCGTTATATTTCCTGCTTTTTAATCTAACAAAAAAAATTTGAAATAAACAAAAGTAATCATACATGTTTTTTAGCTTTAATTTTAATTTTTTTAATTTCACAAATTTATTTATATGGATAGTAAAAAATAAAAATGTTTCCTTTCTTTCCTTTTTATTTTTTCTTTATACTTATATGACATCTGCTTTTGCCTGTTGGGTTAACATTAATGTGCCTGGTAGTTGTGTTATAAATATGCAACGTCAGTTGCTAAATATGCAACACGTGCAACTGAAACAAGCCGAGTTGAAATATTTGAAATGCCCTAAAAAGCTTGGACCGCAGTTAATTAATGCGCAAGCGGGGAAAGAATTTTAATCCATTTTTGTAAAATGTAGTAAAAGTGAAAGAGTGCCTGCAATTTGTTTCCATAATTAATTTCGCTTTCACTGCTTAAGTTACTGCAGAAACTCCACAAATTTCCATTCGAGTGCATGCTTTTGCTACTTCCCAAAATAGAAAATAGTTAAAGCGCATTTCGTTGTTGAAATTAATAAAAAATGAATAAAAGCTGAAATTCTATTTCAATTACAAAATTTGCACAATGACAGTGAACCAAAACTGATAATGAATTACATATATACAATCAGACTGCCTATCCCTATCCTATTCCTATTCCTATTCCTATGTGGTTCATTTTTGTTGGAAAATTCGATTTTTCACAGTCAACATTTATAAAATTTGTTTGTATACAGATTGTGTAGGATAAATTCTATTTAAATAACCACATAAACTTTGCAATTGAAAATTCATAAAAAGTTTCTGCTAAAAATTATTCAACAAGTGTGCGCCACTTACGAACTTAACACACGCCGAAAGCAAACCCATATATGGGCGATATATGTATATACATATGTGCGTAAAATGGATATTAAATTTTTAATTAACTTTCGTGCCACAATAAAATAACAAATTTTTTGTCAAAATAAACCTTTTCATTTTACCAGCATTGTCTTAATGGATTCGTACAAAGGGGCGATGGCCTTTAGAGTTAATACTCTTACTTTGAACCGCAAAAATCGGCAGTAAAAATATATTGGTGAACCCTATTTTAATTCATGTGAAGAGATTTTATGACTTTGCTAAATTTATTTTTATAAATTGTCAGTGCAATTGAAATTTGGGAAAAAACTTTGTGGTCACCGACTAAAATCTCGTCAGCAAAAGCTGCCTGACCATGATTGTGACCAACACTTATAAATAATTGTTACTTAACCCTATCCGTAGTGGAAACCATTTGCTTGACCGGGAAATTAATCTCTTGATTTAACTCGTACGTATTTATGGTTTTGGTTATGTTTATGGTTGTGGTTATTTCAATTTCAATTTCAATTTATTAACACTTAGGTTGTAACTGTAAGACAAAGTCTTTTAAAGTACATCATCAGTAACAAATATCGACAAATAATTGAGAAATAAAAACAAAATCATTAAACTTAAACATTGCAATTCTTATGGAATAATTAACATTAACTTATAAACTTATAACTAAATAGAATAGACTTGTTGGAGTGATTTAATGGAATGAAGAAAAGAAGGAACCAGAAGTAACAGAAGGAAATAAAAGATGGGAAATGTTTTAAGAATGCAATCACCAAAATCACTGAGAACAGAAGTAATCGTAGATCACCGTTTTGTAGCTGCTCCAACTCAAGCCTGATGTAAGAGGTTGTTTATGTTTATTGTCATGGTTGTGTTTAAGGTTTTGGTTTTGGTAATGCTTGTGTTTATTTTTATAGCCTTGGTTAGTGTTACGGTTATGGGTATGGTTATGGATATGGTTATGGTTACGGTTAGAGTTACGGTTATGGCTATGGTTATGGTTACGGTTATGGTTATGTTTATGTTTATGTTTACGGTTATAGTTAGGATGCTTATATTTATGGGTATGTTTATGGTTATATGTACATATGTATATATGAATATGATTATGGTTATAGTTAGGCTAAACTTCAGCTTTGAATTAACTTGGAAAGCCTCTAATGCATGTACATACATAGGTATGTGTATGTGTGAGTAATTGCTAATGAGATGCGCATGTGATAAAATAACTTTTGTTTTGTGTATGTATTTAATATTTTGAACTCTGACCCGCAAGTGTTTGCTGTATAACTAAACCGCTCAAACTAAGCTCCAGCTTTAGTTCAAAGATCTAGTTAAATGATATAAATTATTTGATGGCTTTATTTGGCAATGCAGACAATAGTTGATGGCACAAACAAATAAAATGAAGTCTCGCAAGTTCACAGAACTTCAGCTATTGTTCATCACACAATAAAGTATATCAGTAACGTTAATGTGTTGCTATAGCAATCACGATAATAAATGTAAATAGTAGTGTATGAGTATTCGTATATTTGCTATGCGTACTTAATACCAATGAATATGAAAACTTTTTTTTTTCGAAACATTTGACATGTACTTTCACACAAAAAAAAAAAAAAAATTAACCAGCTTTAAAAAATAATACGAAAAGTTTAGTCATCAGCATTCACATCAAACGAAATAGGGTGCTTGGATTTTTTTATTGTATGGTGGCACTCTTGATTAACGTGAACAAAGTTTTTAGGACTTTTGTTTTCTCTGCTTGACAAGTAGTTAATATAAAAATAGTTTTGACATGAAATTTTATTTAAATAGAATAAGATTGCCATTATGTAAATACATATCTGAAAAGTTTTGATATGGATGAGTGATAAATAGAACCTTTATGGACCTTTTGCAAATGAATTCGAACTGTGTGGGGAAAAATAGATTTTTTAAATAACTCGCCTTTGCTCGATGCAGTTTTGATATGTTTAAATAAAATGAAGTAAATTCAAACACAAAAATCTCTTCTAATAATTCATGCATAAAATGTTTTCGTAGAACTTTATTAACTAAGTATCAGCCTGAACCTCAGTATTTTTGTCTTACATCCAATTAAAAACGCTTCACTCTTGAAGCCCTCTCGAATAACAATCAACCAACATTCAACTACACATGAATTACTACCAAAAGCTCTATTGAATAACTTAATTTAAATATTATTTCGTTGCTTTTTAGTTTTGTAAAATTCAGGCCATATACATACAAACATACATATAGATAGAGAACATGACCTTCTAAAACATACAAACAGTTAACCATTGCTACAAAAGCTAAGAACAACAAGTATCACATTGGCACAAACACATACAACCTCATGCAGCTTTCCACACTTACCAATTCTATAACAACAAATATAAAACACTCACACGTACACACTTACACTCTCACTCACGCATGTATGAGTACTTGATTTCGTTTCTTAATTATCAAGGACGATAAAGAAACGTTTTGTACATTTTTGTTATTGCTCTTTTTGCCTTTTCTCTCTTTATTTATTTTTTTGATTACATTGTTTACACGTTTTGCGGTCATTGAGACCATTTTTGTGTGTTTAATTTGAGTGAGGAAATTAGAAAATTGTACTATCCTCTAGGGAAATTTAAATTGTTCATTTGCTTAGGTTGTTTTTTGGTATGTGGTTAGAATATTTAATAAAGTGTAAAATGTATTTAAAAGCTTTAAATGCTTTTAAGGTTGCCTAAGTCGCATTAAGATGAAAGAAAATTCGTAATATTTGGGCACGTGCGACAGTTATTTAAGAAAATTCAAAATTCTCTCGTTACAAAACTTGTATAACAAAACAATGAGCTCAAACGGAGTGGCTGATTAAGTGAGATATTTTTGTTTGCAATCGTTTATATTTTCCAGAGCCTTCGAAGTACATTGCGCATACAAATGCTACTCTGTTTGCTTTTTTTATTTTTTTTTTGCTTTCAGCACCAGTTAGAACATCCAGTTATAAACTTCTCATCATTTTGCTTAACCTTATCTTTCAGTTTTTGTAGGCTTAAAGGTTTTAGTGTTTGTAGTATATCTCAAGTCAGCTTCTGACGTTCATTCTTCAAAAAAGAAAAAAAACACTTTGAGTCTTGTTTGCATTTTCGTCCTTGCACACATTCTCTATTCAACTCTGTTAGTTATTTATGAGTTTATCTGTACTGAAGCCTTTTATCTCCAGCTTTTCTGGATGTTTACATTTTTGTCCTTCCTTTCTCTACATTTATCGTACTTCCTTTTTGGCTCCCTTTTATTTTATTTATTTTTTCTAGACATTTTCGCTTTTCTTCTCTATTTTTTTTTTATTTATATTTCTTTTGTTTCCATATAACCCGTCCTTACTTACTTAGTTTCACTTCAGTATTCCTTGTTTTACCCTTTCTTCTCTTCTAAATTTTTTTGTTTTTAATTTTTTTTCTCTATTTTCTCTAACTCCATCTTTTTTTTTCCCTTCCGTGTTTCACTAATACATTTTTCCGATTTTTCTTAAGGTTTCACATTTGGCACCGTTTTTGCTTTCCTTTTTCTTTCTTTCCATCCTCTTTTCACTACTTTTTCTAATTTTACATTTGTATGAGCTTATTCTGCTGTTTCTAAATTCTTTCTCCATTCTTTCCCTTTGTTTATTTTTTTGTTTTATGCTCTCCATCAATTTTCATGCAAGCCTTATCTTTTTTTTATAACTTTTCCTCTCGTTTTAAAATTTTTTTTAACCGCTTTCCCCATTCTAGCTTTATTTTTTTTCTCTTTCTATCTTTCTCTCTCTCTCTCCTTCTCTTTCGTAATCTTTCTTTTGTTATTTACTTTAACTTATTCAGCCTCGATATATGTAAGTATTTTTCGCTATCTTCCTTCCATAAACAAAAATACTTTTATTTCGTGCTATTTCTTCTATTCCTTCTCATCCGCATTTCATTCTTCTTTTTCTCCATTCCCTCCGCCTATTTTCATTGCTGCCTTTAGCTAAACTTTTCCAGAGCTTGCCATAATATTTTTGGAAAAACTCACCAATTAACTCCACTTCAAACTCCTCCAAGCTTCAACGACCTTTGTTGAGAAATGTGCGCCACTGGGCATTTGCACTCATAAGCATTTAATACACCAGAATTTCAAAGCAAAAAGTCCAATAGAAGCGAATGTCGAAATGTAAATGCGGAATGCATTGCTGGTGAGTTATCTCTTGGCAAACTTGCATGTATGCATGTATGTGTGTGTGTGCGTGTGAGCTAGTGGCGACACGATGACGCCAGATTGAAGCATGCGGCGACTGCCAACTGTCGACTCTGGACACCCAAGCATTTGCTTTGTGTTGCGCTCGTCCTTTGTTCTTTGTTTGAATGCGGGAAAAGGACACACGTTCAGACGCGCAACTATGCACAGTGCACAGACGTTTTACAAAAACAAAACAAAGTTGAAACAAAAGGCCGTCTAAATGTCAAATAAAACAGATATTTATAAGCACATTGCAGCCGTTTGGATTGCAGTTGTCTTTTTTGTATTGGTTACTGAACCAGTTCTGTTTCGATAAAGGGGTAAAAATTAATATCTAGTTGGTTGGTACTAAATAAACCAGAGGCACTAAACTTTTCACAATAATTTAAATGAGAGTATGGGGAAATATACACTGTACAAATTTCTGTGTATTATAAAATTCAAAATCGAACTAAAATTGGTTAACTAGTTGGTTCTACAAAAAAAAAAAAAAAAAAAAAATGGACTAGTTTCGAAGTAGTTTACAACTAGTCCGCTTAACTGCAGGGGTAGCACATACGTCAGTTTATTTAGACATACATTTTCCTCCATTTAAATATTTGCCAAAGTATATGTAACATGTAATTGTGTCAACGGCAAAGTTAGCTTGCGCCTCGGGTATAATTATTACCTCTCACTTTACCAAACAACGAACTCAACTATCATAGACACATAGCGATATACGAGCATATACACATTCATTCATACATACATAAATTCATACATATATAAATAGCATATCCTCAGGCATTGCGATTGTTTTAATTCCAACGTCCCTTAGCATTGCCGCACGGCCGCTTTTGTCATTGTCTTATTATCCTTGCTTGCAGGCGTAGCTTAAAGTTAAATTTTTTTCTCATTTCTTTTCGCTTTTGCTTTTGCTTTTATTCATATTTTCATTATCCAATTTCATTGCTACGAAAACATTCTTTTGTTGTATGTGTAAGGCATTTATAAATGCGGCAAACTGTTTTTTACGCCTGTGAATAAACCTACTCCTTGCATGGGGTTGCATACTCGTTTTATAGGCAACTGAGTATGTGTCTTAGATTGTATTTGAGTTATACTAGCTAGGTCCGAAGAAAAAATAGATTATTGGTTCCATTTCAAACTCGGGCCAAGATTAATTTTTCGCAAAATAATTGTTTGTCGAATTCTCTTTGCAAAATTGAATTAATATCAAATTATTATGAGAACTAAAATCATTAATGTTAATTCTCTTTGCTTTTAAAAAGCGAGTTAAGGGCAGTGACATTAATTCCATTGCCATTATGACACAGTACCTTTTTGTATTGCGGGGAACGAATTAATTTCAAATTATTATGAGAATTGGCACATTGATATTAATTTTCTTGGATTTTGAAAGGTGAATTAAGGTCAGTGACATTAATTCCATTGACATTATGACATATCACCCATTTATAATGCGGGGAACGAATTAAAATAAAATTATTATGAGAATTAACGTCATTGATATTAATACCCTTTGATTTTGATAGGTGAATTAAAGTCATTGACATTATGACACATCAACCATTTTTAAAGTGGGGAGAAATGAATCTATGTATATCATGTGATGAATGCTTTCTGCCAGGACATATCCGAGTAACCCTGGATCTACTGCGAACTGGCTTCTCTAAAAATTAAACTCTCAGGACTAATAAGAAAAGGCTTTGGATAATTTTCTCATATTTCTGCCTTGGTAAAAAAACATGAAGTTCCGAGCACTGGCTATAAATATTATGAAAGTTGTTAGTGAAAAGAAAAAAAAAATATTTTGTTATTCAGAATGAAGTAGAGAATTTATAAGGTGAAACGGCTTGAGAAGGTTTTACAGGGTGCCACCTCTTATTTTCAAAATATTAAAAACCGGCATTCTTAAATACTTTAAACTGTTGATATTATTTTTATATTTTTTTTTATATTCTCATACATCTTTTTTATGTCCGTCTCATAGGAAAATGTAATAACATGATGAGTAGAACAGAAAACCCACTAGGCGTATGAGTAACATAAAACGACCCTATGATTACACATCTGATATGTGATAATCATAATAAGTAATAACATAAATTATAGTGACGCATTTAGCTCTTACAAACTGATTAAGTGAAAATATTTCATACAAAACAAAAATATTAGCAGTGCGGAAAATGTGAGATAGATAATTGTAATAATAACGCGTTTGATAGCAATTTGGCTGATAACGAAATTGTGACAGAGTGGAGAATAAATTATGGCAAGTGCTATAACAGCTGTAGGTCTGGCAGCCATTTGGTTGAATGAGGAACAATGAAATAATAAATGAAAGTGTAAACAGAAAGCAAAGAGTGAGAGATACTCGTAGATGTATGTATGACACTGAGTGCCACTTAAAACGGCACAGTTGGTGCTTTGAATATATTTCGCGTGTTTCTTTAACTAAAATGCGGCTGTAAATTTCGTATAAAAAAATTTTTGTTTTGAAAAAGTTTTCCCAAGTTTTTAAAAAAAAAAACCAAAAAAAAAATTTTGGGGAATTTAAAAAACGGTGTGGAAATTTTGAAATTTTGAGGAAAGAAATTCAAATTTGAGACAAGAATTTCAAAATATTTTCTAGTATGCAGTTTTGTTGCTTATTCAATTCTTGTGTAGCGAAGTGCAAGTTTAAAGCTTTCGGAAATTCCGTTGCTTTTTGGAAATTTTTTTCTTCTTACAGTTTGATTTAAGAAAATTATAAGGGCTTGTTATAGTAATTTAATTTTCATGGAAAAAATATCAAACACTATGTCGAAAAAAAACTATCAAAAATCTACCAAATTTTTTACAATCTTAAGACTTGCACTTTGTGAGATTAGAATTTAAAACGCCACAAAACTGTGTACTTGAAATATATTTTGAAACTCTTGCCTAAAATTGTAAATTTTTGAATCAAATTTGAAAATTTTTCCACTTTTTTTGAGTTTCCTAGAGTTTTTAAAATTTTTTCAAGAGCTTTTAAACACTGATTTAAAAAATTCCGTAACACAAAAAATCTGTGTTTTAAATAAAATTTAAAAATTAATTTTCGTTTTAGAAGTTTTCCAAATATATTAGTATAAACACTCTTTTATGAGTGCCACTCACGGTACATGTTTGATCCCTTTTACTGCTTTATGCATGCACACATCAAGCCTCTTAATCCTCTTCCATGTTTAATTACTAACTATTTATTTAATAAGTAATACAGCCACAGCTTAGACATTCATTTTTTATTAACCAACAACTCTGAAAGACTCAACTCTCTATATAAGTAGGTCTTTACAGTGAATATTCGCAAAGTACTTGTTTGCGTAAGAAAGAAATAAACAAATTATTAACTAAGCTTAGCGCGCGTACAAATATCTAACAAGAATAATTGCATTTGTGATAATTATACGGGGAATTACATGTGATTAGATGGTAACCCTAGGCATTGTTAATGATATGCCGTACACGTGTGCATAAATGAATTTTTTGTACAATAAAGAAATATATGATTGGATATGTGCTCGCTCAAATACATTTGTATACGAACCACTAATGTGTTGTTTACATATACTTAAATATTTCAAACATTTATGGAATACAATACAACAAAAAAGTAGCAGCTTTGTTGTACTAATAACAATAGCGAGTACGGTTTGGTGTGAAGCGGGGTTTGGTATGAGTAGGATAAAGAAGAGAGAAAAACAATCAGCTGAGTGCCTGTTGAGCATATTATTTAGAAAAGGGAAATTTTAACCAACTTAGACATCAGCTATATTTTAAAAAAATTATATATGTATATTTCATAATGCGATGGAAGCGCTTTTTAAATTTCAACTTTTCCGCGGGTTGAAGTTCTATGAAATTTCTGTTTAAATATGTGCAATGCTTCCATTCAAGCCACGATTGTGTACAATTACCAAAAAAAAAAAATTTTAAATGAAATACATAAGTAAATAATTGGAGTAGAGACTCTGAAAGAGTTTTGTATACAAACTAATCAAGCAAAGTTACTACGCTAACTACAAAGACTGCTACCACCTGCTCATCGCTTCATTTGTTACGTATACGCCGTGTGATGCCGACTAAATTAGTACGCCAAATGTAGCTAATATCTAAAAGAAACAAAACGCTGTATAAAAAAAGATAAGGGCATTGAACACAATACTCTAGAGAAAACACTAAAGCATAGAAAAAGAAGTTAGCAAAGCAGTGAAATTAAATTCTTGCCAAAAGCTTTAGTGAAATAATTTTTTTTTTTGTTTTGTGAAACAGACCAAAACCGCAAACCGCACAATTTCCTTAAAATCAGGTGGGCTGCTTGCGCAATTCAAATAAACAGCTGTGACTTTTGCCTCTTTTTTGTTTATAATTTTTTAACTTAAACAACGAACACAGATATTTAGCAGATTGCGAAAATGTTGAGAGTTGAAAGTTTTTTTTTGCACTCAAAGGTTTTTGTGCGCTGGCACCGAGTGCATTTTGTGTAACTTTTGTATGCATATTTGTTGTTGTAGCTGGTGGTAGTGTTGGCAATGTTGACCTCAAGCGTGTTGTGTTATTTGTACATACATACAAAGGAGCCAACGAAAGATGGCAAAGCATATGAAAAGCCGCAATGCCAACAAATGCTAATGAAGCGCAGCAACGCTTTCGTTTCATGAATGTGTTTGTGTTTCACTCTGTGGCGCCTTATGCAAACTCGCTTTTGCTTTGCTATTTTCTATTTGTGTTAATTCCACAAAACAATTTGCGCGCTAAAATGCAATAAATTTACGTTTTCCGGCTGTAATTTAAAAGTTAGGGCTTTGAAGTTTGTCAGCGAATGTTTTATGGTTTTGTAATTTAAAAATGCAATAGTTTGATGGCGCGTTGTTAGATGTGGCATTGCAACTAAATTAATATTCATATTTGTAATAATTTTATTTTCGATTTGATTGGCCAGAGTGCCATGGCGTATGCGTAGCTTTTTATTTGAGTTTCACATTTTATGTTGCGTATACGACGTGTATTACCTGCTTGATATGACAAAACCGATTTGTTGAAATTTTGCACACAGCTACATACATACATTTTAGTCATACAAAACCAAGCTCATGTTTAAAAATTGCATTTTTGAAAATTTGTGGGCGTGGCAAAGTACCGAATTCGTTGAAGAATTACGGCGCTTTTGAGTTGTGACTTCTAGGGAACGGCTCATACGTACGAAATGAAAATTATTTTTACCATTCAGAAGGTATTTAAATCAGCTTTTGAAAATACAAATTTTTTGGATGAAAAAAAAAAATACAAAAAACTAAACAATTTTTAATTTTCAGCTATATATTAATATTTTATAAATCTATTTTAAAATTTTTTTCTTTATTTTTTGATTCTCAAAGTGTGCTTTTTAGATTGATTTTTGATAAAAAAATTATTTTGCATCTTTGAATATTTTTTTTGTGTTTTTCAAATTTTTATTATTTATAACTTTATTTTAGTTTATAAATTTTTTTTTTTTTTTAATATCAAAATGTGCCCTTTTTAAAGCTTTGAACTCATTATATGGTTTTTAGTAAAAAAAAAAATTTTAGTTGTGCTGCATCTTTGAATATATTATAATTTTTTTTATTTTGTTTTTAAAAATTTTTTTATTTAAAATTTTATTTGATTTTATTAATTTGTTTATGTATTTTTTTTTTTTTTTTAGTTTCAAGGTGAACCTTTCTTAAAGCTTCAAACTCATCAAATAGCTTAGAAGCTACTTGGGAACGTTCACAAAAAAAAACTTCTAAACCTTATTGCAGTCATCCGAAATATTTGAAAAAGCTCTATCAGTACATACCTAACACCCCACTACAGCTAAATGTGTTTTATAACTTTCCAGACCGGCCAGCTCAACCTAACTTAACTCCTTAATGAGCATTTTAATTCTACACAAATAAATTTAGATATTTAAATTTTTTTTTTTTTTTTTTCAATATTATTAAACAAGTTGAATCAAGGAAAATTAAAAAAAAAACTTTTTTGTAGTTATAGTTTTCAAGTCTAGTATTCTCTTTTTAAGAATTTGTAAGCCATTTAGCATTGAGCATTAAAAATATATGTATGCCAACGAATTGAATTAAATTCATTGCTGATGATATGAAACAGCCAAATATTTTAGTTCGCTAAGTTGCAATGTTGTTAATTTGCATATCAAAATATGCCATTTACTAGTCCACATACATACATATGTACATACGAGCACATTTATGCATACATACAAAGATACCAATATTAATATTCCTAGTCAAGGTAAACTGTTGCAATTTCTACACATGGACTGCTGCTATCTGCTCAGGGTAGTTTATTTGACAGCTGTGTGCCATTAGAGATAGCGTTATGACCGCGCGCTAATAACACACTAACAACACGAAAAAAAGCATGCAAATTTGTATACAAACAGACTCCCATATAAACAAACACAAAATTAATGTAGAGCTTAATACCATTTTATTATAATCGTGGTTAAATACCATGAATATTCAAATGAAACTAATGAGCCAGAGAAATTATTGCATATTCACAGAATAGTTGCGCAGGTGGCGGGGAAAGTTTGTTTATGTTAAAAAGGAAAGAAAGAGCGACATCTGAAAATGCAGCAAAGCTGAAGAGTTGCAATTCGACAATTTATGCGACAAATTAAGCACAAATTCAAGCGATTAGGCGCGGTTAACATAGCATTTTGCAATTATACGGATATGCAAGCGGGGTATTTTGTTGATTGAAATTTTGATTGTAATGTGGGAAATTTTCCAAATAAAAGGTAAAATTGAAATAGTTTGCACAATGACAATATTTTTGCGGCATTTAGGTGAACTGTATAAAAAAAATTTAAATAGCATAAGTACTTTTTAGCTTATTTCAATAATTTGGAAAAAAAATTATTGCTCATACGCCATGGCGTACAGTGTTTCGCTTATAAGGAGGCACGGCGAAAACAGAGTTGGGAACAGAGGATATTTGTAATGAAATAGCATAAACATTATCTTCCTGCAATTTTTTTAGTCGCCACTAAAATTATTGAGAAAAGTTATCAGGCAAAAACAAATTTTAATAAACAAAAAATTTTCAGCATTTTCCATATCAGCACCACAAAATTAATAAACTGCTTTCTATACAACAAAGCACATACATTTTTGATTTGAAAATTTAAAATTTAAATAAATAAGTTATTAATAAAATATTCATATGAAAATCATAAACTTACACCACAAATAAAACTAAACATTGTAAAACCACAAATAAGTATTTAATAATAAAACAAAAACCAACAAACGCCACTATGACACAAACAGAATAACCACAGCAGCTGTAGGGAATATTTGGGATTGGCAATAATTTCAATTTCTGAATTTCATTATTGAATTTGTGCCACCCTTCCAACCTTTTGAGGAAAATTGATTTTACTGCAATTTATATAAATAAATAAAACAAACCCGTTCCTGGAAACTTATTTACAAATTTTATGCTATGTTTACTTTTCGTTGAAATTCTTTTTTTAAATATTTATTTTAGATACTGAATATGGCAATTTGAAATATTTTTGGAAAAATACAATGATCCTCTAAAGTATTTTTGGCCTTATTGCTTATTGACTCATACATTTCGAGTGAGCTTTCTAGTAATACAATTTTTCCTTTTAAAATTTATTCAAATAACCAACAGGCTCAAATTTCTATTTACTAGCCGTAACAACTGAATAGCCAGAAATCATTTTTGAGTCAATAATTCAGCAATTTTCAAACTGCAGTCGTAAAAAGTAAAAGTAAAAAAGTAATAGTTGCTGCACTGGAGTTTTCAGAAATGTTTGATTATTATCAGCATTATAGCGTCCAACAGGAATGAGTTTTAGCAAACATGCGCGCTGTTTAATTTAATTAAAAGTTGCAGTTAAAAACATATAATTTCAGCGTAACTGTTCAGTCTGAAAGAAAAACTATAATTACTTTAATTGCAAAAATCGACCAAACAGCAATAATTACATACACACATAAAAGAAATAAATGTCTGCACCAAGAAGTCAAACCAACTAGTTGCAATTGCACTTCGAACTTGTATGAACGCCAACTGCAACTAGTAAGCCAAGCTTTTTTCCATATAAGCAAACGATATTTTGGGCATAATGGTGCCCCCTGAAATTTGAAATGTTAGATTTTGGAGAGAAATATAAAAGCGTCAAATTGGATTAAAATAGATCCAAACTATCCTACTTCAACTTTAGTTGTGAAAATATTTTGAAGCTCTCCGTATGTGAAAGCTAAGTACACGAAATACATGAGCTTTGACGTAGGAACCATCAAATAAAAAAATAATAAATTGGGCTGGAATCTTTCTGAAGCATTACTGGCTGATTCCGAAAGCTTTTAATTTTTGTTGTTATCGCCTGGTATTTTCCGGACTAGTTTGAGTTGAGTTATGAAACTCTTGCCTGAAACTACTAATTTATCTGAGCAGCCTGGTATTGCGCTGCAGTTGTTGCTATGAATGTGTGTTTGTATACATGTTAGCATAAGTTGGAATTTTAAAAGCTTGTAACATCAAAAAATTGATTGTCGAGGGAAATGCAGCAGCAGCACAGGGCTACAGACGCAATGCGGCAGAAATTTTGTGCAAATGTAAACGAACGCACACAAAGCAAAACAAAAAGGACTACTGGTACACACATACACACGCACAAACATAGATAAGTATGCATATTCATCACACACTCACATGCCATCATATAACATGTAATGAGGTTAATTGCTATTGCCATTTTTGCTGTTGTTAATCTACGCTTGTTGATTGTTGTTGCGCATATTGGCGCCAAACGTTGATGGCTTGACTTCCTACGATAATTCATTGTCTTTATGCAACACTTCTATGCAACATATGTACATACATACATACATATGTAAGTATATACGAGCATGTGTTATGTACGATGTGGCAAGTTGAAAGGAGCTAAAGAGAGAGAGTAGTGTCTGACAACATGACCGCCAATAATTCATTGCATTGCAGTAGCAGTACTTAGCTTTTAACAAATTGTTGTAGTTAGCTGCTTATGTTGAAAATATATATCGTTTTGCATATAAACAAAAATGCATGGCGTACATAAACTTTCCTGCGACCCTAAATCAACTTCAAATAAATTTTAGTTGTGGAAGCGTTTAAATGCCACATTTCACGCAAACCCTTAGCGGCCAATGCACTTTGCAACAGATACTAAATAGTTAATAGTTAGTGGCTAAAATACGGTTAATTGCAAGTAACTAGTGTATGTATGTATGTGGTGCTGTGCTTTTTTAGGTTGCAATTGTTTTCTTTATAGAGATTGGGCAGGAGTGTATGCAAAATAATTGGAGAGTTAAATCAAAGTGAGGGAATTTATGAAAGAGCTAGATAATATAGCATAACATAACATAACATAACATAACATAACATAACATAACATAACATAACATAACATAACATACCATAACATAACATAACATAACATAACATAACATAACATAACATACATAACATAACATAACATAACATAACATAACATAACATAACATAACATAACATAACATAACATAACATAACATAACATAACATAACATAACATAACATAACATAACATAACATAACATAACATAACATAACATAACATAACATAACATAACATAACATAACATAACATAACATAACATAACATAACATAACATAACATAACATAACATAACAAAATATAACATAACATAACATAACATAACATATGCTCACGATGACTTTGTTATGAAAAAAATCTCATTTCTCCCTATACCACCCTCCGTAGTGCCCTTAGAAAATACAAAAAAATTCCCTCATGCAATCTGGATTCAAACGAACATACTCCTGCTCTCACATGTGTAGCTAAGAGAGCTTAAAAACAGTCGAAAATATATGTAAATATTGAATTTGAGACACTGTGTATTTACGAACATATGGCCTCTACTATGTTTTAATCTACTTTGCATATTTATTGCACATCAAGCTATTACCACGCCTGGCAGTATAGTTTGCCATATGAGCACACAAATCCGTCTAACGCTTAAAGCAAAACCACCATCCAGCGTAGAGCATTTGAATGTTAATGGGCAACAATCTAACATTCACTACATATGTACATATAACATTTATTTACAAATGTTTTTATAAATCGTTTTAGTTGTATTTTAGACATATGCCATTTTTTAGTTGGAGCTGTTGCTTTTGTGGTTAAATAAAACACAAAACAAAAAAAATGAAAAATGAAAAACCAAATAGCCACACATTAATCAGTAGAGAGATTCCTTTATTTTCGGCGCCAACACGCTGCGTTTTTTGGTTCCTCAACACCAATTTGCGCCTAAAAGTAGATATACATTTGCGCGCTTTTTGTGTTGAGTTATGTAGGGGTTGAATGTTTTGCCGACGTGATTTTAATATAAATTTGAATGAAATTATTTCACAACTTCAAGTCTATGGTCCTCGTAGATAAGGAGGATTTTTTCTAAAGTAAGGGAAAATGTGGTTAACTAAGTAGATGTTGAGGTAATTGGGTAGTTAGTGTAACCCCTGCAGGGATTTGTTATTGTTTCTCTCAATACCATTTTTACATACCTATATTTATAAAATGAGAATTAAGATGTTGGTTGAATTTGTATTAAATGCATGTTGGACAAAAGATTTGCACGAAAAGTGAGAAATATCCATAATATTAAACAAAAATTGCCTAAAATTGTGCAACAACTTTCCTTAATTCATTTTATTAATTTGATTTTGTGTTGCCTACTTTTAGGTGTTGAAAGTAAACTTAGCAGTCCAACACTACACGTACAGGCATAAGAAATTAAAATCTTTGTTTTCATAGGACATGCTCAAGCAAAAAGGATCATTTCAACTCATATAAGGAAATCGAAACTGGCGTGCTATTTTCCAACTAGTTCCAAACTAGTCTCATAATAGTTACACTTATTGCATTTACTAAAATTTATAGTTCCTTAGCATTTTCCAAGACTACTTCACCAATTGAAAACTTTTTTTTTTAAACATAGTATGTAAATATATCTTGGTTGTTAATGCTAAAAAAATAAAATTTTTTTAAATATTTATCATAATTTGGTGACTTAGATTTAGGTTGATAAAATCTTTGACCTCGCAATAATCAATCGAGAGGGCAATGCTGGAAATAGTTAAGTTTCGTCCAAAGCGGACTTTGATTATTTTTATTTAACATATTTTTTTCTGAGAACGTTTTTTTTATGGGTGAAACACACTCGGGGTGTTCTCGTTTTGCAAAATCTACCTTCACACCGCCACTAAAACCTCGCTAAGTAAAACAACTAATTCATACCACCCAATTAACATTAACAACAATTGATATGTATGTGGCAGCATATAAACATAGTTCTCGGCCGTAACCACATCACTCATACTCAAACTAACTGGAAATAAGCGAAATGACACGCATTTACCATTAATGACTTAGTGTTGTGACGTTACCATTAGCATAACAGCTGATTTGCCAGCCAAACCGCATAAATGAATTATGTAATATATCACTTTGGTGTATTTGTAGCTAAATATCGTCGTGTCATTACATTTGACAATATCATCCTACAACTTGCCTAATCATTCACTTAAGCGCTAATGTGCGTAACATCACTCAAATAAATGCTCGACATTAAAATGGCATCAGGCATTAGCCATCAAGGTTGAATGTTGCAAAAAAGGAATATTTAATGCTTTCTTAATTTAGTTGGAATGGATTAGTAGGCTGTTTGAGTAGTAGACTTCAAGGCAGAGAAAAAAGTTTAAACTAGAAAATTGCATCAAACTGCCTTTTGTACTAATACTTTGCTTGCATTTTCTGCAAGAAGTAGTTGTTCTTGTTGTTAGTGATGTGATGCAGGATCTCCTTATAGTGCTTGCGGCGATGCTTTATTATGTCCATTGGTGGCGGTCCTTCATTTCATGGCTATCGGTTTTCTAGGGTGACTTGTGATCGTAATCGTCAGCGTCATCGTGATCCAGAAAACTCGAACTTGTAACCCCAAACACCTTTTCATTTCCATTTCTAGCTATTTTGAATTCCTGAACTTTTGTCTGAAAATTATTTGCATTTCCTATTTTGCAATTTCGCTGAAAATTATTAAATTGTATTTGATTTTCATTTGCAATTCGCTAACACCAAAAGCAAACAAAAACTTCCAAATGCTGAGCTCATACTAAACTGACACCTGACTAAGTGTTTATGTACTTAGCAAACAAAAACGCAGGTGGAGAGTAGAAATAACGTATTGAGGCATGTTAGTGTTATGGAACTACGTAAATCTATCACGAGGGTAGTTTAAAAATTCGGTGATAAAAACTAAATAAAAATTTCAAAAAATTTTTTTTTTATATACCTCGATGCCTTGGGAATATCAAAATATTAAAAGGTGTCGAAAAAGACTACTTCTCGAATGAGGATTTCTCGACAAATTTCTTGGGTGGAGTAATTTCCTAAGGTCATGCTGAGCGAGTGAGCGGCTCGTGGTACTTCTTGTTTTAAATACAGCAGAAACTGTAAAAATATTTCTCTGTGATCTTTCACTTGGAAATACGTCTAAAGCAACAAAAATAAAAACTTTCAAACTGCCCTCGTAATCAATTTCATTTGCTCTGACGCACTTTTCACGTTGTCCGCTTAGGCATTTCTAATATGAATATATTAGTTTTGTTTTTGTTTTACTTTTTTTTTTTAAATTAACTTAAACATAATTTAGTACAGATAGTAACTTGTGCTACCTGAAAATGGACTTTGCTGAACTTTGATAAATTTATCTCACGCACCCTACTTTCATCCTATAATGCATGCTCCACTACCTCGACATCCCTTCGTTCACCCGTACCTACTTATAATACCCCGTCGGCATTACCCTCTCTTCAATTGTGTATGACGTCTAGCATTGATAAAAAATCTTGCTTTGATCACACCCACCCCATTTTGCGTTTTCAATTCATCTGCTCAATTGACGCTTCAATGGAAAAATGCGTGTTCTGAATGTAAATAAACATTCGGCATATGTCGCTAATGAATACACCTAAAACTTTTTTTTTTGTAAAAGCTGTTTGTTTGCATACACATTGAAAACGCGAGAAAAAATTTTGAACTTGAAATTCTTACAACCAACGACAAGTTTAATTTTTCTCGTTGGCAAAAAAATATTTACAAACATTTTTTGTTTGTTTTTGATTTTAAATTTTTTTTTTGTTTTGACCGGCAATTTTTTTTTTTTTAAGGAGAACAAGTATTTCAAAAAATTTTTTTCGGTTTTATTTTTATTTTTTAATTTTTATATTTTTTTAATTTTGTTATTTTTTTTATTCATGTAATGACACTTTTCTAACACAGTGTAAAATTCAAAAATGGAATATGCGCAAATTTGCTTTGACTTAAGCATTTCGAGTGTTTGTTGATTTCGCCAACTTTTTTGATTTGCTATTTGTTTTTGTTTTTGTTTTTGCGTGCTCATTTAATTTTACGTATAAGCTAACTAATTGTTTACTAGATATTTCTTAGTTTGTTTTGTTTACAATGTTTTGGCTTCTTTATTTATTTCGTTTTCTGCACAATTTTCCTCATAGAATTTGCTGTTCGTGGAAAAAATTAAAGGTGGAAATGTTTTAGTTGATTTGGTTCTGTTTTTACAAATCTTTCTTGCAGAGTTCGAGAATAGTACCTAATCATTTTGAAAATATGCACTGCAAAAATTGTATATTACACTGAACAAATTTTTTTTGGAAAAAATTTAATTTAATATTGGGGAAATACAGGTTTAAAAAAAAATTTTTTTTTCAAACGTTCTCCGTCATATATGTATATAACAAATCTAAAAGCAAAATTGACTTTTTTCATATTTACCAAAAAAAAAAAAAATTATTTTTCAGACAAAAAAATTATTTTTTAACGCTTGACCTTTAAAATGTTATCCCAGTTAAAAATTTTATTTTTATCAAAAATTTTTTTTCGGTGTAATATAAAACTTTGCAGTTTATGCTTGCTGAATACCTTTCTCTTTGAACTCGATTTAGCCATTCTGTAGTAATTCGATTTAAAAGTACATATTACCGCAATTTTTCAGATTTTTCGATACGTTGCTGCGCCTACAATTTTTAAAAATGCAACTTCTGCAAAAGACGTTATGTTTGTATAGCTAAAATGCAGCTGTGTGTGAAGTTTCATCAAAGCTGACAGGGTCGGATTCAATTCATATCGGTTTTGATGTAAAATTTATCATGGATGGAGCTTTCGCCTTGCTCGGAGTCAACAAGGGGCTACGAAAAATCGAACTAGGTCAAACTGTATATTATTTAACTAGTTGAAATCAGTTCAGCTCAGTTGTGGCATCACTCCCTACATGGCATGTGTGTGGAATTTATACACTTAATTACTTCTACCAAAGTTGTTGTAACTACGAATCGAAAGTGATCATCATCATTTCAATGATAACGAACTTTTGAACAGTGATTAATATCATCATTTACATCATCGGTGGCAAGTTGTAATTAACGCTCAAGGATAGCAATTCAAAAGGGGCGTGTGGCGAATGCAACAAGTTTTAATGTTAAAAAGTTAACAAGCAAAACATGAAAATTAAGTTTGTACAGATTCAAAAGAGTGCAGCGTCACCCAGCAATGAAAGTTTGATGGAGTTAAAAATAAACAAAAAAAGGAAAAACAACCTTGACTGTGTTGAGCGCTGAAAAGACATTTGCTATGGTGTGATATTAATGCCTATGGAAAATATATGTATGTAGGACATAAAAATATCGGCACAAAAAGTTAGGTGAATTTAGTTTTTTTTATTTTTGATTTTTTCAAAAACACACAACTGGGTATATTCTGTTTGATTTTGCTCATATTTCATTTCAATTGTTTTATTTTTTATTTTTCAAATGTTTGGTGCCAAATTCACCACATGTCCACTGGTTCTCGAGTGATTGACTGTGCTGCAGGTGTAGCTATTCACTTGTCATTATTGACAGCACTTGTCATGTTGTTCTGATGACAACAGACGCTATGGAAACGAGAAGCTGTCGATTGTAGCTCAGCCACTTGTTGTTATCTGGCAGAGGCAAAATACCAAAATACATGCTTGCATAGGAACATGCATGTGGTATTAGGGTGCGTCTTATATTCTATTTCTTATTTTTTAATATTTTTTACTATTCTAAAGAGCTATCCATGGTGTCAACCCTTTTTTTATAAAAAAAATACTTATTTAGATTTTAAGCGCCTGCATATGGCATCTCGAACTTGAAAATCACAATGATTTTGATTGAAATAAAAAATAAATTTTTGGTGAGATGGCAACCTTTTTCTTTCATATCACATATTTTAATACTTATTATCTATTACATATCAAAATTAAACCTATCAAAAATCAATAGATAGTTTCTCACTCGTGGATGGTGAAGCTAACACATTATAGATGCATTTTCAAACATGTGGCAACCCTTTAAAAAATTAAAAAAATAAATAATTTCTAAAAACCTGTCAAGCACCATTTTCATTTTCAGTGGTTTTTCAACTCAAAAAAACCCAATACGCCCAAAGAAGTGTTCACTTCAAAGAATTTAAAAAAAAGGAACACCCTAATGTGCGTTTATAGTTGTAACTTATACGCAGGAATTTCAAATATATTTACTACAAACCAGTTTATACAGCAATTTTATGTGTTGGACTTTTTAATATTGTTTTTTTGTTTTTAAAAGCAATTTACAAGTTGTTGCTGTATTTTATTTATACGCATGTTGTAAGTAGTTTTGTTGATTTTCTTTTTATGCACATAGCGCACTTATATTGCAATCTGTAAGTATGTAAACTTAACTCTTCAAACCCGCATAATAATTTTTGAGAATACAAAACAAAAGTAAGAGCAAAGGGCAAGGCGAATGTTGCATTAAAATTAATTAACGCATATATCTATATGTAGGCGCGCCTGTTATTGTTATTATTTCGCTGAACTACGCTGATTTTGGAAACTGTAATAAATATCAGCAATCAACAATTTTAAATTATATGAAATTTTCGGCCAAGTAGAGTTATCCTCAATGAGTAGCAGCTGCCTTAAGATTTATTGCATTGCACAGAAGTGCTTGGCTTTTGTTGTTGTAATTGTGAGAATCGCGGCATGCAGCATTGTAATTTATTTCTTCAAAATGCAATTATCAGTTTAATGAATACTACGTTTATTGTTGTTGGTTGTTTTTGGTGATGAGGCGCGAGTGACCCAAATTCCTTTTGTTGAAATTTTAATTTATTTATTTATGATTCTTGATTTTTAATTTGCTATTTATTTTAATCATTGCTGTTGGAAAGGGAATAAATTGCTACTCTTTAAGAAGAGAATAAGAGAATATTGTTCTATCAGACTTGGCATTGTGAGACATTTTTGTAGGTGAATGTGAATGTGAGAAATGATATCCTGAGGAGCCCTAAGAGCATCTGAACCGAGAGATGCCTACAATGTGCAATTGTTTTAAAGAGGTGGGTGGGTTGTATTGAATTTTTCTTACTTGCTTACTAATGATTACAGCCGCCACCACTCATACATCATCCTAATAGCACACAACGGCTTTCTTGCTCACAATTGGCTTAGATATTGAGAATTCAATTTGCTGCAAATGCGTACATTCAACTTAACAACAACAACAATAGGCATCTACAACAACAAAAAGCTATAAATATACTTTTGGTCATAAAAGAATGCGTCAACATTTTTTGGAACGTGTTTATAATTTGCAACAGCAGCGGCTAAGTATTTATGTAGCCGATAGCTATACCACAGCAGCAGTGACAAAAACGTAAAAGTGCATTTACAGTGAGCATTGAAAAAACAAAGAAAAAAACAAAACTACTTATTTAGCTACATTCTTTTTTGTTGTACTCGTACATATGTACTTACTAAGTGAGCAAGAAGCTAATATGTTAGAACAACTAGAAAAACAAATGTTTACTGGCACTACGAGATACATCATCTTGTTAAGTGTGCAACAAAAAATGTAGAAGAAGATGTAAGGAAGGCCGAGTGGTGGTGGCATCGAAGTTTTTATAACTAGTTGTGAGTTATTGTGGAACGCAAATGTAGCTAGTATGTGAGATGCCAAATCAACTTAAAAATATATTTCGTTAAAATGTGGCGTATAATATTTTTTGTTTAATACCAATATTGGTATAACTTGCTTAGTTTTTTGGAAAAATTTAAACAGATGGCAACTTTGTAAAAACATTTTAAGTGGCAGCACATAAGTAGGAGATTTGGAAATTTATATTCAAAAGTTCAGCTAAGTTAGTCATTTAGTTTTTTAGGTAGTAACGGATATGAAAAAATAATATGAACTAGAATAAAAAATAAAGAGGTGGCAACCTTGTAAAATAATTACTTCAACAAATTTCGAATTAAAAAATGTATACCTTCGAAACAAAAAAATTTCAAATATCCATTTGTGATGTTACTAAGTAGTAAAAAAACTTTGACTTTAATAAATATGGCAGCTCTATTAGTAGATTTTGAATGCCATAATTAAAAACGCAATTAAAATTCTTTACGGTCGGTTACCAAGACTCAAAAAAAGGCCTTGAAATACCTGGCGACCTACAAAAATTATGCGTGGCAGGAATTTTAAGTTTTCGAGTCCATTAAAGTGAAAGCTGTACTCTTTTGCATTAAAGTTGCAAACAAATTAATGTTTCTAGTGTAAAATTTACGTCAAAGACAAATTTTAACAACAAAAAAATCAACGGCAACCTCACACAATGGTTTCTTTCGAGTTGGCCTTTTTCGACTAGGCTTCATAAGATTGCGCCTAAAACAATTTATAAATGTTAGCATATAATAGCCGCTGGGAAAAAAACATGTAAAAAGAGGCAATTATAAAAAATGTAATATTAATTTTAAAAATTCCGAAAACCTGAAGCTGCAAATTGCTAGCAGGTGTAACCTTAATATTTCGCTGCTCAAACAAATCTTTCATCGAATATCGAAATTTTTCTAAAGCTTTTTTTAATTTCTGTTTTCTTAAGCGAGAAAGTTCTCACTATGGTTATATTATGTTTCTACTCTTTTAAAATTCCGAATAATTTTTTGGAAATTCAAACAACGCATGACAAACTTCAAAAACTAATTTACGAGCCCAAAGTAAAAAAAAACTTCAAAAACAGTTATTCGAACTTCGAATTATTTCTGATTTATTTTTGCAACTTTTATCTGTTAATAAATCTGTGATTTGGCAAATTCGTAAATATTTTGAAATAAATATGGTTTAATTTTCGAACTTTTGTTGGAACGAAATTCGATATCATCGAATTTAATCGAAATGAAAAATAATTTATTCGAACTTTGAATTGTTATTTTAGTTAGACTTTTTCTTCACTCAATATGAAATTATTTTTGTTGCTATCTGCACTTCGTATACGTTTTGTCACTTCTAAATCCATTAGATTAATGGAAATATATTTTTACACGATTGCATTGAGTAGCAGTGATGCCACGCTGAGTCGTTTTAAAGATGTTTCAAACAAACTGTGTAAAGGGATGGAGAGGAACAACAAACAACTAAGCAAATTGTACAAAACGCCGGAACTATGTAGCATTGTTCAACATGATTGGTTGTAATAGATGAAAGAGTTGAATTTGTGTGAATGGCGACTCAAAAGCGCAGCGTGCTACTGTGAGGTTTTTCTGAAGGATCAACTGTGCAATTAATGAATTTGCTTGTAGTAACGCGATATTTCTTCTTCTTTTATGGGAATATAAAACAAATGAAAGGGTCATTAGGCTGAGAAGATAAAAGAAACTGTAATTGATGTAATAATTTGAAGTCGCATCTTGAGTGAATTTGTAGTTATGATGATGGTGGATGTAACGGTTATGGTTATGGCTACGTTAGGATTATGGGTAGAGTTACAATTATAGATAAGTGATTGGTAATGCTTCAAGTTACTTTGATATCGCTCTTTTAAGGATATTTGGTATTGGTACGGTTATGGTTATGGTTACGGTCAAGGTTAATGTTGTGGTTATGGTTATGGTTATGGTGACGGTAAAGATTACGGTTGTTGTTATGGTTATGGCTATGGTTATGGTGACGGTAAAGATTGCGGTTGTGGTTATGGTTATGGCTAGGGTTATGGTTATGGTTATGTTTATGGTTTTGGATTTGGTTATGGATACGGTTAAGGTAAATCTTAGTTGTCACGTCAATTAAATTATCACTTGAATTAAATTATTAATGCAGCAAAATCTATCATGGCTGAAACCATTAAAGTCGAAATTATGAATACTCCTATGGTAATGGTCTTTAATTTGATCGGCTTTGTCCTAGTTTATGTACATATTTAGTAAATTTAAAACATTTCCAAAAATTAGGGTATATAAATTAAAAAATTCAAATAAAACTTATTCATGAATGTCATGGTCTTTATTTTCACCTAAAGCCAAAACAAACGTTAAGTAAGAGCAAACCTGAGCATCATCAACTCAATTGCAATTGCTACATCCTGCAATTGCTGGCAAACAAACCAAAATATTTTTAGAAATTCATTGGCATATTTGCATTTCAAATGCATGTCAACAACTCTTCTTACATTAATCAAATGTGATTGCTAATTGATGACAATAAAACAAATCAATAGTTAAAAGCTTTTGAAAGCAAAACACAAACTCTTCTGCTATTCTGACAAGCAGCCAGTTGCATTCGAAGCAAATAAGTGACAAATGGTGGCAATGAATCACAAAGAGCGAACTTGCAAATTACTTTAATGGTGAAGGTTTAGCAAGTTTGAGAAAAATTTTAAATTTTAAATGCACAAAAAAATTTTTTAATTTAAAAAAAAAAATTTATTAGAAAAAAAAACTTAAACTTCTTTTTGGTCTAATTTTTTAAATACTTTTTGGGACAATTTTTTAAAATGTCAAACTTTAAGAACTTAGAAAAGTAGTCGGAATACTTGGCACATTTTCTAAAATTCTTATAAAAATGGATTTGTCTTCATTTTTTTCAAGTCGTATAAGGAATTTTTTTGGTCAATCAAGTGAAATTTCTCAGTTTCCTGGAGTTAGGTCTTAGGTTTTAGTTCAAAAATTCATCCACTTGAGCATGTCGAAAATTGCGAAACCATTCAACAAACGTTGGCTTGGTTGAAACTTGCTTACATACATACATTAACTTGCCCCTAAATATTTGTTTTCATGTTTACAGATCTTATTAGTATATAAACTCTATTTGTCCATATTGCCGCCAAATAACACATAATAAATACAAATATTAATAATAGCCAGAAATGAGAGAAAAAATCAACAATAAAAACAACAACGACATATACATACATACATATACCAGACCTTAACTAGCCATTAAATGTATCACGCATCATAGCTTATACGATAATAGGTAATCGATTTGTTTCTTAAACGGAGAGGTATAAATATATGTATGTATATTAGACTGGATCGAAAAATAAAAATTATTTCCGGAATATTAAAAGTATTACCCTATAGTATTTTATGCTAAGCACATAAGCTTTTGTAGTACAATCTTATGTGTCGAATTGATGAAAAAAAAACTCAAGGAATTTTGTCAAGTTAGAGATTCTAGAAAGAATCTGGATATTAAAATAAAAAAAAAAACTTTTTAAATAAGAAAAGTCTAACAATTTCTATGACCCCAATCTTTTCTTTCCAACTATGGGTGTGTAATTTCATTTGCTTTTGATCTATAAAACGACCGTCCTACCCTTAAATTTGTATTCAACTTAAATATTTACCCATGCGAACTTTATGTGGGGGGTGAATATGCTTAAGAAAAAAAAAATAAGATATTGTGTTATAACGTCGTTTAGATAGAGAAACTCCCATAAAGAAATATTAAATCAATAAATTTGTTGATTAAATTCTGAAAAAAATATCACTCATACTTCTTGTTTTTTCGCGCTTTCTGAAGTAGAATTTAAGCTTTCTTTTTGAGTTATATAGTAAAAGTAAAATATTAGTTTTTTTTTTGCTAAAAGAGTTAAAGTTGAATTATAAAAACGATTTTAGAAAAATATCGAATTTCAAGATGTTTCTTTTTGTATTTTCAATATTTCAAGTTTTTTTTTTTCAAATTTGAGATTTCAAGATTTGTTTTTTTTTGCAACCCAATCTCCAAGGCCATAGACCTTTCGCATGAATTGATGTTGAATTATTTCAATATCGGTTGGCATGCCTCATTTACTAGCTACTTGGTTGCTCACAAAAAAAGAATCTTTTAGCCAAATTATTTCGATAGATAAGCTCGTCAACAATTGAATACATTTCGAAAAACGCGATTGCCTTGCCGGAGAAAAATGCTTTGTTCACCCAGAAGTGGTGATAAATATATATATATATATACATATTCACGAGCGTATGTAGGTGTGATATTTAAACGTAGCTAAGAACGATTGCCAAATAAAAGATAAACAAAATAATTCGACTAATCAATGGGCCAAAGAATGCCGCCATCGTCGTTGTATAATCAAAAGAAGGCGCGTTTCGTTTTTTATGCTTTTCTTGATTTTTTTAAATGTAAATAACCCAAATTGATTTAAAAGCAAATAAATTTTATTTGAGTGTGACGAAAATGAAAATTTATGCATACATATGTACATATGTATATTTAGATTGCATGTGCATGTGTCTAGGAATTTGTAGACAAATGTGAGCGTTAGGAGTGTTCTTATATTAATGGGTGGCTTTGTGTTGAGAATGTAATAGTGAGGGATTGCACTTGGTGAAATGTAATAACGGAAAAAAACAAAAAAAAAAAGTGATATTACCACAATTTAAAAAATATCATTATTTTTTTTGTTTGCTCTTTTCATTTAATTTTATTTCTTGCACTTTTTGCGTGTTTAAAAAAATTAAATAATTAGATTACACAATTTGAGAATTTTAAGAAAGTTTTTTTTTCATTTTTATTAAGAAAACGAAAAATTAAGAAAAAAAAACATAAATTTACGCAAATGTTATTTGACCAAAAATTTAAAAAATTCAATAATTAGCTAACAAAATTTTAGAATTTTAAGAAAGTGTGAGTTTTCATTGTTTATTTTTTTTTTTGATTTTTATTAAAAAAACATTTTTTCTGTACTTTTTAAAAAATTTTGAAAAATGAAAAAAAAATGCATGTTTTTTGTAACAAAAAAAAAAAATATGAACAAAAATTTAAATATTAAAAAAAACCAGGCATACATATTTTCTAAAATAAATATACAAAAAAATTATATTACCAAAATTTTAGGATGCTTTTTTTATTTTCTTGCACTTTTTGTTTTATTAAAAGTAAACCATTAAATGTTATTTTTTTTTTCAACTTACATCAATTATAAATTTACACACAGATTTAATTTTTTTTCTTATTTTGAACCACCTTATTTCTTTTTTTTTATTCTTGGAAACAATTTTGTTTACAATACACTTAGTGGTTCATCATAATCATTTCACTTAGATTTATTGTTTTTATGTGTGTGGCACTCCAGCGCGCCAAATTAATTTATTACACTTTTATGCTGATTTTATAGCATCTAAATTGTGATTTTAAGATATAAAAAATTCTTAGCACTTTTACTTGTTTTTTTTTTTTTTTTTACTGAGTTTTTAATTGTAAAGGAATTTTTGTTTTTTGATTTGTTCTGCGATGTCGCTAAATCACTTTTATTATATTGAATTTTTTTAATTCAATTAACTTACAACTTTCGATGGCACGATTTTCATGTGCTCGAGTAGTATTAAAGATTGTATATTAATGAATTTAATTGATTATATGAAATAACATTTTTCCAGCTATTTTTTTTTAAAGCACTTCGCAGTTGGAAACATTTTTGCTTGCCAATCGATGGGATTACATACAACCTATTGTTTCGAAACTTTTATATTTGCTATATTTAGAAAAATTTAAAAAGTTTTAAAAATAAATATACATGTGTATACATATATTTCTGGGAAAATTGAGTATAACAACCAAAGTAATGTTTTAGAACTTTGCAGAAGACTGCTTTTTAAGAAAAAAATAAAAATTTTCGTTTAAAAGAAAAGTAAAACATTTTCCAAAAAACAACTTCAAAAAAAAACAGCAATTTAATTTTTTTTTGAATCTTCAGGGTTTTTTGGAGTGTGTAGCTGCAAAATATCAGGAAAACAAATTCCAAAAAAATTAAAAAAAAAATTTAGATTTTGATAAATTTCTTGGAATTTTCAAGTTGGTGTCATTTAATATTAAAAAAAAAAATGTGAGGATTAAATGTAAAAATAAATATTTAATAAAATTTCCCTACGTTTACGAACGCTAAGATTCTCAAGTTGAAGGGTTAAGAAAACCCTTTGAGATATGAGAAGTACGTTAGTTCTCAACTTGAAATCAAATAAAATTACATATTAAAATTTTTCTCTATCAAAAAAATTTTTTTTCACAAATCATCGTCTGAGTGGAAGATCACAATATTTCGAGATATTTTTCAAAAAGCACAATTTTCAAAATTGTTTTCAAAAATGCTCTATCTCAGCTGAGAATGTATTGAATTATCATCGAGAAAAAGTGTTTTTTTTTGAAACTCATCTCTATATATGGGGCTATTTAATTAAAATTTAAAAAAAATGGCATTATTGAAAAAAAAATCTGAGAAATAATGTACTAAAAAAAAAAAATTGTAATGGGTTCGTTTTTGGAAAAAAATATGAGACAAACAAAAATTTTAATATGTTAGTTTTTGGAAAAAATTTTTAAAGGTGGTGAGCTACTATTCTGTTGTTGTAATGGAAATGCGCAGAAAATAAAAAATTGATTTGTCTTTTAAGCCATAAAATATGAATTCTTAAAGAAAGTATTTTGAATCTTCATTTGAGTGCTGTTATTGCTTGTTGTCAAAGATATCTGTATAAAGAGAATAAATAAGTGTTTCGATTGTTGATCTTACTTTTTTTAATTATTTTTTCTTTGTTTATGACTTGAATTAAATTTAAACACGGTTCGATAAATTCACTGTCGTTGTTAAAACATTTATAATATTTTTTCAAAGTACAGACAAATTGCTGTTGAATATTTTTTTACGAATTCACATTTCCACAGACTGCTTATTGATCAGCAGTGTGGCACGATAATTTTATTTGGTTTTTTAAAACATTTTTCATAAACTTTTAAATTGGTAATATTTCTTCACATTAAATCTTTGGGGTTTCATTGAATTCTGCACACAAATCAACTTCAAAGAGCGCTAAGCTAAGCGTAAATATTTTCAACACACCGAAAGCTCATAAAATTTCACTCATAATTTCTCACATTTTTTTTCGGAGAGCACACAACACGAACTTCACATATGTTTATCTACGGGAAATGAGCCATATTGCGCGCCTTTTAAATCAATTCACAAACAAACAACGCAATCAAAAATCAACCGATTACCATCTGACCGAAGCGGGTCCAGGCGAACGCGCGTCTAATCGTCGATATGTAACTTCAGTGTAAACGTTACAGCTTGAACTTAAATTGCTGGATGCTACAAGTGTGCGTGTAAATTATTGTTGTTGTTATTGTATTTGTACTTGATTTGTTTCTATTTACACAATTTTCAAATGCACCAGCACACACAACCGCACATTTCAAACAACCCAAAAATAATCAGAAAAAATTGCGAAAATTCCTCTGATAACACTTTAAAGCAACGCGACGCGTCGATAATTTTTCATAAACGAAATAAGCGAGTTTAGCACACTAAAACGTCCGAACATGTTGCCTTCTTGGGATAAACTGGATTTTCGGAGTTGGCGTTTGACTAAAATCACATTCGCAACGCCACCACAATTACAGACGTAAGCGGGTGACAGCCAAACAGATAGAGACAGAGACGACGAAGTAAAAGCGAAGCAAAGTTGAGTAACAGCAGCTGGCAAAAAAAAACTAAAAACAAAAACAACAACAACAAACAGTTGCACGAGTGGCGTCAAGACATAACAGAGAGGAGCCAATGGGCCAAAAAAAAAAAAAAATAGATATTGATGGCGTGGACATTGAACTAATAAGCGGGCGTAAGGAGGTATCTGAAACTTGCATACATATATTTGGAGACAACAGCTGTTGCGGTTGAGTTGTAAAGAGCGCGCACGTGGCAGAGTGAGGAAAAATCT
The DNA here is from genome assembly GCA_951509765.1 of Sphenella marginata. Lineage (NCBI taxonomy): Eukaryota > Metazoa > Arthropoda > Insecta > Diptera > Tephritidae > Sphenella > Sphenella marginata. The sequence goes on along the minus strand of OX608080.1, from coordinate 15,013,472 downwards.
GCGCACAAGAAGTAAACGGGAGCGCGCGCCAACTGCTAGTATTCTGGCGGCAAAGACAAAAAAAGAAAAAGAAAAAACAAAGCTGCCAGACATTGGAAAAGGGTGCCTCGACTGCGACCACAAATCAAGGCAACGACCAACAACATTCATGTGTGGGGCAAAGCGTTTTGGAAGCACTGTTGCTCATATCAACATAATAAAAAATGCTGCGTTTGATGTAGAGTGGCTGCTGGTTCGTAATGCAACAACAACAATATGACTTAAAGATTTATGCACGCCTATATACGAATGCATGCTTGTATGTGTGTTCACAGCAAGACCTTGTCTAAAAACCAAAAATTCCTGCTATGCTGCCTGCTATGTAAGTGTACGTATGTGTGTATGTATGGATGTATGTGTATATGATGCTAGCCCGGACAACCAACCTGTCCACTTTTAAACCAAGCAAATCTTAATTAGCGCCAAGTCAATACAGCCAAGGCACCCACAATTGCGAAAAAGTGAGAGAGAGCGAGAGAGCGGGAGCGAGATAAAGCGAGAGACAGAACGCGAGATGCTGTTTCGGTAGTTGGCCAGCAGTTGAGAGCTTTGTAATGCCAGCTTTTCTCTGTTACTTTGTCGCTCTGTTTTGGTTGTGTTTCGCTCTCTGTGTTTTTGAAACGCAAAATTTGGTTGTGGGGTTGGGAGCGTCAATGTAAACAGTGTGGAATATTGCAATGAAAACGTAAAAGTTGGTTCATAAAATAAACACCACGTAGCCATAAATGCTCATGCATACCATGCAGTGGGTTTTTTGGGAAAATTGTGTGACAAGTTATAGCAGAGAAGGTTTTAAAAGATACATTTTAAGGTGTGATATTAGATATTAAACATAATTCACAGTCCGGGTTTTATTTTTAAAAATTTCGTTGCGGAAAAATAATGTTTAAGTGGGCGTGACAGTTCCCATACAAACGTTGTATTACAACCGTTATATCTTCAAAGGAGTTCATGGTAGTGAATCGAAAATTGGTTGGAAGATATTTGATATCTAAACCATACTAGTGAAAAAATGAGCATTATCGGAAAAGGGGGCGTGGCACCTCCTATACAAACTTGATTTTACAGGTGGAGCATCTCTAAACTGGGCCAAGGTAAGGATCGCGCTCTTTTTCTATGTAAGATAAATTTATAATTGCATATTCACTTTTTAAAAAAATTATTAAAGTTTTTCCTACCGACGCCTGGGATTACCTTACATAATTCATTGCCCAAAAGCTTACATGAGTAAAGTATGCTAATAAACTTTTATTGTTTGCTAGCAATGGTAAGAAAGCAGTAAAAATCGCAGGTAATTTTTCAATATATAAAATTGTATTTAATATTTTTATTGAGCTATTGAAAGCAAAAAAAAATAAAAAAAATTCTTACACTCTTTTTTTTATAACAGAGCGAAGTGCTTTTGTTGAGTATTGATTGGGCCTGCGAGAGTCATAAGAACAACTAAAAGTCCCAGGTAGTAAGTAATTTTTCCCAGTATTTCTTGGAGCTTTTGCTAGTTAACAGTTCAGCTTTGGACTGTAATGTTAACAGTAATGCTAAAAGCTTTTTCAACAGTGGTGGCTATTATGTTAGGAGCGTGCAATATTTCTTTTTAAGTATTTATCCTTTTATTAGTTAGGTAGGTAGAATGACTGCGACTCAGTTCGCCAAATTAATTTTAGAAGCCATTTTGATGCCATAAAAAACTCATCAAATCTACTTCGTATTATTTGGAATTCCTATTTTGTAAGTCTCCTTTATTCTTCGTTCAAGTAAATTCTTTTTGTAAGCCTCTTTTATTCTTCGTTCAAGTAAATCTTTCGAATTTTCCTACTATCTACTGAAGTAGATCCATTTAGTCCGGATTTATCTTACGGCCATATTCCTGTGCCAGCCTTCTCAGTTTAGCCAACTTTCTATCCATGAAAACACTCATAACGTAAGAGTGGCTTTGTGATTAATGGTTCATTTCAAAACGGAGCTTACTAATCATTTGAGAAACTATCGGCCAATTAATCTTATCAATCCCTCACCTATTTCAGTGCAACCATGTTCCGCTTCCATGAATTTTCGCGCCAACTAAGAGGGTCGAAGTACTGTTACATATGTAGGTCACTAGCTCTGCTTGTATTAATAAAAATGCATAGTTTTAGGCGCATTTATTTTGCATATTTCCCAGTTTAGCTTTTACACCGTCAAAACATGGTTCCATGTAAAATTAATAAATATTTCCCTACTTTTGTTTGTTTTCTCAATTTTTACTTTAACAAAATCCTTCATAAGAAGATTTTCAGTTGTCATTTTGAACTCTCGTATGTGTCACAGCACTCTCTGAGTATTCAACGAGAGGCATATATGTATTTACTACACTTTATGAAAATTGAGTACAGGAATGCAGCAGAGAGCTCACGTTTTACTTAAGCGGCAAATACATTACACGAACTTTTCCGCGAACATTCCGATATCTTGTTCGCAGCTTTGGCCATCCATCATACGAACTTTTGGCCGAACATTAGTTCTCTTTCAGACAGCGATGAATACGGACAATTGTGCTGCAGCAATATTGCTCGCTGTGGCAATTAAGCGTAAAAAAAAGAAAGAAAATCGCAAAAAAAAGAATTTGGTGCAAAGAATGGAATGTATCCTTTGTGGCATCAGGATCTACTTCTTTTAATTTTTCCATTTAAGTCGCATAATCATTATTCATTTTAATCCTATTACAATAATCTTTGCTTTTTACTTGCCACAATGATGGCAAAGATTTATACATTTCAATAAATTCACTCAGAAATTTTTTACTGTCCATTTTACTTTTCCGCGCACGTCTGTTCCGTTCAGAAATTACTACGATTATGAGCTATTTCGCCATACACACACGAACAGTTCGCGCAAAAGTTCGCCAAAAATTAAAATATTTTGATTTTTGGCGAACTTTTGCGCGAACTGGCAAACCCCACCATACATTAGAGAAAAGTTCGCACAAACATGACATAACGGGAATGTTCGCGGAAAAGTTCGTGTAATGTATTTGCCGCTTTAGTAGCATTCTTTTAGGCATTTTAAATAATAAAAGGGAGAGTTTGTTTGAGTTACTAGAAAAAAAGGAGAGTAAAATCATTTCGCTTGATTGCCAGTTATTTTATAGGCAACAAGTTGTTTAATTTCGCTGGGCTGAAAATATATGTTAACAAATAAAGATACATAAATAAAATCAATTTAAACTTCCTTCGTTAACAAAAGTATAACAGAGAAGGGAAAGTGGAATTGGCAGCCATGAAAAGTCAAGAAAGCAGTTACATATTTTTGAGTACAACGAATGCCTTTTAAGCTATTTCATAAACTGCGTTGTATATATGAATAAATAAACATTAATTTGAGGTAATACGTTTTCGTGTATTTTGTTTTGGGGGGGGCGGGGGTTTATGTTTTCTTTCTTTTGCTTATTTTTAATCTTTTTTGGAGCTTACCTGCGTAGATGTTTTTTTTTTTTGTGTATTCTTTAGCTCACAATTCTGCCCATACAATTGTTAGAAATGAAAGCATATTTTCAATGTTGGACAACTGCTGACATTCATCAGATTTTGAAATGTATATAATGGCGGGACTTACCTGAAAAGAAGAGTAGAGAAAAAATTTATAATATATAAATTAATACTTATTATCACTAAAGTTGAACTAAATAAGACAAGAGTATTTCTGGAGTGCTTGTTTTCAGACCTTATTGGATTTTTCATCCCATACAAATTTTCTAATGGGGCACAGACTTTTTAAAGCCATATCGTCGGAACTTTTTTGAAATTGGATTGATTTAATTTCTATCTTATCTTAACTATTAGTTCAAATTTTTAGACGAAGTTCGACATGGTTTTGAAGTAAACCAATTTTATTTTTATATAAACTTTTTTTGTACTCCACCACAAATTGGAAGATCAGCTCAATAAAGTATGAATATCATGTCAAATTACTAATATTTTTATAAAAGCGGAATCCTTATAATTCAAAATTCTGACATTAACACTAATTTGTCCTTAGAGATCATAATTTCAACCCAATCTAACTAAGTAGATACGAAAATTCTTTATCATGCAAAGTAACAAATTCACAAATTCAATGAGTTGGATGTGAATAAATCAAATGCTGATTGTGACCTTGACGGAATGTGATGATTTAAGCATAAATTTGTGTTGATTAAATTTTTAGGAAATGAAGCGAGTAAATTTATTGTATGTGTATAAATGTATGTAAGTGACTATGCTAGGTAGTGTTGTCTTTTTGCATAGCAAATGTGCTAAGTTCCATTATAGCCGCAACTAGTTTCATGTATTAGAAAAGTTGATTGAAAGCAGGAATGAAACTCATCAGTGATCGGTGATCTTAAATTTTTCGAAATTCGAATTTTTTCTAGATTATAGCTTCAAACATATTTTCGAAGCTCCAACCTTTTTAAATGACTTATCGCTGGAAAAATTGCAAAAAGTATGGAACTTCGAAAAAAAATGCGAATTTTTTTTGCTGACAACTATACAAACTATTTTCAGAAAAAAATTCGAACTTCGGAAAAAAAGTGGGCCACCTTACAAAGTTTTAAAAAATTTTGAATTCCATTTTTTTTATGTTGCAACACAGTGACAAGATTTTTCGACAGTTTCTTATTTTTTATTTTATAATATTTTTTTGAGTAACTTTGAAAAAAAAGGACATTTTTTCGAACATTTTTCGAAGTTAAATTTTTTTGTGTAATTTTTCAGAAGTGAGATTTGCACTATTTTATATTAAAAAAAAAAAAATTATTATTATTAAAACAGAACCTTACCCAACAAGAAAAAAGTATAATTTTTCATTTGCATACTTTTGAAAAAAAAAAGTGTTCATAAATAAGATTAATAATGGTGAATTTGCAAAGAATCGCCCATAAGCAAATTTTCCAAATATACCACACATTCACATCAAACTGTTGATCCAAGCTGAATTTTATTTTTATTTCCTGTAAAATTCAGTTGAATTTTATACACTTTATTTCATTGTCGCCCCAATGTACTACATTTAGACATAAAAATGTTGAATGACAGATATTTTCATGTTGATTGCACCAACTGACATGACATGCTAACCACTCGCTTTTATGTTTCTTCACCATAGAAACCACAGACGCAGCAAGCTCGCATATTTTAGTTTGGATATTGTTCATATTACAACAACGACAGAGCTTCAAAGACGTGCGTGAAATGATTTGATTAGCACTTGTTTGCGAGTTACTATTTACGATGCGAATGAACATATGTCAGTTTTTGGGTTTCAATATTTGTATTTATTTATTTCTAGCACATCAGACGCGGTACTCGGTAAGGTAATAACTGGTTGGGGTATCAAAGTAGGATATTACGCATTTTCTTGAATACCTAGCAACTGTTTTTTGAATGTGAGTGATGGCCGAAGCTTGCGGAATGTTTTTGGAACTCACCTTCTTTTTTCAAACTAGAGCTTTGAGTAAATTTAAACGCAAAAAAATATTTTTAGCCTCATGCACTTTTGACACGCTTAGCCACTGCTTTTTCAAACTTTGATGATGATGAAACTTTTTTCAGTTTTTTTAGCAAAAGTAACTTGAAATGCTGAAATAAAAATGTGCAACTAGGAAACACAATTTTCTTATCTTATTCACCGAAAATTCGGACTGATGTTTTTTCGCATTTTTTAATAATAAAAAAAATCCACAAAAATATTAAACTTTGATTACTCTTTTTTTTTAATTTCTCGTATTAATTCACCGTAAGTGGCACTTTGATCGCTTTGCAAGCGAGTTCGCGTCTTTATGCATTGGCGTCTGTTATTTCATTAAAGCGTTTCGCATGTTAGCGCTAAGCTCAAGCCGTATTTCTTGATCACCACAAGAAAATGTTTGTGGCATACCGCATACTAGAGATACGCACTATTACGAAGTTAGGTAATTTTTTTTTTTTTACTTGGGCTTGTGGTCTAAAAATAGATAGCATTTAAATAAATAAAAATTGTTGAAAATAACATTTTTGTGACTGATAAAAGTGTTTGTGGTTATTATGACCGCTTGGTGACTTTGGATTTGCAAGAAAAATTAAATTAAATAAATAAAATAAATACAATAAATAAAATAAATAAAATAAACTAAAATAAAATAAAATAAAATAAAATAAAATTAAATTAAATTAAATTAAATTAAATTAAATTAAATTAAATTAAATTAAATTAAATTAAATTAAATTAAATTAAATTAAATAAAATAAAATAAAATAAAATAAAATAAAATAAAATAAAATAAAATAAAATAAAATAAAATAAAATAAAATAAAATAAAATAAAATAAAATAAAATAAAATAAAATAAAATAAAATAAAATAAAATAAAATAAAATAAAATAAAGTAAAATAAAGTAAAATAAAATGAAATAAAGTAAAATAAAATAAAATAATATAAAAAAAATAAAATAAAATAAAATAAAATAAAATAAAATAAAATAAAATAAAATAAAATAAAATAAAATAAAATAAAATAAAATAAAATAAAATAAAATAAAATAAAATAAAATAAAAAAAATAAAATAAAATAACATAAAATAAAGTAAAATAAAATAAAATAAATTAAAATAAAATAAAATGAAATAAAATAAAATTAAATTAAATTAAATGAAACAAAATTTACTTGCTGCTCAGCCAAGTTAACACGAAATCCAATATCGAATCTTATTCAGCGAACGCTGCAATTAAATTGCCTACAATGAGCAAGCAAAATTCTCTTGGGGCCAATCGAAAAATATTATTGGTGGTTTTGCTTTTTATTTATTTGCTTACAAATACTTTTTGACCGCAAGTTGTCAAATTATTTTTCACGCAAATATATCACAGTATCAAGACTTGTAAATGGCAATTAATTTTCGATTCAATAAGCAAAAAGATATAAAAGATTTATAGTAAGCCGAAGCTATTAAACATATCTAGCCATGGGTTATAGTGATTGTTTACGAATTAGTTATAATACTAATAAATTGATAGAGTGAAAATATTAAATTGAGTATTTAAGGGAACAATTTTCAGACTATTTCGGCATATCTCTACTCTATCTAAGCAAACAGTTTAAGGGCCATAACAACTATTGGCAAGGCTCGACCCCGTACTCTATTACAATTGTTCAGAGTATTTCCATGAGAAGTTTCATATCCATTTCAACTCCATTAGATATCGTATACTAAAATGTCCAAGACACTGCGCCGATACGCGTGAACAGACACATTGTTTTCGTGTTGACCGAAAAGATCAGGTTTCTCACAAAACAAAAAAATTATTACCCACTGTTTATTTATCTCAAACGGTTTGCAAACTGTGGTGCGTATCGCCAAAATTTTAAATTGCAAATTATTCTAAATTGAATCGAATGTAAATGTCAAAATACTTGTCTCTTGCACAAATACGTCAAATGCCAATTTGACGCCGTGGCGTAGCAAATATCAAATCAATAAATCAAATGTCAATGGCGGTGAATAGCGAATGGCCATTATTTGCAGATATTTTTGGTAAGCGAGTGATCGTCAAGCGCAGCGAATGGAAGGCGCAGGCGCAAATTCAGGCACGCCTGTACCACCTATGGTTAGGCGGCGGCAGCCAACTGAAAACAAAATATTGAATGACAGAGCATGTGTGTATGTGCTTGAACCCAACTAGCAAAAAAGGAACTAATCAATTAATGACCTCAAAAAGAAATTTCAAAATTATTTCGGCCTTCCGAATAACTAGCCTGATATTATTATTTCCAACAAATTAGTTTGGATTCAAGGTCTTAAGTAGACGAAGATATGGACATGCGATCGTTTTATCGAATTCACTATTGTGATTTCTAGCTTATTTCTATGCTATTTTCAAAGGACTTTACACACTAAACTAGTCACCTATTTGTGCTCGTTGGGTTACGAAGATACATACATATACATATAGACATATTAATAAGTACAAGTCTACAAAGCTCAAAGTTGGGAGTTGCAACAAGTGTTCACGAACATTTTTGCAAGAGAAATATAAACTATGATAGTTTAGCGAAATTAATTAAAAAATCGAATTTCCCCAAAAGCAAAACTAAAAACCAAACAAAAAGCTGAAAGAACACTTAAAACATGGACACTAATATGAAATGTTTTTGACACTTTTGTTTTAGAACTTTTTATGATACTTTTTAATTGCGCTAATTAACGCCACGCGAATTGGTATTTAATTGTGGTTCGCTACTTAATTGAGTTAAATGAATAAATTAAAATTGCAATGGGAGTAAAGTTTTTTTTAATTTTTTTGCTAATTAAAGTCACCACTAAGCAAACAAATCAGCAGTTGCCTGGAAAAATAAATTCACACCTTAATAGTCTTATGATCCTATAGATACAGTGATGCGCCATCAAAATGGTACCCAACAAAATTATTTTATTATTTTGTCAAAATAAAGCCATACAAAAATAAAGATAAGATGCAGATAGAGATAAAGATAAAGATAAAGATAAAGATAACGATAAAGATAAAGATAAAGATAAAGATAAAGATAAAGATAAAGATAAAGATAAAGATAAAGATAAAGATAAAGATAAAGGTAAAGATAAAGATAAAGATAAAGATAAAGATAAAGATAAAGATAAAGGTAAAGGTAAAGATAAAGATAAAGATAAATATAAAGATAAAGATAAAGATAAAGATAAAGATAAAGATAAAGATAAAGATAAAGATAAAGATAAAGATAAAGATAAAGATAAAGATAAAGATAAAGATAAAGATAAAGATAAAGATAAAGATAAAGATATAGATAAAGAAAAAAAATAAAGACAAAGATAGCTTTACTTACCCATAGCCAAGAATAGCCTTTATGTATATTTCAGCGCAAAAAACCGAAATCGCGTCCAATTTATTTTACAAGCAAGTGTACCTAGAAACGCTTGTGAGACGATAAGCGATTATCACTGCTTTGTTAGTGCGGTCGGTTTGTGTGGTTGCTATGATTTGCTCGCTCACTAATTGAACGTGGGGACGACAAAAAAGTGCAACATTTGTTGTTTTATTTTTTTTTTAATTCCTTTTTTATCACTTGTGCGCTTATACATTTTCCAGCTGTCTTTTTATTTCATTTTATTTTTTGTTTTTGTCCATTCGGATATTTGCTTGATTAGATTTTGTGTGTTTGAAAGTGGCAAGCAAAACAAATTGACGACAATTTTGTTGTTGAAAGCTTTGTGGACAAACGCTTAAACGCTTTTGTAAACTACTTTTTGTAGCATCTGACCATAATTCGATTGTGTTAAAGCAACAATAAAAAAACAGAAATCACAAAAATATTCAGTAACAAATTTGTGTGCGAATTTGAGTAGCTCAAGTGTGTGGTGCAAATTTACAATTAAAATGATAATGAAACTATTAAAACTAAAAAGTTTTTGCTGCTTTGTCTTTGTTGTACAAAGTTTTGGGTTGATGGTTTGGCATTAGTTGGTCCGTAGAATAGTTTTTGCAAAAGCTACAGCACGCAGCTGCTCGTACTAAATTGTTGCTTGGGGATTTTTGTGGTAGCATGTTGGGTCAAACCAGATTTTTTAAACTTATACAAGGTGGGGTTATGATTGCACTACTTTTTTGTTGCTCTTTCTAAGATAAAAAAAAAATTTTATTTTAATCTCAACACAGCAAATTTCAGAATGCTGAAGACCTGTCCATTTTAAAATTTTACGTGCTCCCTCTCACTTGAATACATACTCTTATCCGACTCTGACTCTCTCCTAAGCATACATAGAATTATATAATGGATTTGTGTTCACTTCCTGACGTTGCCGGTAGCGAATAATCATTTCTTGGCCTAGGTACTGACCTTTCTAATGAGAACTGGAGATAGTCAAGTATAGAAATATATTGCTGCAACACCTTGTAAAGTGCGTGTGAGTACTACGTTTGACATTAAATTCTGCACACATTTAACGGTTTTATCGGCTTTTTGTCGCACGCTCCCAAAAATCATTGATTGAACGCTTAACCGGCTGCATGTCAGCACGCACATGTCGTTCGCATAACAAAAACCACGAAAATATCAAATCGGCTAGGCAGCAAGTCTTAAAGCGGCCTTTGTGGCAAGCCAATTTACGTTGCTAACTTTTTGTTGAGCTGGCGTCGGCTTGCAGTGTTTGTATTTTGTGCGTAACACAAAATGAGTGTGAAACTTTTGATCTAAAACTTTGTCACTTAATTGATTGAACATAAATGTGGAAAATGTGATTGTTTTGCTATACGAGTATATTGGACTTTTACACTGAATGAATGCGAAGATGAAGAAAATTTAATTTTTTTTGTTGAACCGACTATGTCTGCTTGACGTCTATGTTATTGAGATTCGGAATATGCCACACCGAGGAGTTATCTCCTACCGGAAATAAAAAATGTTTTAACTCAAGTGATGGTAAATTTAAAGCAAATCATTTGAAAAATATTTGGAAAGTTACTACTTTTTCTGCATTATTGCGCTAGTCAGTTGACTTTTACTCCCAAATTCTGTGCTCTTGCCAAGTTGTCAACCTTGATAAATAATCAGGAAAAAAATATTTGTATCATGTGTTCTGATTTCTAAGTCAAAAATAAAATTATTTGTAAGTCAAAAATAAAAGTGTTTTTATTATTTTTGACGCTAAACTCAAAAAACTTGATACAAATATTTTTTTCTTGATTATTCATCAGGGTTGACAATTTGTCAAGAGCACAGAATTTGGGGGTTAGTCTTTAATTATTGATGACACTTTTTCCACAACCAATAGCGTTACCTTTTTATAAAATCCTACCCAAAAGGGTCAAATCGGTTTTCAGAAAATATATCAGATACATATGTACAGTAAAAAAATTCAAAATAAATGGCAATCCTTACTGGTACCCTTATATAAAACCAGAACTGTTAAATAATGATTACTAATAGCATTGATTGCCGGTTTTATTGATTATTTTTCTGAGAATCTATTTAACGATTGATTACCATCACAGTAAATTTTTTAACTATTAGAAATAATAAGAAAAAATCAAGAATATGTAATACAAAGAAATAAACAATTTTTTTTTTTTACTTTTTGATTATTAAAATTTTTTTTTGATTTTTGATTATTTATTTTTTTTTTAGTTATTTTTCATTATTTTTTTAAAATTGAAAAAAAAAAAACATAATTTTTTTTATTTGTTTAAGCGTAGTGAATATATAATTGACTTTTCTCGAAAACAATTAAAACAATCATTGCCAATTAAAAAATCCATCTAATCAATTGATTATTAATTACTAATCAAATTTAAGAGGTCTGTCTGTTATCCACTTACCAATATCTGATTTTTTTTAATTTCAATTGCAAAAACATTTGAATTCGTAATACTTAAGTGAAAGAAATAAGACAACAGCAGTTAACTTCTGTACAAAATTTTATGAGGTTAAGCTTTAAGCTGTTTATATCTTGCATTGGGTACGACTCCCTTTGCGAAACAGCTTCTTAAAGCTTACAATATACTTGTCTCAGCTGCAAAAATGTATCCTTATACGAATAAACATAATTAGGTACACACAAACTCACAAATGAGTTTCTGTGAAGCTTTCAATAAAAATTAAGCTTTTAAAAAATTTTCAGCGCCATCTAAAGTCAAATTTAAACGCTGTGAAAATGAACAAAATGCCGCTCAGTTGATTTTCATGGTGAAAAGCTCATAACATATGTGCTTTACAGCTTATGGACTTTAAGAGAAAACTGCGCTTTCTAGGCGCGTACATATGTAGATATGTGCTGCGTAAATGCGAACAGCGTTGCCATATAGAAAGTAGTTAACGAAACAAATTTCTTATTTAAATTTCCAACAGTAAAGTTTGGTAAGAGATCATTTCGTATTCAATTCCGTGTCTTCATTCGTCATGTGCGTCCCACCTAATACATTACTAGGAGGTAGAACATATGGACGTCTCAAAAAAAAAAGTCACATGAGAAATAATTTGCCACTATGATCAAAAATGAGGATTATATTATCTAAGCTGGTTTATTCTCCATCTCCAAGAGTGTCCTAAACTGTTCGAAGTATTGATACAACAACAACAGCAACAACAACAACAACAATTATTGAAGACAATCTCCATTTTGAAAATGATTGCGCACTTCTGGCAACCATGGCTCTATGCACAGTTTTACAGAGAAATGAATTTTGCTCCAAGGCACATGAGCACAAAAATGAACTTTGGAGCTTTTGTGAAAGAGAGTATAAAATCAAATCAAAGAGAATATAAAACTCATTTTCAAGGATATTGATGATAAGAAGTAAATATGAATAAGAAAGTTATTTATTTTGATGCTTACAAGCCGCAAGTTTTGTATTTTTTATTATAAATCAAGGAAGGTTTACACTGAAAATCTGTGGATTTCAATAAATCAATTTTGGAAAAGTGGTCATTTAAGCAAAATTTTAACTTTTGACTCGCAAAAACATCAGCACCAATGATAATTTTGAGATGACTTTCAGCCCAACTTTGATTTTTTGTTTTGCTATAAAATCATATTTTTTCTTGTGTGTGCTAAAGCTTTCATATCTAAATAAGATAATTGTTTACCCTAAAGGCATGACCTTCACAAGTAGACAGACCGATTGGCAGCTAACATCTTTGTTTGTGCGCGGGAAGTTAATTCGCTAAAGCTAGTCATTAAATGATAATCAGTTCTTACTATGTTATAAGCCTCTAGGGAAAAATAAAAAAAGCGGACGTTTAGCAATATAAGGAAATACATTTCTACGTACTAGTGATGCCAATATCGGAATTTTCCGAAGGTTTTTTTTTGGGTTTTTGAAAACTAGTAAAATCGACTGAGAGTCGAGAAAAAATTAAAAAATTTCGGTTTCAAAAGTTAGGGAAATTTTAAATGCCCTTTTTTTCTTGTTCTGTAAAGTTGATGAAACCTAGAAAGCTAAAAAAATTGCAAAATAAAATTTTGTTCAGAATTAAGAAAAAATTAATTTTTTCAAAAACTAACACGTATAATACAAAAAAATGTAGTGTAAAGTTTAATAGCTAATCTTAATTTTTACTATTTCGAAGTGTTAAAAATTTTCCGAAATTAAAAGTTTGAATCAAATTTTTTTTTGAAATTTTTTTTTGTCAAATTTTTTTTTTAATTTATTTTTTTTTAAATATTGTATTAAAAAAATGTTTTTTTACAAACTGAAAAATAAAGGATCAAAGAAGCTTTTATATTGGAGCAACTCTGTGTGGAATAAAAAGCTTCCAGCTTTGTAATGACTCGTTCTCTCTAACTGCCATATGGCAACCCTATGGGGTTATGGCTTAAATCAATACCTTAAAATATTAAGTTCCCCTTACTTTAAATATTTCTTATAAGTTTACCCACATTCCAAAGCACTTATGTACTTACACATAGCAATTCTGTACACAAATATCAGCATCATAAATATTTGTATTTGACTTCGTATCAAAGTCGTTTTTTTTGCTTTGCTATTAAAATATCCAGCTAATTTGCATAGCCAGCATTTGGATTTATGTTTTGCCTCGAGAGTTATTTGCATTCAACTGGTGGTAACTTTAATAAGTTCATGAGGAGCAAATAAGCGAAAGCACGTACTTGAATTTGTTTACTTTCAAGTAAATATTCATTATGTACATATTTATAGATTTCAAGTGGAGAAAGTGGTGTCATGTATTTTAGGCTTATTCAAATTTAAATTAATTAAAATAAATTTATTAGCTGAAAGAAATAATTTGGATCGACTCCAAAAAAAAAAAAAATTTTTTTAATATTTTTTTATTTTAAACTATGCGACAATTAAAAAAAATTTTGAAACTGCTAATTAAAAACATTTTTTTTATATTATATAAAAAAAGAAAAAGCATAAAAAGCATGTTGTTTAGTGAAATATTTCTCTCTTTTTTTGCTGAGTTTAGTTTAACATGCTTTAACAAATTACAGTAAACGACACAACTTTACCAGCTGCGTCTTGCTTGCTGCTAATTAATTTTTAACTAGGGTACGTTGATCAAAGTAGGCGTGGGATGTGAAAGTACAGGTGCAAATGCTTTTTGGTTTTTTTTTTTTTTTTTAAACGTGAAAATTAAGAAAGGTGTTGAGTGTATTGAAGGTGTGAGATAACGATTTTATAATTAAACGAGCTTAACAAACGCTTGAGTGAGGATAAGTGGCTAACACAGTTTGAAGTGTTGATATAGAGGCTTATGAAAGCTGAAGAGAGCTTGTGCACCTTTTTTCAATGCAAAAATAATACCTTAGCAATTCCAAAGCAAAGCCATCTTGTGAATTTTTTTCTTAGCTTAGACACCATAAATTTAAAAATTTGAATCGTTTACCATTTTTTCAATTAGAACTTTTAAATACGAGTATCCTGCAATCTTATGCAAAGTTTTATTTTTCTTTTTCAATTCAACACTCCTTTGGAGTTGCAACAAATTCTTAGCAGCACTTGTTATCTGGTGAATGTTGCGAATGAATCCCACTGCTGCACTAAAATACAATGAAATACAATGTTATTGTTGGGCTTTGAATGCAGCAAACATGCATTAAAATACATTAGGATGGACCGACTGTGGGCAGGAAAAAAAAAAATTGCAGGAAATTCAATATATGGTTTGGGCTATACATTTTGAAATTTATAAAGCTAGGAGAGTTAAATTTTTCTGATTTCGTACATATTCTTTATATGTAATATGTGTAGTGAAAATCAAGCAGATCGGCTTCCATACAATGGATTGTTTCGTTAAATATTTTTAGTTCTTTTTTTTATTTTTAATAATCAAGAAAACGAAATTTTTTACTTTTGCTTTTTTTACTTATGCTTTTTTTCCTAAAATTATGACCCTCCTTAATCTAAATACACTACTGCATAAATACAAATAGATTTCTTTCAAATGCCCTCTCTATCTACCTCTCTCTCTCGTAACAGCTTACTTGTGACGATATATTTGCTTGCAACTCTTAAGCTTCCTTTTTCCTTTTGCATTGCCACTTCGAATTCAATGGTAAGCCATTTAAAGATTGTTTTCACTACCTACCACGCGTTGGAAAGATAAATATACCCGGCGGTTCACCACTAATTCAAATCAGATGACTCAGTTGCATTTGCCTGTATTTCTCTGGAACAAGCATACACCACACACCCATATACACATACCATTTACTGTTAGCCTTTCAGGGTGTTTGTGCATGAAATTGTAACAAATGACTCGATGATTTGAATGCATTTGCCTTTTTGATTTATTGTGCATAATCTACGGAAAACGATTGGCATTTAGTATGCAACCACTTTGTGATAATTGTGAGAGGAGAAAAGAGATGGAAAAAGTATAGTTAAAGCAACGTGATGAAGTTGGTATGTTCCATGACTCCTTCTACAAAAAAAAAAGAAAAAGGTAAACTTCGTGCTACTGGCTTCTTCTATATAAAGTAGAAGATTACTTCTCAATCTAGGGAGCAATAGAAAAGTTAAAGCTCACATAGAAATATAGAATTTTGATGTTTCAGCATTAAGAATGTGGAAGGGGAAGGTCATTGGCTACCTAGTCCATGATAGCTGAAGTCATATATGTTAGTTCCTACAAGAGACCAACACGCAGGCTTTCTGTACAATCGCAAGTGTATTATTTTATACCAATTCATTGCTAAATACTAGAGCTTGAAGTGAAAATGGTCTACGAAATATTTAGCTAGTAGAAGACTTCGTAATTTAATAATAAATAAATAACAATAAACAACAAAAACATCAAAAGACTTTCCGCTTCAGCGAAAATAATAAATGTAATATCGATGAAATATGGCGAAAACTAAATTAAGAAAAAAAAAAAAAATAGTAATAATAGCAAACAGCTCATCAGTAATTATATTAAGCGCATTTACACTTCATTAACACCTGCTGTCACAGCTTTTTGACACTTGACATATGTACATACATATATATGTACATACATGTTAATGTATGCTGTCCAATAAATCTAGCTATGGCACATTGTTGAGTAGTATAAACACGTCTTGCTCTTTTTTTGAAGCCACGCACCAGCTGTGTGGTTTTCTTATGCAATTAATTGCTACACTTTCTGACGATTTTTGTACAATCATATCATATCATATGATATCACATGATATTTTTTTTTTTCGTCACATTATGATATTATGATTTTATCATTTTATTATGCATTTCACATCAAATGTATGACGTTTAATTTTAAATCAGGTGGCCATTTTTCATTTTACAATCAGCACATTGCAGCTGTTTACCCATTCATTTATAATATACATCCTCATTCTTGCCAACATATAAACATACATCTGTTTAAGCAGTTAAGCCTGACAGCAATTGACCGCAAAAAAAAAAAAACATAAAAAAAAATGTCACGCCCACATTGTGAAACCTCCCGCGTACCACATGTGGAGTAAATAATCGCGTGGATAATAAATACAGTTTTTATTTGCCTGAGGCATACATATGTCGAATAGCATGAAACGCATTGACACTTAGGTATATGTAATGTGTATGCTTTTCGTGAAGATTATAAGCAATTTTTCATAAACTGTCTTTTAGCATTTGTCCTTGTGCAGCTCATTTTACTTGAACCATCTTTTTGTATAATCTAAGTGATTTCAGGGAATGTAAGCAGCAGTGAAAAATTATCACTCAAGAAGTATGTGAACTATCCGCATTATCAAAAGAAGGTTGTCCTTAACTAAGCAGCTGTGGGATGAAGAGGGTGTAGTGGAAATATTTGTGCGTTCAGCTGTGGAATGTGCAAGTGTTGTCCTTCGTTTTCCGATTACAAGCAAAGAGAATTTTCTTTTATTTTTTATCTGCATGCTTCTTTTATTCTCTCCACTTTACTTGAATATAATGCTTTTGTGATTGTTATGACGTATAAGTAATATCCTGTTGCTTGGCAGTATGTTGTTTTTTTTTCATTTGCACTTTACTGCAGCTTTAATTTACTGCTGCGGATATTCAAGGTTTATGCAGGAGTGGCACTTGTATGATACAACAGTATAAGGAGGAAAGAATTTTCACATTATCTATGTATTGTTATAGTGTTGAAATAAAATAAAATAAAATAAAATAAAATAAAATAAAATAAAATAAAATAAAATAAAATAGAATAAAATAAAATAAAATAAAATAAAATAAAATAAAATAAAATAAAATAAAATAAAATAAAATAAATAAAATAAAATAAAATAAAATAAAATAAAATAAAATAAAATAAAATAAAATAAAATAAAATAAAATAAAATAAAATAAAATAAAATAAAATAAAATAAAATAAAATAAAATAAAATAAAATAAAATAAAATAAAATAAAATAAAATAAAATAAAATAAAATAAAATAAAATAAAATAAAATAAAAAAAAATAAAATAAAATAAAATAAAATAAAATGAAATAAAATAAAATAAAATAAAATAAAATAAAATAAAATAAAATAAAATAAAATAAAATAAAATAAAACAAAATAAAATAAAATAAAATAAAATAAAATAAAATAAAATAAAATAAAATAAAATAAAATAAAATAAAATAAAATAAAATAAAATAAAATAAAATAAAATAAAATAAAATAAAATAAAACGAAATGAAATAAAATAAAATAAAATAAAATAAAATAAAATAAAATAAAATAAAATAAAATAAAATAAAACGAAATAAAATAAAATACAACAAAATAAAATAAAATTAAATTAAATTAAATAATTTGATATAAAAACCCAACAACACTGCCTCACCAAATTACGAGACGCTCGTTTTTATTGCCTTCAGGCACATTCATTGCCACGAATTGTTATTCCCAAGCAATCTCATGCGACAGACAACCGGATGAATGTCAGTTTCTTCATCAATTTCAATAGTCTCTAGTCTGCGCAAGATTCTGTCTTAAATATACCGTGCACAACATTGCGTATGAGTGACATATCGTTAAGTCGCTTAGTGCAATACCTCATTACCTCATTTTATTGCCGCAACGGCCTTGTACTGAAAGAACTTCATTTCCTGACGTAAAATTCTTTGGTAATGACACCTAATTCCACATCTATTTGCAGTTATGCGGTTATAATGAGCTGACAACAAGAATGAAAACAAATTGCATTGCCACCCACGCACACACACACATATACACACACACACATATACACAATTTACATGCAGCGTGGGTGTTTTGTGTATTTTTGTTGACCAACCTACAGGTTGACTATTTTATATATAAAAAGCAAGTCAGTTTTTTTATTTTATTTAATGCTCTTTTGTCTATTATACTTCATAATCGTTTACTCTTTAAGCAGCTATATTTAACATTTCCCAGCCTTTATGCAGTATTTTAGCCTCATTGACGCATTGTTAAAGCATAAAAGCGGTGCAAGCATTTAGTCATCATAGAAGT
Organism: Sphenella marginata; assembly: GCA_951509765.1. Taxonomy (NCBI): domain Eukaryota; kingdom Metazoa; phylum Arthropoda; class Insecta; order Diptera; family Tephritidae; genus Sphenella; species Sphenella marginata. Next base: position 14,995,016 of record OX608080.1, on the reverse strand, counting down.
GCGTGTCTTTTTGTTTATTTCAAGCAAATTTTTTTAATTTTTTTATTTTTGCTTTCACATCGTCTTTTATGATAAAATATTTTTGTTCGTTGTCAGGCTTGTTGCTTCCTCATGCTTCTTTTCATTCAGCTGACCCTTTTTTATGCTTTTATGTCTTCGTATGAGTCTCTACGACAATTTGCGTGTGAGTATGCCTTCCATTGGGTCACACACAGGTTTGACGGTAAAGTATTTTATTACCTCTTTCTTTTGTGTAAATCATTTTGCCACCCCATTTATACTTCTTCTGCTTTTGAATACTTAACCATGTATGCGTGTTTGACCTTTATAATGATGATAAATACGCTAAGATTGCTGGTGGGGACAATGATAACGTTTGAAATTATTTTCTTCTTGCGCATGAAGTGCCGCACGAGCAGCACTTTACGTCTGATAGTTGGAAAGGTTTTATAAACTTAGGACTTGCAAATTTAATTTAAAGTAAGTTTGTTACAGAATGAGTTTAAATCTAATCGGTTTGTTGGGAATAGTGCCATTGAGTTTAAATTATTCAAATGAGAGATCATCCCTTATTATGAATACACTTTGTATATTTATTCTAAACTTTAACGATAATATAAGCTGAAGAAATACCAGCTTAAAAACTAAAAATATCTTTGAGTAAAGAAAAAGAATTCTGCGTTTCCTTGTAGTGTTTTTTGTGTGCGTTTAAGGTGATTTGCTTATTTGATGTGATGGACTGATTTGATGTGATGTACTGCTTCGATGTGATATCAACAACTGCTATGATGTGATTTTTTCATTTTTTTATCTTACTCAAATAATTTGGTAAAATTGGAGAATACTATAAAAGTATTCTTTAGTTGACTTTTGCTGATTTAAATTGGTTAGCTACCTTGATGTGATCTTAACTGCCTTGATGTGATATAACATGCACACAGATTGTGAGGTCTCGCAATATATATCTCTCTAATTTACCCAGATTTAAAATTCTTCTTCTCTTTAACCCTTCCACACAATACACATAACGCATTTGTCTTTATATCACACAGACTCAATCAAACTTAAGGACCGTCTGCCAACCGGGTGCGTGTCTAGCACAAAGCAAAAAGGATAATACTTAATTACCAGACGTTTCATTTCATGCCACAGTCACATAAAACCATTAAAGCCATTGTAAAAGACAGTTTTTCTATTAAACAGTAATTTTAAATGTAAATCATGTCAAGGATACTACAAAGCTTGCCTTCCTTTTTAATTGTTCAAGAGTTTTAGTAGCCGTAAAAGCAGCTGATTGAATGTGTTGGTGTGCAAGGTGACTGGTATGTTCGTGGGTTAATGCCGGCATGAAACGTGACTAAACTTAAATTATAGCGAAGCGAGCTGCAAGCTGCAGCCTGTAAATATTTTGTAGAATGGACAATAATAAAGAAAGAGATGGAGTAATTCCTTTTTAATTTATTTTATTTCATTTCATTTCATTTCTTTTTATTTTATTTTATTTCATTTTATTTTACTTTATTTTATTTTATTTTATTTTATTTTACTTTATTTTATTTTATTTTATTTTATTTTATTTTATTTTATTTTATTTTATTTTATTTTATTTTATTCTATTTTATTTTTTCTTATTTTATTTTTTTTTTATTTTATTTTATTTTATTTTACTTTATTGTTTTTTTATTTTATCTGCTACTCATGTTTAAAGTAGGTCATTCCTCACAAAAAAGTCTAAGGGTAACGCATTGCACGGTTACTAAACTTTTAAATTACCTACGGAAAGTCACATAGAAAACTTTTGCGACAATGTATTTAGGCGAAATAAAACACATTTCAGTAGAACGTGATTGGCATTCAGATACTTTTGTTTTTGCAAATTTTTTGTGATGTTGAACTTTTTACTAGAATTTTATTACTCTACTCTTTTGACAGTATTGAATTGTCCTTAAAAAATCGATAATTAATATTCGGATTCTCTTTGCATGCGGTCTTTAAAAATTTGTTGTTGCCAAAACTAAATTAAAGAGCAAGAAAAAGTTTTTGGGTTTTTGGTATTTGTTTGGGTTTTATTGCACTTCGTCGGTCACTGGGTTTTGTCTGCCAAATTATTGCCTACCTCCCATCATGCGTAGCAGTAATGGATATTTTAGGAACATAAAATTATTTTGTAGAACATTAACAGTAGACGCGCCGGTATGCTCTAAGCGCACCTGAGATTGTCGGTTCTTAAAATAAATGAAACAAAATTTCGTTGTTGAAATTGAATGAAGCACAATGAGCAAAAGCTCATTTGAACATTTCTCCCTACCATTTTATTTGGCGATTGACAGCTGGAGCACAGCTTTTGTAGTCAAGCGTTAAATAGTTTTTAGAAAGAAATCCTAAAGGCGCACAAACAAATGGATTCAAGTTTAATGGCGCATCTATTTTTTTTTTAATCATAGCTAAATGCTCTTCTAGTACTTGACGGGGGACAAATTTGTTTGCTTTGAAGACATAGCGCTTTACATAAATATCTCTTGAGTATATTTGTTTGAGCTAAAATTTCTACGCAGGGAACGTGATCTCCATTTTATCAGCCATTACGTAATTTTGAATGGATTAAGATTCAGTTAAAGTAGAAGTGCTTACATTTTCCTATTAGATCATTTTCTAAAATTGACTCTTTCGCTTTCTATTGATTGCCGTCAGCAGACTAATTGTGCCATAAAAATATTGCAACTGGTAGTTAAATGCTGTACCGAGCAGTGAAATAATATAGCTCACTCACTTTATACACATGCAAAAATATTAATCACCATTTTTTTAAACGTTAAATTGAGAGTGTGTTAAGTGAGCTTTGATTGACATTATACTACGCAAAGACGAATATTCAATTAGAAACTAATTAACGTTGTTTTTGGAATCCCATAACTTTTGCTGCCAAGAAAGTTTTTGCAATTTTGTAATAATAAATTTGAAATTTGTATAACGCCAAAAGCGGCTGATTATTCTATTTTGCAATGACACCAAAACCTTTTTTAGAGTGTATCCCAAAATAAAGGTGTCAGTCAAATGAATTCAATAAATATTTTAAGGTCATATTCAAATTAAAAGCACGCAATTTTGTTATGCTTGACTAGCCTTACAGTTTGGGGTAAATAGGGTCGCACAAATTTTTTGTTTTCTTTTTAGTATAATTAGCACTACTTCATCCTCAGCTGTCAACGCACTCAGTTTTAATTTTCAAATTTGCTTTTGGTTGCACCTTCGCTTGATACCCACTGAACCCCCCTAAAGCGTTCTTTGTAATTTTCGTTTATAAGCCATTTAACCGTTGTTGCTTTTGCCTCTCATTCGCTTGGCATTACAGAGTTTGGTCCTTCCACGCTGACCTCATCGCTTTTGGGTTTTGCGTTTTCCAACCGAATCATGTTCAAACGATTTACGAACAATGTCGACTTATCCCTACTTTAAAGCTTTCGTCCATTAAATAGTGAGCTTTGTCATAGTTCGTTATATGACTCAGCGTTTGCTTTTGTTTGTATGTTTGCATCAATTTTGCTTAACTTGTTGACATTTCCCAATGGGATTGACATTCACTTTGGTTTCTTCTTACCATTGGTATCGCATTTCCTTGTTTCGCTTTTGTATTTTAATAGAAAAAATGTTTGTTGCTATTTTTATCATGAGAGGTAAGTCCTTCATATTTAAAAAGAGTGAGTGTGCATGCATGTTTTCTGTTATATTCTCGGTCAGTTTGCTAAATTTAGCTTGGTACACAGGTGTTTGTAAGTTTTTGCAAGCTCGAGACCAAATAAACAATAATTCGTAATGAATTTAATTGTCAGTTTTTTGGGAAAAATTGATAATTGGAGAAAAATTACAAAGGAAAAATCAACAGCGATGGATAGGATTACATGTTTCAGAGTTTCCAGGCTCATCATCAGATCCCTTTTCGGACACGGATTCGAACTCGTGTCTGCACCAAAGCCGCTGTTAGAAAATTCCAACACTAAGCAATGATGCCCTGTGACGTCACAATGCACTTATCTCCACTTCAATTAATTCCCTTTTGTTTGTTTGTTCTTGCCAACTGTATACACAAAATTTCTTAAGACATGCAGCCTATATGTTATGATGTGTGTTGGACTTGTTGTTTGTACATATTTACATATGTACGTAAACCCGTGCTATGGTTTCAATGTATTTTGTTGTTGGATTTTTGCGGTCTATTTTGTTTACATATTTGTAAGTTTTTGCAAGCTCGAGACCAAATAAACAATAATTCGTAATGAATTTAATTGTCAGTTTTTTGGGAAAAATTGATAATTGGAGAAAAATTACAAAGGAAAAATCAACAGCGATGGATAGGATTACATGTTTCAGAGTTTCCAGGCTCATCATCAGATCCCTTTTCGGACACGGATTCGAACTCGTGTCTGCACCAAAGCCGCTGTTAGAAAATTCCAACACTTAGTGGGAATTGTTATTGAGCATTTTCACGTGTTCTGTATTTAAAAAAAAGGGCGTTACCACGCCTATTTTTAAAAATTAAAAAATAAAACTTATAAGTAATATCATCCATATCCTTTGTAACTCAAAAGCACTCTATCTGCTTCAGTGAACTGGACATAGCATGTGTTGCTCTTCCACCTCGCTCTTGGAAAATGTTAGTACAAAAGTGGGCGCGGTCTTTTAGCGATTTTTTCCTTTTCAGTGGGCGTTCTCTCCTCTTACATCTATGGTATATCCATATCAAGTTTCTATTTTCCACAATTTTGAAATTATTAAAAGTCGCATTTAAAAATAGCTTAAACAATAAGTGGGCGGTGACACTCCCACTTGTAAATACTTACACGAAAATCGTATAAAAAATATAAACATTTATGTAATTTCCCAATTCTATGTCTGGCAGTGAATGAGATATGTTCGGCAGTTCGGTATAGCTACCTCTTTTTCGATGAATTTTTTAAACAGAAAGTAGGCGTGGTCGAAAAGCGATTTACATTATTTTCTATGGATGTGCGTACCACAACAATAATATTTATTTATTTATTTATTTATTTATCTGAATTTAGTATTAACAGTTAAAGTTTGAAAAATTGTTCAATCATATGTGGGCAATGCCACGCCCCTTTCCAAAAATTTGCCAAAATCCTCAAAAGAATTAGTCCAATCTCATTTTAAAAATTCTTGAAATTTTCGATATCGAAAAAAGGTTCACGTATTTTGTTCGATTTCGCTCATTTTAAGTAGCATCCTACTTTGCCCGGAAAGCAAAATGTTATCGTGCCCACGGACGGACATTTGATTCTAAGGAATTTGATATCGTTTATGTTATACTTTTCTGTTAAAGAATATTTCACAATAAATCAATAAATGGCTGCCAGAGAGTAAGAAAATCAACAACGAAAATGGAAATATTCAAAATAGTGATACCAGTCACAAATCAATTGGTATTACTTAACATTTCGCAAGATTTTCGAAATCCCGAAATTTTCGAGATTATAATACTGGAATTGATATGCCTAGTCGATTTATAGATTGCTGTTTGCTAAACATTTAAGGGAAACTTTGAGCATATTGCTTTAAACTACTTTCATTTATTTAGAAAGTATCGTTGTATTGTTACAACAACAACTCAAACAATAGCAACCATTTAAAGAGCGACTATGGCAGAAAGAAGGCCAACTCAAAAAATTTAAAAACATTTAGTGAATAAAAACAAAAGCTTTCGCATAATAAAAGTAAAATTTGTTTTAACAGGTCACAATCTGCAATTAAAGCTTTCAATTCTCAGTAACTGAAGTACAATTCTTAGGAAAATTTAAGGCAACGTTTGTCAATGTGTTTGAATAACTCACAGCTGCAGCTAAATTTCCTCACACTTCGAGGCTCTACATTTGGCTGCTATTAAATTGTTGAATGCTACAATAAACGAGCAACAAAGTGAGTGGGAGTGGCTAGTCGGTTGTGATGCGCGCGGTATGTTTGGTGCCATCATTGATAACAAATGCGCGATAAAAGTTTTAAGTAGAAAAGTTGACTGAGAGTCACTGCTTTTGGGATGTAGCGGAAGCCGACGTATGGACTGTATTGTTGTATTCGTATTTTTATAAACGAAAGCGAATTAAAGTATCAACTTTGTTTGTTTATGGTGAGAGTGAGAAAACGATAACAGAAGATTAACTAAATAGCTATCAATTATAATAGATAAACTTTTGAAAAGTTGAAATTTGTGTAAGGAAAAAAAAAATCGATTGGAAATTTAAAGAATTTAGAAAAAGTTTGATTGGCGTTGTATTTGGAATTTAGGAAGACGATTATAATGAGTAAGTGGATTAAATTTTTAGGGAAACTCTGCAAGCTTTAAGTATTTATAGACTCTACTGCTATAAAGCTATACTTATAAAATAATTTGAGTGAGAGTGAGAGCACATGATAATTGGCTAAGAAAAAGTAACCGGTTCTGAATTAAATGTTATGCAAACTAGTTTAGTTACGAAAGGTATACAGATTCCGCAAAAGTAATGGATATCGAAAAAATAATTCAGAGCTGTTTTCCATGCAATAATCGGCGAAGACTTGGTAACCGGTTCCAAAAAACTTATCGGTTTCTGGAACATAAAAAGTAACCGCTTACCCAAGTGTAGCCAGGATAAATTCGTAAACATTTCGACACCACTTTCATTGCACATATTTCAGAACAAAGTCAATACTGAAAAGCACCCGACTTCCAAGAAAATAATGACCCGGAAATATGGTAAAAAAAGTAACCGGTTGTAAAAAAATATGATTTTCTAGGAAAAATAACCTGGAAAAAGTTATCGCCTTGGCGAATCAAATCGTTCAGAGAAAGTAATTAGTAACTGTTTTTCATAAAACAATTTTTGTAGAATTAGTACTCGGTTCCAAAAAACTTATCGGTTGCAAAAAAAAATTAAATGACGATTCTTCAACAGCTCCGAAAAAATAATAAGCTTCGGAAAAAACATATTATCGGCCCATAAAAAATAATCGGTAAGTAAAAATTTATCGGATACGAAAAAATAACCGGTTCTTTAAACTCAAGCTGCTCTTTTGAGAAAAATAACTGCGTATAATTCTGAATACCCGGCTTAAAAAAATAAAAAGTGGTAAGCAAAAAGTAACTGATTTCTAAAAAGTGATCAATTGGTAAAAAGTAATCGGTTTTTAAAAAGTTATCGCTTTTAAAAAGTAACCGGTTCCAAAAAAATGGGTTCTGTTTATTTAGTAAAATTTACTTATAATATTGATGGATGCACTGACGTTAATTTTTTTGCTGCTTTAGAAGCTTGTTTTTAGCAAACCCCGTCAGTCGCTGGACCAAAAAGCTAATTCCGTGAGACAGAGAGTGAAAAAACCCAGTACTCCTCGGAAATTCCACCTTTCGATTATAGCACTGCTCCCTTAATTGCAATAAAACTTTTGAATACTCTGCATGTAACCAATTTTTCTTTCAAAGGAAATATCGAATGACAAGGCTGCAGGCTCTTGGCAATGCCACTTAATTGCCCTCATTGAGTGTCAGCCCGTTTAAATACACGCGCGCAAGTAAAGTGCAAGTCTTGTTACGGCAACAAATGCAACCGTAGGGTCTATGCTGTGCTTCTTCTTATTATCTCTTTTCGCACAATCACTTAAATTTGCATTTCCCCTGCTTCCTTTTACTTTTTTTTCACATTTATTTGCTAACTTTTTATGTACCTTTCGCGACGCATAGAGTAACTGTGTGTTGGTGTGAGTAGAGTCGCGTGGAGGTGTGTGCGTACTTCATGGTAGCGCAAACTAAAAGAGTGAAGTTACAGTCATTACCTTGTCTTTTGTGTGCGATTTGAAAAGCAGTGCGCATCTGCATTCATCATGTGATATCGTTTGAAAGCAAATGCGAAATAAAGGCAAAGTGAAAAAGAGACAATACAAAATGCATATCTAAAATATAAAAGTGCAGCATTTTATTCAAATATTTTGTTCCATGGCTGAATGCTGGTCTTGTCATACCTTCAGGTGCAGGGTTAGATACTAATAGGTCAAGTACTGACTACAACAAAAACGTCATGCCATTCAAGCGCATTACAACGTGGTCATGCGTGCAACACAAGTTTCCACCTACAGTGCATTTTTTTATATTTTTAATAGCACTTAATTTTACTGTTTTTAATTTTATTTTATGTTTTAAATTTAGCACCTCATTTAAAGTAATTGATTCTAGCCCAAGCTAGCAAGCACTCGCTATCATTTTTTTTTAATTAAAAAAAATCTCTTTAGAGGTGAGCTCGTTTACGAAATCAAAGGACATGGACATCTAATATAGTCTTATTTAATCTAGTCTTATCTAATTTAATCTAATCTAATCCAACCCAATGCAATCTAAACTAATGTAATCTAATCTAACCTTATATAAACTAATCTAATCTCGTCTAATCCAATATAATCTAATCTAATCTAATCTAATCTAATCTAATCTAATCCAATCTAATCTAATCTAATCTAATCTAATCTAATCTAATCTAATCTAATCTAATCTAATCTAATCTAATCTAATCTAATCTAATCTAATCTAATCTAGTCTAATCTAATCTAATCTAATCTAATCTAATCTAATCTAATCTAATCTAATCTAATCTAATCTAATCTAATCTAATCTAATCTAATCAAATCTAATCTAATCTAATCTAATCTAATCTAATCTAATCTAATCTAATCTAATCTAATCTAATCTAATCTAATCTAATCTAATCAAATCTAATCTAATCTAATCTAATCTAATCTAATCTAATCTAATCTAATCTAATCTAATCTAATCTAATCTAATCTAATCTAATCTAATATAATCTAATCTAACCTAATCTAATCTAATCTAATCTAATCTAATCTAATCTAATCCAATCTAATTTAATCTAATCTAATCTAATCTAATCTAATCTAATCTAATCTAATCTAATCTTATCTAATAATCTATTCTAATCTGATCTAATCTAACCTAATCTAATCAAATCTAATCTAACCTAATCTAATCTAATATAATTTTATCTTATCTAAAAATCTTTCCAATCCAATTCAATCTAATCGAGTCTTATTATATGACATAATCAGTTTAAAATAATTATAACTAATTGATTGATTTTTTGGAAGAAACTACGAACTAAATTTAAAAATTAGTCGAAGCAAAAAAAACATGAAAAAATTTAAAACAAAAGAATAATTTGAAACAGTAAAAAAGTTGGCCGCCGACTATTTTGATTATTTTTTATTGCATCATTTCATTTTTTTCTTTCTTTAATTGTTTTCGATTATCCTTTGATATCGATAAGCACATGGGAAAAATAATAAAAAAAAAAAATTTGTTGTCTTAAATTTTTTTAAATTCTTTTCTAAATATAATTCAAATAAAACTATAATTTTAATTTTTAAAAATAAATTAAATAATCATCATTGACTTAAACAGCCTTCTGTGATATTCTAGAGCTAATTAATTAAAATTTCAATTTGAAGTACTACAGCTTACAACTAGCTGACCTTAACTACTCAATGCAAACTTTTGCCTTTTAGGGAAAATAGGGAAAAAATTCCACAAAATAAAGCAGATAATTAAATAAATACCAGAATTCCACTACTCAAGTTTTGTAAGCATATGAAATGCTGTCAAGGTTACCTAAGTAAGTAATAACGCACTCACTGCAGAATAAATACAAAAAAAAAAAAAAAAAAAAAAAAATAAGTACAAAACCCAAAACAACGCTCCTACAGAACTTAGGGAATAATTAGTGCGCCACTTGCAATGTAACATTTTCAAACTTACAATGGTAATAATACAAAAACCTACGCACCCACTTATGAACTTTGTGAAATCGACAAGAAAAGGCAAAGAGCATAAGGTTTACTCCTCACTGCACTATCTACCATAAGCTGGATGTTATACGCACCCATACAAGCACACATTTATTATTTATGTAAGAAAGTTACAAGGAGTGCATAAAAGAGCAAACAAAAGCTGTAAGTAGTGGCAAGCGGAATGCAATTAAGCGTCTGTATGAAAGTTTTTATAGACCCTCCCTTACCGCACATGGCATATGCAGCATATTCAAAGAAAAATAATGCAAGAAAAAACAATTGTAGAAAAATGCTAATAATAAAGTTTCTGCTGTGAGAGCAACTTACAACTGCTTCAAATGTATTCGAAGTGGCAGATTTATTGTGGTTGCATTTAATGCAGCTTATTTATGTTTTATAATGAGTACAGTCAAGAGGAATTCAAAAGATTTTGCGCTTCATCTAGTTGGATTGTATGAGCACTTGCTATTGTTGTATTTGTCTACATATTCGCTTTCGTTTTTCGTTCTCTTCGTCAGCTTAGTGCTGGTTTTCTTCCTTACTTATTATCGAAAAAGAAATATAAATTGACTTTAAATCTAAATAGATATGGAACAACGAAAACTGAGTCACAATTGATTTGGAGCAGCGAAAAGTGAGTCACAATTGATTTGGAACAAATAAAACTGAGTCAAAATTGATTTGGAACAAATAAAACTGAGTCAAAATTGATTTGGAACAAATAAAACTGAGTCAAAATTGATTTGGAAAAAAGAAGACTGAGTCAAAATAGATTTTGAACTACGAACACTGAGTCACAATTGATTTGAATCAAAGAAGACTGACTCACAATTGAGTTAGAACAACGCAGACTAAGTCACAATTGACTCAGAACAAAAAGACTGAGTCACAATTGATTCAGAACAAAAAGACTGAGTCACAATTGATTTAGTACGAGCATACTGAGACACAATTGATCTGAAACTAAGAAGACTGAGTCAAAATTGATTTTATAAACCTCATACCGAAACAGTCAAACCAAGCTCTTCTACATAACTGAACTGAAATAAAAAAAAAAAACTTAAATGCAGAAATAAAATCAAAGATATTTCAAAAGTAAAACCGAATATAAGAAAATAGGTTTCGTAGTGATTTTAGCTCAGTCCAAGCTCAGTTTCGAAAAAAGATTGGCAATCGAAAAATTTCGTTTCAAAATCACATGAAATCTCTTGCCCCCGACCCTTTGATACATACTATCTATCAGTCAGTTCAATATATTTACATGAAATGGAAATTACAAATCCACACAAAACAGCTGCAAGTGCCTCCAGCATGAACAACCCTCTCCGCCACTAACCACAAATTGAATACGGAAATTTAGTTAACTAAAACATCGACTACTCAATCAATCAGCTGCTTTTGTATGTAAGTCATTTGATAGCAAGCGTTGCTATATAATAAATAGATAGGATAAGTAGTGCGGAGCTTTCACTACATGTGTGCACGTTTATATGAATATAAAACTTCGCATTCATATACCAATTATATACTCAATAGATACAATTTTGTTAAGAGGTTTAATTGAAACAAGATGCATCCTTGCTATGCTGAGAAGGTTATGGAAAGTTTTTTGTTGCTTAGAAAAAGAGCAGAATTATTTGTTTGTTGTATCTTTCTTATTTTTTATATTTGTAAGTTTTGCAAGCTCGAGACCAGTTAACAATAACTCATAGTGAACTTTTATTGTCGATTTTTTTATTTTTCTTACATATTCCCCTTCCCATTCACAATAAGTTTAAGTTAATTTTCTTTTGTTTGAATTGTTGAATTTTATTCGGTGGTGCACCAGTGCGTATGAGCAACATTTTCGTTCACTGCACTTTTCTTCTAGAATTGTTAGCAAATTTTCTTTAGTTTTTTCTATTGAGTTTTTGATTAATTAACTAAATCTTTTTTCGACACATAAACGCATATGTGAGGAGCACACAAATATTAGATTTATTGAATTTCATTATATCCGTCTTCTCACAGGATATCAGATAATCAGACAGACTATTCGAACTATTAGTTCATGAGATGTGTGAACAATTCGAGCTTTGCTTAACATTTAGTAAAGGCACTGTGTAAATTCAGTAAGATATTTTCAAAGCATGGTCCCTTGCTTAATTAACATAGCACTCACTGGATTGATATGTTCGTATAATTTATTTACCCTCATTTGAAATTCAAAATGTTTCTCAAAAGAATACCAACTTTTTGCTTCAAAAAAAAATGTTGATAGCTTAAGTCATTAAAAATTTTACCTACAAATTTGTATGAATGAGTTGAGAGGAGGAGGAAGATTCAAACCGCCACTGAAAATAATTTTTTTTAAGAGCCTTGCCGAATCCTTGAGTATGAATAGAAAGCAAACCTTTTAAAACCACTCGACTAAACATATTAAGGTACATACAAGAAGATCATTTTGAAAAATAACAAACAAAATTGTTTTAAAAAATTCGCGAAATTTACCAACTACCCTCGTAGCCGCATATATCCGATTTCGCTTGTAGTTATCCAAATGCACCATATGCACTGTGGCAAGACTATATTAAAAGTAGAGTGTTAAAATGCTGCAAGCGTCCGAATATATAATAAGAGTCATAATGAATTCATTGCACTGATAAACCACATAATATAATTTCATGCAGAATTTTAGCGAACAAAGTGAATTTTATTAGTATTCTGTTTGTGAATTGCAAAACAGTGTGGCTTAACACTTTTAAGCACAAACATATTCACCCACGCAACCAACTTAAATATGCACCCCAAGCACGCATTTGCGTAAATACTTGAAACGCACTTAAAATGAACCAAAAACCCGTGCGATTTGTTACGCTGAACAACCATCATGTGTCAACAATAGCCGTCAGGTGGGTGCTTAGATGGAAAACCCATGAGTAAAAATACGATTGACGTGCTTCTGATTGTGTGTGTAGATTGTGGAAAGTTGCGAAGAGTGCGAATACTTTCATTGCGTGACGGGTGGGGCAGCAGTCGTCGAACGATTTATTACTCACTTAATTCTTTTAAAACCGTTTTTTTTTTGTTTGTCTAGCATGAAATTTCGAAAAGTCCTTACTCGATTTGTTCACTAAACGTTGGGACCATATTTGGTATAAAAAGCTCTGATTTTCATTTTTAAAGAAACAATCTAAATACTGTTTAATGCTCGACGCGTTACTAAGCAAAAAACCTGCAAAACAGCGATATATTCACTTTTCTGGAATTCACATATTTTAATTTTCGCATCCCAACCTCACTTGCATTTGTATTCGCAATTCTAGGCACTTAAGCAAACACATGCTGAGTCATACCTGCGTGCATGTGTGCGCCTGATTGCTTGGTTTGCAAATTTAAAATGATGATTGTAAACAAAAATATTGTGGCTGTTGATTTTGTTGCTGTTGTGTAGCTGTGTTTATAGCGCTTTGTAGATGTGGCATACCTGGTATGTTTCCTCAACCACCACCAAATCGTTGCTTACCATAAATTTAAAAAGAGGGGAAAAAAAATTATGATAAGCTAATACTCGCCCAAAAAATTTGATTCATCTTAGCTTGAGGGTTTATGGGTATACTCGTTTACACACACAACTACACATCAGCAAATTTATTGAATACATTTATTTTCAATATAAAATATTTGTGAATTGAAGTGTGTTCTGTTAAGAGTATTTGCTCATACATTTTTAACAATAATATAAATATTTTTTTGTTATTTTTCTCTTATCCGATATGGCTTTGAAGCTTGGTTTATGGAATTTTAAGCAAATATTGAATTCGGCTAATAAATTGAAGTGCCTTCTGGGTAAGCTTAAGGGCTTTATTTAAATGCACAAAAAAAGCTTTATGAATGGAGTTGAATGAAGTTGATTTCGCGAATCAATGTTTTGTAATTTGGCTTATAAAATAATTCAAAAGTAAATATGTCCTACGTTAACTTTAATAAAATAAAATAAAATAAAATAAAATAAAATGAAATAAAATAAAATAAAATAAAATAAAACAAAACAAAATAAAATAAATAAAACCACCTTTAGTGCAAATTGTAAAGAGCTCTAATATTGCATGAAATATTTTATTACTGCTCAGATACTCAGCTTATATTACACAGATTCATTTAAATCTAAACATTTGTTTCAACACCAAACACCGATTTTTCGCTTAGCATTCGTTTCGTGCTAATTTTAGCGCCTTCGTAATCCTTTGTGTTAGCCCGCAGAGTCGGTCGCGGTTTTGCGCTTGAATGTTTTTTTTTTTGAATTTTTAACGATTTAAATGACTTGGGTTTTGTTGTGCAAATTCTTCAATTACGCCAAAATAAGTGAAAGTGAATGAATAAATTAGATATTATTTTTATAACACCCAGATGTAAAGGAAGACATGTCGTATGAGTGATACTTTCAAGTTGTTTGCAAACATATAAAATATGTGGCGATTCATCGAAAATTCGTTAATAAAAAAATCGTCAATGTATGTCTGCGGGGTTAAGGCGGTTTTAATAGATGAAAAGTGTATTGAGAAACATTAAAAATGAGTAAGCAAAAACTCATCTTTATTGCTGCCATGTTATAGGGGCGCGTGGGCCTGAGTTATACGCTACAGCTGCTGGCTACAAAACTTACAGTGATTCACACGGACCCACAATCGATATTGGTCATAGACTTGCCGTTGACTGACGTTAGCTCTCATATTAATCTTCTGCTTTCCTTTTTGTGAAATCTTATTTTTGGAGAGATTTTAAAGTGGTAGTTAGATGATGTCATCTTCAATATTTAGGCTCCCATTATTTACCCATCAAAAGCAGCTTTTGGCTATTCACGTGGAAAATTCTATCGGCAGACTTTTTTTTCGCTATTCCATTTTTGAATTTTGCTCCTTTGCCCACACAAGGTGAACTAAAAAATTTGTTAGGTAAATATTGACATACGCTCTTCGGATCCACAAACAGCACTTTTATATGTCATCAATGTATTTATGTTTGTATATCAATAAGGGCAATAAACATTTTTCGCTTTGAAATGGCTTACGTAATATCATTTGGATAAGAGAGATGAAGTAGCTGTGGTAGGAGTAATACAATATTGATGGCTGTATCGAATACTTTGCATTGAAGTGTACTTAATTTTTTTTTTTTTTTTTGCTGACACACATATAAAAACATAAGTATGTAGATGCCTGTATGCATTTGCCTTTAAGCTCTACATTTTTGTATGCTTTCACATTTTTGGCTTGACTCAGCGCGTACATACATAGATTTATCGTTTGTTCGTTCGTTCTTTGCTTCTTTATTTTCAATGGTAAATGTTTTTAAATTATTTCTGGGAATTGCGAACTGGATATGTATTCCCAAATGCAATTTTGAAAATTTCCAAAATTACATAAATATATATTTATTTTCTATCAACATAACTCTTTCAAGTGGTTTATTTGTGGTATATTCGACTGTGCAAATAAAATTAAATAAGTTAGACACTGTTTTGCAGAATGAAGAAGAAATGTAATAAATTGTCACTCAAGAACTTTTTTTGTAAGGTCTAAAAATTTTGGTTTTTTAGGAGTAACATCATTATTGCGAAACTCATTCAAAAGAACTCAAAAATTAATTTCCTTTATTTTAAGTTATAACATAAATATATTATCTATTGCATTTCAGTCTGCACATACAACATTATTTTTTGACATTTTTTAAGGTATAAAAAATTGCTAATAATATTTCCAAAAAATTATTTTATTGTTTTTTAAGAAAAAAAAAATATTCCCATTTTATTTAAAAACAAAATTTTTTGGAACTGTCTAATTTCTATATATGTATGCAGAAACTGTCATGTTAATAGAATTTGCTTATGCAAAGAACTAAAATGTTGTGTAATATTGGTGAAACAGAACTCAAGCAAATGAAAACTCGATATATTCGTAAGAACAAGAACACCGTAAAAATCTCTTTGTTTTTTGTGAGTATTTTCTCAAAACTCAAAATGTTTATTTATAAATTGTCTTGGCGTATCTCAAACAAGCTCATAGATATACTAAATAATTGAGTTACATTTAAGGCCACTAAAAAAGCAATAAAAAATAAATTTCTCGAGTAAAACAGAAATTTTCCGAGAACAGTAAATAATTCATAGCCGGTAGCCAACAAATCACTTGGTATAAAAAATCACCGTTTGGTAAAAATCACAGGTCACGTAAAAGGCACCACATCAGAATGTGGCTTTTGTGTAAGTTTATACACCTTTTTTCTATCATCAACATTTTATAGGAAGTATAAAATTGGGTTGAGAAACTCACATTCAACAATTTTTGAATATATTTTTTTTTTCGGTGTTAGGGCAACCAAAATCTGTCCAACAGTTTGAAGATTTATTTTGACAAAACTTACATCCACTTTAATTTCTTCCTATTCCAATGTGTCTCTCGCTCGAGTTACTGCAGAAACTTAAACTATTTGGATTAACAATAATCTGCACATAAACAAAAGTTAAATTCATACAATGCCCTGACCTTAGCTAAGCTTTACTTTTATCCCAAAATCAACGTTTAATACAAATCCAACAAAGAAGCTAAGCAATGGAAAGCTTTGACAATATAAATTTTCTAATTTCCGTCAATAAAATGACAACTGTTATCCTAAAACTAACAAAATAAAGCTAACATATGTACAAATATATAGATATGCACAAATACATATAAACTTTCATACATCCACACATATGTACGTGACTATTTGCCCAGCTGTAGTTATTTGAGCCTAAATATTGTCCCAACAAATTTGTTTAAGGCTTTCTAACATTAATTTATTTGATTGTCATTTTGTCGAAAATTTGTGATTGAAAGAGACAAACACAGCATGTGACCAATTCAGTAACAACGGCATGTACATACATACATACTTAGTAGGGGAAATAATCGAACAAAACGAAAAATGTTTTTGTTTTCTCTGGCCAAAGCATGCCCAGCTTATGATAAACTTCTTATCTGGAAACAAAAAAAAAAATGCCGAGTGAAAAATTATTTAAGATGGAAAGTTCAGCAGAAATCCTTTTAGTTTATTATTTATTTATTTTCCCAAGAATCGACCTACAGCTAGAAAACGATCTAAGTTATATAACTTTTGAACAATTTTCGATTTGAAAAAAAAAGTCTACCCAACA
Organism: Sphenella marginata; assembly: GCA_951509765.1. Classification (NCBI taxonomy): domain Eukaryota; kingdom Metazoa; phylum Arthropoda; class Insecta; order Diptera; family Tephritidae; genus Sphenella; species Sphenella marginata. The sequence continues at coordinate 14,978,005 of OX608080.1, read as the reverse complement.
GTCCTTTCTTTTGCTTTTGGTTAGATGGGATGTAATTTTGCAACTTCTTTGCAGCTAATTAAAGTCTGGGTCGCATTATGAGAGTACCCAATGACCTATAAGTTTTTTTAAATAACTAAATTTGATACTACAGGAAGAGCAAGGACTCGATTTAGATGGAAAAATGTGGGAAAAGGTTTGTCTTCGGCTGTTTCAAAGTATTTATACTAGGGCTGTGCGATTAAATAATTAATCAAAATTTTGATTAATCATAATTTCGATTACTCAATTAATCGATTAATTATGATTTTTGATTAATCAATCGATTTAATCAAGATTTTGTTAAATCAAAAAGAAAATTTAGTAATTTATTGCCTTTTTGATTAATCGTTTTTTGAATAAAATGATTTATCATATATTAAAACGGCATTTCAATTACATATTTCAAGGCAAACTTTCATATAAGGAAATGAGTAAATCAATCAGTTTGTGATAAGCCATGTTTGAAAATACTCGAGTAACGCTCGTTTTGATTACTCATAATTTTGACTAATCAAGTAATCGATTAACTAAAAATTTGATTAATCAACTTACTCGATTAATCGAATAAAGGCACACTCTTAATTTATATCATTCGTGAATACGCTTTATGGTTTTAAATGCCCGATTTTTACTTACAATTTGTACAAACTCTTCAACACATTTATCGAAACTATCGATTATTTGGGAGCTATGTATATGTTATATTAGTCCGATCTGGATGAGAGTATAAAACCTAATCTTCCAGTTTCAAATCCTATTTCAGCTTTGGAACGAGTGCCAAATAGCGCTTAGTACTAGTATTTAATCGTAAAAAGAAAATATAAAAATAAATATATTTCGTGCCCTTACAAACCCATGTCAATTTCGAAAGTCAGTTTCCGTCTAGCATCCGCCTTGTGTGAAAAGCTTTGACTGCATTGGACATATGGAATGCACATACGAGTATGTACATATGTATGTATATGTAGTAATAAATAACTGCTGATGAGGATTTCCAACAAATTATGACAAACGAGTGAAATACAATTTGTCAGTAATTTGAAATTGTGCAAACATGTGGTGTGGTGTGCATGCAATAAGCCAAAACATGGTAAGTTACTTTCATGAATATATTGCGAGCATACATAAATACACACATACATACACACATATACTTATGTACATATATAACTTATTTCAAACACACAAATCTGAGCAATGAAATGGAAAATTAAAATGTGCATTACGATCTTAGCTTTATATCATTGCTTTGGACTAAACTGAAGGTGCTCAAAAAATACTAGTTTGCAACCACAATTTTGTAACTAGTTTTAGACTAGTCCGAAAAATTATAAATATTTACTAATAAAAAATTATATTTTCGTTAAATTACTAAAGCAACAAGAGCTGAAAATACACCTAATAGACCTTCTTTTAATTTGAAGAATGCACAACTAGAACCGTTTCAGGTGGACCAAGTGCTTATGTACCCTAGTATGGCAGAACAACTATCACTAAAATTTAAGTATAACTTTTGAGATTTATTTTTAACTAGTTTCAGCGTGATATTTTTCTCTGCGAAAACTGTCAAATGACATCTCATAGGGCACTGACTACTACGTTTTGAAATCCTGTTAGTTCCAGGAAAGAAAAATTTTTAAAATTTGTTTTCCAATTTTCGATATATCACTCAAAAAGTTTCAGACTTTAATACTTTACTATTGCGCCAACAATAAAAATTTTTTTTTTTAATATTTTATTTGAAATAAATTTTTTTTAAATAAATAGTTTTTTTAAATTAAAACATTTTAATTTCAAAAGCAAATATTACTCCAAAACTTTTAGACATTAATAATAGGCGACAACAACAAAAAAAATACTAAACAAATAATTTTTTTGAAATTTTAATAATAAAATTATTTAATTATTTTGAAACTTCTTTTTGGAGCACAAAAAAAAATTTTTTTTGTAGTGCCTTTGAGCTCTGTCATAAAAATTAATAACAAAAAAAACATTAATTTTCATAAAATTTTTTGTTTTTGGCCCTAAGATCCATCATAGATATCTAGTAATACTAAAAAAAAATTATTTTTTCTCCCAGTCTAATGTACACTACCATATAAAAAATATCGCCTTGCAGTCATATCATAATTTCTAACTACGCTCGAGTATATTTCAAATTGAGTATGCAGCATAGTTGAGCACTGTTATAATTATGTTGCATTTCAGCACAGCTTCTATTTGGTGTTGCAATAAAATTTTGACATTGTCACATACTCGTATGTACATATTTATGTATGTTCATGCTCAAGGATATGACAACGATGACATTGTCAAAGTAACTCTATACAACTGTCAATATGTGCAAGTCAGCAAAGGTGAATATAAATTGTGAATGTCAATCTCAAAATTGTGTAAATATGTATAAATTTGTGTGTGTGCATATGTGTGACGGAGTTTAAGGGTGTGTCAGAGAATGTCTATAGTTCTAATGCATTTAACACCCATATCTGTGCTATAAGTAACTGTCCAGACAGGGAACACGAAGATAATTTAAGTGAAGAAATGTTCACAAGACTTTTGTTTAAAACAGGACTGCCCTTGGTGATAGTCCACAGCCATCCAAGTGGACTTGAGTTGTCTGCATTCTATCCTCCTTCATCAAAATCTGCAAAATTTTGTTTTCTAGAATGATTTTGAGTACATAATTTGGTAGATAAATCAATTTTAGTATCATAATGTGGGAGGCAGAACTCACTAAAAAATGTTGCTGAGTTTCTGGAATTTTTTTTTGAGGCTGTTCAAAATATTTTTATAAACAAAATTTAATTTTTTTTATGCGTTGCGTGGCAGAAATCACTCAGTCTTCACGATGAAAAAAAACTTTTAAATTAAGCGAAGTTTTTGAATAATTTTCAACTTCACCCTAAAATCATGGCGCTATAAAATATCATACACAAAAATGTTTAGAAATTCTTCCAAAAAATTTTTGCGTACTTTTATGACCATTTTTACACTTGTTTTAATTATCTTGAACTTTTTGTAAGCTATAACCTTTCTGTTTGATTGTCTTCTGTTGAGTTTTCATTTTTTATTTCATTAAATGATATCAGATTTAATTTCATTGCTATTATATTTCACACAGCTGTACATAAATTTCATTGCAAATATAAAAATTATTATCTATAATAAATATTTTTCTTTACACTGGTTTCATTAAAATGAAATCATAAATATTATATGGCATTGCCAAAGCAGATTTCTGGTTTCATTGCAAAAGTCTCATAAATAAGGAATTTTTTTTTCAGTTTTAATTTCATTTCATGCAGAACATATGCAATTCACTTCTCTTCAATTGAAGCGGGGAAACTTTATGTGTTATCGCTATTTGAAAGCCATATAAAAGCTCAAGTGTGCTCTGGCAAACTCACATGTGCTAGGGGTATAAGGAAACCAATGCTCATTTACTCAGAATGTGATCACCAGAATTTAACATAAAAACAACTATAAGAAAATGAAGAACCTAAGCAGTAAGACTATTTCAAGCAGAGAGAATAAAATGTTTATGGCGCTTTTCAGCTCATGTCAAACTTCTGCACTTCCAACATTCACTGGGTCCCATCCAAGTCTTTGAGAACTCTTAGCCATCTAGCTTGTATTGTACTTTATCACGGCTCTTCCCTCTAACGCTTTAAGCGCAACAAGCTGTTTAACAAATTTCGCATCTAATTATCTTAATGACAACCATGAGCTACCATTTACACGCGTATAAAGCTCACTTCGAAATATTTTTGTAAACAAATTTCGGTGTTAAAAACTAATTAATTTCTAATTTCGAAAAAATAAATGACTCAATCGTATTTGAAAATCTATTACCAGCTGTAAAGTGCTTTTTCATGCTAACCGAGCAAAATTAGCCAACGAAATATTTTATTTTTTTCCTGCAGCTATGTATATTAGCGGACAACTTTGATCGCAGTTTGAGTTGTAATTAATGGTTAGCAAATATTTACAATGAACAGTCAATTTGGTTAGACTAATTACTTCAATATAAACAATGGCATAAGCAATTAATTTGTGCAACTTGAGCCAAAAAAAAATTAAACATCCATAGTAAATAATTTTAGTTGAGTGCAGACTAATTCTATTAGACTTTAATACACTTACATATAAGTTGGATTCATAGATCTCGTAAGCTGAGCTCAATCAAATTGTGCAGAAGTGTAAATTAACTCACCTGAAAAAGAGAGAAAGAAGAGTATGTTAGTCTTTAAAATTTCATATTAAATTGTTTATTAAATTTGTATGAGTGCTATGAACATGAGGGTGGGTAAAAAATATTTTGGAATGGAGTGAGTCAAATATACTTCAAATATCGGAGCGATTTTTTTTTAACTTTCCTTTGTAGAACTTTTTTCAATTCTAAATTTGAAGAAAATTCATTTTTCGAAAGCGGACAGAGTACCTTTTCGGTACCTTTTCGGTACCTTTTCGGAACCGGTGATATTTTAAAATACATGCTCCTTTTAGAAGCGGCTACTTCTTCGGAACCGTTTCAATTTTAAAATGTGAACTGGTTGTGCTTTTAAAACCTCTTACATAATATTTCAGAGACTCATACTTTTTGGAAAACGGTAACTTTTTGTCCCACCGTTACAACACCGAGTTTCAGTTCCATCCATGAAGTATACAATCTGGGTCAAAAAAGGAACCTCAAATTCTACCAAAGCCTCAGCTTGCCGAAAATAATCACATTTTTTTTATAAATATAGAAATTTGGGTATACATAGAGTTGCCAACTAGAAACTAACTGAGTTAGCATTTTTAACGGGTTAACCTAAGACTACGACGGATATAAGTCCTTCCGATACAAATACACGAGAAACCCAAAGAGAAAGTATCCGAAAAAAAAAAACTAAAAATAAGCTACTCAGTTTATAGAGTATACTTGAAAGCGGGTAATCGGGAGTTAGCGAGTAGTCGATTGATTGATTCTTTTACTATAAAGCTGGAAATCGACACCAAAATATTGTTTTATTTTTCTTAAAAATTTGTTTGCAATTTTTCTCTTATGAACTGCTTAGATAGTGGGCTAGGCATAATTCAAAAAAGTTAAAAAAAAAACTTGAAAACTATATTTAAGCTCCTCTCTTTCGTACGAATAAGCTATGTACAAATGAATGCAATTAAGTAAACCGGTAAATATTTGCCAAGCCAACAAAAATATTTAATTTCTACATTTTTGGTGGTCACATCAGCAATCAATAAATTTTAAAGTACTTCAACAAAAACAACAAGAACGAACTTGAAGTAACTAATTCAGTAGCACATTTTCGGTAAAAGAAGATGAAATGAATCTCTCTATTTGTTTTTGCCTTTTAACCATTGACATATCAAGAGCCATCATTGTAAGTTGTATGCCTTCGAGAATTGATTTGTGGTCGTCTGAGATCGCTTTTGTGGCTTTCTACTTGTCGTGTTCAAGTGGATTTCATTCGCTTTTTACGAACGGGCAACCCAGCTTTTGAGGTTTTATTATTTCCATTGTTCTTAGAAAGGACAAAAACGCACAAATAAATGGATGCAAGAATATTTTCTCAAGCTCAATCAGGGCAAGTCGAGTAAAAATCTTGTTTTGAAGCAACACGACTTAAAAAAATTAAAATTAATTAATTAGACTGGGTAAAACAAAATTTTAAAAATTTGATTACTAGTATTTTTTAAGATTTCCAATAAATTCTGTACCAGCCTCAGGAGCTAAAATTTGGTGAGGAGTTTCCTTTCGCCACAAAGTATATTTCTTCCAACAAAAAAAAATCAAATTTTTTCAAAGGCTTCCGAATGACAAAAATTCAAATATTTTTTGGTTGCTTAAATTATTTTTTTTTATAACTTGGAAAGTAAGGTTTTTAAAAAAAGGGCTTTCAAAGAGGTAAAAAAAAATATAAATTTTCTATAATTATTAAAATAAAATAAATATTTCTTTCTGAAATTTTAAATAGATTTTGTTTTTGTAGTAAACTTTTTTTTTCAAAAACTAAAATTTTTATATTTTCCCGAAAACTTCAGAAAATCTTTAAATATTTCTATCAGGTGTATGATACAAAATAAAAAAAAATTCGAAAATAAAATTTTTTTCAAAATATATCTTTTGCAAAACTCAATTTTAAATACTGATACCTTTTTCTTAGTAGTTTTTAAAGCGACATAAAAGTTAAAAAATTAAAAGAAAAATGTTTTCGGCTATAATTCAAGCTTTTATGTTTTCTAAATATTTCAGATTCTTTTTAGATACGTGTGTATATCATGTGTATGAACAAAAAAAATAGAGTCCAAAATATAATGCCTTACTGCAATTTTTACAACATTAAACAATTGGAAATGATTTTTTTTTTTTATTTATTTTTTGTCCTGTCTAATGCACGTTGAAACTTTCAGAGATAACTTAGATGTCTGCCTTTACAAGTGCCTGACCTTTAATAATATATACATGAGTACAACCTCTCCTGTTAGTTTATTTATTATATTACAAAATTTCATTTAGACAGCAATCCAAGTCAAGTTCCCCACACTAACACCACTTGTACGCCCACTTGTACGCCCACTTGTCCCCACTTGTGTCCAACAAATTTTGTGAATATTGCACTTGTGTGTATGTATATATATACATATGTTTTTGTTTATGTATGTGTTAATTAAGACCCTGAAATGTTGGTGTAAGCAGAACATCTAGAATAACTTGTTGCACAAATTTAGGGAAACTTTGTATTAAAGTTTTTTATGCTATACAAAAAGAGTTTTAAAGTTTCTATTTTTTGTTATTTAAAGCTTCTGCAAATTATACTAAATTAGTACAAATAATTCATTTATTAGTACTGAAAAATATTTAACCACAGCGAAGGGAACATAATACAGAAACAAAAATGCTTCAGAGAAGATTTTATTTCGGGTTCAGATTGCATATTTTTAAATTACTTTAAAGATCGTATGTGGGACCATTTCACTATATTTCAGGATGGTTTAAAAATTGCTCAAGTTCAGAAACAGAGAGCGGCTATTAAAAAAAATAACAGATGCCAACAACAAAATTTTCCCAAACACTTTTTCGAGCACCATTTTATTTGCTATGGTTTCTATAATTGAGACTGCAATATGAGTTTGTTCTTTTTTATTTTTGCCGTCTTTGGGAAACGTGATGAAGATATTAACACTAGAACTTTAAAAATATTAAGGAAACCCCTCGGCATGTTAGCGGGTTTGGAATTTAAATGCGGTAAAATATAAAATAAAAGGCCACTAACCTCCACGAACTGTTGTTTCAGGGGCCCAAATAAATCTCTTCTTAGGAAGGAGTTGGATTTTGTATTTTCAAGAAACTTTTATATAATCTAGTCTATGGTATACTGAATAAAGAAACAGGAAAAATGAAAGAATAAAGAAGAACAAGAACACTATAGACAAAAAGTTCAAAAATAGCTGAAGAAGATGTAGGAATCAGCAAGGAAAGAAAAGCTACAGGGACAGGCACAACAAGAAGTTGAATAAAGAACAGAAAAACAAGAGTAAGGAATTAAAAATTATTTAACAAGAAAACAGGAAAAAATCCATAATAGGTAGGATTAAAGAAAATGAAAAGAAGAACAAAAGAGAGCGGTAGTAACAACTAGAAAACCAAATTAAATAAAGACACGGAGAGAAAAAATACAATAAACATAATTACAATATGGAGCAAAAAAAGATAACAAAATCAAGAAGAGCAAATATAACAAGAAAAAACCGAAAAAAATAAAACGAGAACAACAGCAAAAATATAGGCAAATATAGGAGTTTTAAGACTAAAAATAAGATAAACACAAATAAGAATAAAATAATTAAAAAATTAGTAAACAAAAAACGAGTAACAACAAAAGCAACAGTAACAATAAAAATTACATAAAGAAGAAAAATTAAATAAATACAAAAAAATAAGTCAAAAACATAACAAGCTCAGGAACGAAAACAAGAAGCACAGCAAAGGCGAATGCAAGAAAATAAATAAGAGCGACAAACAGTCTTACAGAAAAAGTACAATAAGAACAGCAGCCGTTGAAATAAACGTAACTATAACAACAACAGCAATAACAACAACAATCTATTTTGAAACAAAACTGAGAATGACAGTAGAAGTGCGAAGAGGAAATAAAGGCCAAGTTTTCCACGAACCACATAATTTCACGTGGCCCGGCACTTGAGTTGGACCTTCGCTGTGTTGGGCCAGTGCACTGCCAACCCTTAAGTCCTAGAAAAATTCGCTTTAAAATTCATCTCGATTGAAGGAAATAATGCTGCAAATCATCATCATAAATTTGTTAGTCCCTTTGAATGGTAGAAAAATTAAATGAGCAAACCACAAATTCAATCTCTTTGCATCACCCTCACCCATCCCACTATACACCTTGACTTTAGCTCAATGTCGCACAAGGTTAATAAACTAACAAGAAGTTTTGCTATCTCTTAGATAACTCGCATGCGCCACGATTTGTAATAAAATGCAGCAACATTGTCACTGACACTTTGATGCACGTCAATTGTAATCGATAACATGAAGAATAGACAAATAATAAAACAAACCATAGCATTGGACTTCAAGGTGCAACAACAAGCATGTCTACCAGCACATTGACATGTCACCCCACATACTTTTCTCCGAGCGTATTTTATTATCTCTACCTTAGTCACAGCACTCATCAAGAACCATGTCATCACATTTTTTTATAGCTCTACGAGTGTGAGTATATCTGAGAGCAGCTGCAAAAATACCTATGCATACATACATACATACATAACGCAATGACAGCAAATAGCATCAGCAGCAACACGACAACTATGCTAACAATGAGGGTGTGACAATGTCAACATAAACAACAAATTGCCTTTTGCTGCACACTTAGACCCCTAAGCACTATATCCTCCATGTGACACCGTCGCTGAGGTCGTTCAATAAAAATAAAAAAAGCCGCCACTCAAGCAGTTGCAAGCAGTCAGCTGGGAAAATTGTGAACTTACTTGAATACTCAGTCAGTTAGTCAGTTAGTCAGCTTGTCGGTTTAACGAATTTTCTCGTTTTCATATGAAAAGCCAGCTGACACACGAACCAGTAGTTGTGCTTTAATTTTGTTATCTCCAATGTCCGTATGCGTAGCTGTGGAATGTTTTACAGTTGATTTTTTCTTTTTGCAACTAGTTTTCTTCTTTTCTTTGTTCAAAACTCAACTGAAAAAAAAAATGGCGTTCAGAATCGACGACTTTTCATATATCCATAACTGAGTCTAAGAATACCTAATATCGAAATATTTTCAAAAACACCTTCTGAACTCTTGGAATTTGGTCCTATCCCAGGACAATTTATATAAAAAAAATACCCTTCCCAAAATTTTATTCAAAACCAACTTCTATCACCTGAATCTGATATGAAACTCATTCTGGGACGAAACGTTTTTGAAACAAATTTCGAGAAAAATCAATTCGATACGGGCTCCTTATCATGAAGGTATTTCGAACCAAAAAAAATTTCTTTCGTATTTGAAAAAATAATTATGTATTTTGCAAGCTTTTGCATAGCATTTACTGTCGAATCGCGATACATGATAGGGCCCCAGAGCTTTTTTCAAGCTAAATTTGAGATAATTTAAGAGTTTCTATTTATTAGCAAAAGTTTTCAGTACAACCATGTTAAATAAAACTATAACACTAGGGATATCAAATTTTGGACTTAAAAGCTACGGGATTTGGTGTTATATTCTCGGGATTCTGTCATTGTGCCTTATATTTGACACATTCGCTTTCTCCAGAAGATTTGGTTGAAAAAATTAAAAAACTGTTTGAGAAACTATTTGACCTTAACATAAATAACAATATTTTTAGTGTTAATTCGTTTTGTTTTTTTTTTTTTGTATTTAACCCTAAGTAGCTCACATGGAACAAACTTCTTTTTATTTTCCTTTAAAGCTTCAATTATACATTTATGTGAATAAAATTTTAGACGATGAAAATTGTTTAGGAATTTCAAACAGTTGAAACAATCGCTATGTGTGTATGGACTTTAAAAAAAAGATGATTTTTGACAGCTGCAAATATGTCTTTGAAATATTTGTAAATGAGTACAAAATATGTAAGTGAATGAGAAAGAACTAAGCCACTTTCTTAATTTATTTGAAGTGTAAAAAAATTTTATTTAAATAGCTACACACTAGACTGGACACTATAGGGAAATATGTTCGAAAACTATACTGGCGAGTTAAGGGTTAAATGGAAATTGGAACAGCAAAATCATATAGGTATCCAAACAAATCATTTATTATAAAAACAATAACAATAATAATATCATAACATTATTATCACTGATCTTATTATTATTTAGAGTCGCAGTAATATTATACCAAATGAATCCCGCAATTTTTGGTACCTTAAAAATCACGTGATCCCGACACTATGTATAATCCCTAATAATCACGCACCCCTTTGTAGTCATAGCTTCAAATACTAGGATTCTGCCTTTAACTCAACTTAGATCTAGCAATCCATTAGAGCTTAGTACTTTTCCACTTTGTTTTTATCTCTTTTTTAAGTAAGTGTTTTGTAAGCATCAATTTTGTTTTTTCTCTTGATTGCAATAAAATAAATGGTATCTACCTTGAATATTTTGTTTTTGTTATCTATTTTGTGTTGATTACTTATTTGGTTTGGTATTCTCAATGCAGTTGAAGCTCAGCACATAACCTTTTGGAACTGTAAATTTATGGTGTAATTTATGAGCAGAGCTTGAAATTTTATGTTTTTTTATGATAATGATGAAATATGTAAAATTAAATTAAATTAAAAGTTAATATTTATACGTAAGAAATAATAATAAAATATTTTTACAGGTTCAGGCTTATCAAATCTAAATGTTCTCTTCTTCTTCTTATTCTAATTTCACAGTTTTCTTTTACCCTTACTATTTATTTTCATCATCCCGTCTACTTTTCCCCTTTTCTTACTTCCCGATGCATTATTCACTTCCTTCTTCTTCTTTGTTGTTGTTTAGATCTGTGTCACTGAAAACTGCCTATTCTTGCACAATCAAAACTAATCTTCCCTGATCCGATTAGATTTTCAATTACTCAAACTGATTGGAAGGCCATGCTAAAGCACAAGAAATTCTCATTAAACAATTTTTTTCCCAAGCACTGCTGATAATTACCTTTGGCACAATTTCTCTGAGAATCAATTCGGAACTTACGAATATTTCACACCCCGCTGAAGTTGCTAAAGTCATAATTAATAGACTAAGTACCAACATCCTGAAATATGGTAACAGATTTGAATTAAGTGCCCGCAACCACAGCTTAAGCTTTTGCTACACACACACACACACACACACACGCAGCAACCAATTTATGTTGTAATAATAAGGAAATCAAAGCGAAATGTTCAACAAATTAATAGATACTCCCCTGATAAATGATAGTCAATAATTTGTATGGGGACTGCCATGTAATAATAATATACACTTGTAAGCATGTGTGTAAGTAATTGCACATGCTTATATGTGTGTGTGTGTGTGAAGGCTTGTTTGTTACCTGATTCAATTGTGCCATTGTGTCACAATCAATTAAAATCTCTAACAAAGCTGATGCTATTGACTGAAATAGAAAACTATAATAATGCCGCGTATAAACATGTGCATACATGTATTCGTGTAAGTGTTTGTGTGTGTGTGTATGTGTAGTAATTCTTATGTAAATAGATATATGTATAATTAAAAGCAATGACAACGTTTGACGCCAGCGTTGAAAGTGATTTCATAGGTTAATTAGATTGCAACACAATTTGCTACATAACACAACATAATGAGCATATGTCATATACATAACATAAAAGGCATACAAACATACACACTAACACATAGTTAAATACAAGCAACCAGAAGGGGATGTCATGGTTTTACGACTGATTTAGAATAATTGCTGAACAAAGTGTTGTTGTGGACTGTAACGGGATAATTTCGGGATTATTTTCGCTTTCAATTTGAGGATTGTTCGCGGTCACTTCAATAAGGGTTTCTAGATCTCTTTCGCAATTATTGCTGCATGAAAAAGGGCATTTCTCGGGATTTGTGATAATTTCGTGACATATTCAGGATTACCCATCGACTCCTTTGGAAGCAGACTAGCACTATCTTTTGTATTTTGTCGGGATCATTTCGGCATTGTGCTCGGAACAATATCTGGAATTAGTTATGCGACTAGTTCAGTAGCATTTTGTAATTATCTTTGATGGTTTTATGACATTTCTGAGATTAACAATAACAACAATCCGTACGACATGTTGGTTTTCCTGGAAGTGTATGGGTTTAGTTGGGTAAATGGAGGGAACTGGTATCACTTTAGGACTATTAACGTAGGGCTCTTAAACTTTTTAAGGAGCACTTCGTTGCTTTTTTGAAGTAATTTTACGAAATTTACGGATTCATTTCCGGATTTTTTTTTGGAACTCTTCCGGAACACTTTAGAGGTAGTTTCATTGGGATAGTACCGAAAGTACGCTTATTATAACTTTTTTGAAGTAATTTCGTTAATGATTTTGGAACAATTTGGAACTTTTTCGGAATCATTTTGTAATGTATAGTTTCGATGATTCATAAATAATTTCGAAAAAAAAAACACGAAAAAATTGTATCAAGAATTTCAAAAAAAAAAAAGGCGTGAAATTAACCCAAAAATAATTTCGAATCTCGAAACGAGCTTGGAGAAGCCCCAATATATGTTTGTGCTTTGTTGCATATTTTCCTGCAGATTTCGGCGCTGTTGTGATTGCATTCAATTAGCTGCCGCCATATTTGTCACATACACATTCAAAAGAGAAGAAGCAATTGCAGCAACAAAACAACATATTTCAAAGCATGTTAAGATCAAAAGATGTCTGCTTGTAAGTATTGCTTAGCGTTGCTCATACTTATACATATATTTCTACATTGACATGAACTCAATCCCAACAGTTCACTGCCGCAATAGTAATTTCCTGCTTTCAACTTGTTGATTGTTTTGCAGTTGTGCTGTTTGTTGTTTGTCGTTGTTGCTGACATTGCTTTCGAGGCTCCTCTACAATTTGCTTTCGATTTGCTGTTACACAACACAACAGTCAATAAGCAGCAGGCGGCTATGTCAATGTATTTGTACGTGCACAAGGACTATTTGCTCTGTTTTGAAGGTTACTCGCTGCAACATTGAACTATGACTGTGAAAATAATGATTACAAAGAATGCATTACAATCATGGAATCAATAAAGATTAAAGCTAAATGTCAGTGATTACTGATTTTGATATATTTGCTTTGAATTGTGTTAGTTAGCAAAGCGAATCCGAAGTGTTGGGAGTGTAGCCAAAATTAATGCCAAGGTAATGGAATAATTGTAATGCTAATCACAAATGTAATGCATGCTGGTATTGTAAAAACGAATTATTGGTAAAGATCCCTCGTCCGCCATTAGCCGATAACTTTCACATCATTTCTTAAATCAGTAGGGTGTAACTGAGACCATTCAATTGTCGGCTCACCTATGGCTCTGACAATGATTCACCAAATTCTCGAATATCGATTACATATTCTTCAATTTGAGTAAAAAGTTTTTTAGATTTTTCAATATGATAAATGTGTGTCAAATATACATATATACATCAGAGAAAACTTTAAATTGAAGCCCCAGAGTGTTTATCTATTTATAAAAGTTCCAATTAAGTATTTGTTCCATTAAGGTTTTCTCACCCCGAGCTGCCAAAATAAAAGCCTCAAATTGTCTGCTATCAAATAACTGCAATATTTTGCCCAAAACTAAGAATACGACTATTTATTAAGAAAAGCTTTATAAAGCTCACAGCTGCCGACATTTTGTATATATTTTATAAAGAAATTTGATCCTACTGTGATGCCATAAAATTATTACATTCTTGTCATTTCCATAATAAAAGTGCAAAATATTTCTTTCAAAAAAATATGAATGCCAAATAAATCAGAAATAAATTGCCGCATTTATCATATTAATACCAACTTAATAAAGCACAGCAGGTATTTGCCATACAGGCAGACAAGCAAACTGGTGAGCAATTTTTAGCATTTCTTTTGGTGTCACCTCAGTTGGCAATTAAATATTTGAAAAATCTATACGAAACGTTGTTAAGGACAGTGTGTCAAATGCAAATACATACATACGCGCAAAATTGTATATTCTTACCTACAAATTAAAATACTCAGCAAGCGTTGAAGGTTGTATATTTAAATAAAATTACGTATACGCCACAGCCACCAATTTATGGCATTTAACGCCTGCTGAGCGCATATCTAATGTGTGTGTGTATGTGTGTGTGTAGACATGAGTTTTGTGGGCGAATGTATGTAAGTGTGTGTAAGTAATCAAGTTCTTGTGTGTGATGGAATTAAATTACATATTCGACAGACTGATAAGCATGTGCGACTGTTTTTAGCCCATAATAACTATTTAACCCTAGAAAGGTTTGCGAAACCATTAGAGATAAAAAAAATTTATTCAGGATTGTTAATAGTATATTTAAGGAGCTTACTTAAATGAATGTATATCCCTCTAACATTTGAGATATTAAAAAAAAATTGATATGAGGGATGATTATTGAGCTAATAGAATACAAATAAAAAGTTCTTAGAATATTTTTCGGTCGGTATGTTTTCACGTGTATCACTCCAAATATCCAGATACCGTCTATGTATGTATATGTGTGATGCTTGGGGTTTATCAACTCAGCGCAATACTAGGTCTATTAAAAGGAACATGCAAAGCTATCACTAGAGATGCTATTTGTATGTAAAAATCGTGCGCCTAAAAATATGTTACTTTTGCAAGTGTGTTCAGTACGGTTTTAAAATTTTACCGGTAGGTCGGAAGGGTTTTTGAATATTTTACTTGTCAAAAAATTAAATAAAAACTTATTTTTATTAAAATATATTACAAAAGAATGTTCAAGTGCTTTTCTCCACTGGCTGCAAAACTGGTCTTACAAATCAGTAGCAATGACCAGTGGCTTTCAACTGCTCGATATTTATGCAGTGCCATTCAAACGCTGTAGCAGACCCAAGTGATTTTGTGGTTGCCTTGCTCGCTGCATTGATAGATTTGTATTTTTACTAAATTCCTTAAACTTAGGAAAGAATAGAAATCTGCTGTCTTCTCGAGAAATTCTAAATGAAATTTCAGTGTTGTAAAACATAGTTAGTAGTTGACTTCATTTAAATCTGCTCAGTCTATATGAGAGTTATCGAAATTTTAATGAGCTGTTCACTGCAACAAGTGTTAAAATGTTCTTAACTTAATACTTTTCCAACAAACTCTTAGCATCCGTATCTGATTAAACACACGCAAGCAAGGTAAAGTGCTTTTATTAATAGAAATCAACGTTAAGGCACTTAAAAGTCATCGCTCGCTGCCCTTCACAACAAAATTATGCAGCGCTAAACTTTGTGCTACTACCAAACTACACGTACTTTTGCGAAACTTTTGTGCAGCCAACTTAACTTTGTACATTTATACTAATCAACAAATGCATGGATATGGGAGAGAGTAGGGTGGAGCGAACATAATAAAATTTCTCTGAAAAAATCAAGTTTTCTGGATATTTTGTTCGATTGGGTAGGATTAAAGCTAGCTAGGATTACTTCGTATGACTGAACTTTTCAAGTTTGTTTGAGCATGTCCTATGGAGAGGCCATTTGTATCCATTTATACCCGAAGGGTCCTCGTTTTACCCAAAAGGGTACTTTTAGCTAGTATAAGTATGCTGCAATAACATAAATGGGCCTAGCTACCTTTGTTCATATGATTTTTGGCAGGTTAATAACCTCACCAACCATGACTAACATCGCTTATAATACTAACACATTTTAGGATACACTGGTCCACATTTTGAACGGCCATTCTACGGTGAAAGTTGAATTCAATTCCATTGCCCAGGCATAGCTATATTGAGATAAGACGCCTAAATGTAGGCACTATAAAATGTATCAGCAATTTCTATGGCGAGTTAAAGAGTAGGATGTTTTCGGGCCTCATCGCCCTTTGAAAAGACCTAAGCAAAACAAAAGAAAAACTTATTTTATTTACAAAATATGTTCAGGTAAAACTCACCACAGAAATAATTTATAAACTCCCATATTGGGAATATACTTTCAAATTTAAAAAGTTAGCATATTTTTAGGCGTATGAATGTGAACTCTACTAAGACGTCAAAAAGCATGTTGTAAGCCGTATAACCTATAGGAATTAGTTTTTAGGAAAATGTAGTATAGTTTCGGGAGTAATTATTTTGATAATAGATTTCAGAATTATTTTCTTTGTATCGAAATTAAAAATAAATTTTCGTTCCACTCTAATGCGCATTACCGCATAATCAGATATGTACACCATCACAAAATACTCTTCGTGGGCGTAAGTACAACTCAAAACTTTATTCAAGTACGCTTTCTTGTACCCTAGTGTATATTTATTTGTATATATATTTCACTTACCTATTGTATATGTAGCACCATCGACAGTGAAAGTTGCTGCTTTACATTTGTTGAAGAAACGCGAGGCGAAACCCAAAGCTGAGTTCTTCAAACTTGATGAAACTCGACGTATGGGTGAATCCGGACAGGAAGTGGTAATATTGCTCCTGCCTACATTGCCTACCCTCATTGTTGGCACTTGACTTATGTTGTGACTGGGTGTGTGTGTGTTGAAATTTATGTTGTTGTTGTCACTACACGCCAGCAATGGAACAGTTGTGCTGGTGATGACACCACCATCCGCTCTGCCACTCAAATGCGCAAAACTCGCTGTTGTGACGCCTGGTGTTGTTATTATTGTTGTTGTTTTGGTAACAGTTGTTGTGCACACATTCTGATAACGGTTAACATCAACAATGTTAGCTGTTTTCACATTTGTTGTTGCTGTTGTAGTGATAGTTGTTGCTTCTGTTAGATGTGGTAGCGGTGGTGGTGGTGTTGGTGTTGGTGCGGGTTGTGCTTTTGGCGTTTTACCAATTTGTGTCGCCGTACCGGGAACCGCAAAAGTACGCCGAAAATGTGGTGGCGAAATGCGACGTGAAGTTGGTTGCGACATACTGCACTTTGACGTTTTTTTTTTTTTTGTTGTTGTTTGCTGAGCTCACTTGTGCACTTGTGTGCCAGCAGAGAACACTTTGCGAGATTTGCAACTTTTATTGTGATTTTTGTTGCTTTGGAGTAGCAGCAATTGCACGTAGAGATTTGCACAGATTGCGCACTTTCGCTTCTTCGCTGTTGGCGGAGTTTCACTTTTTTTAACTCTTTTTGATTTCTTGAGAAATTTTAAATTTTATTTATTTTTTTACACTTGATTATTTTTTTTTATTTAATTTTGTTTTTTTTCATGTTATCATTTGTTTTCTCTCTTCGTTGCTAGTAATTTTAAAATATTTTTATTGCCTGCAACATGAAATTCCTAATTATGTGGCATTCAAACTTTGTGCTCTGCAGTCATGAATTATTTATTTGTTTGCTAGAGTTGTTCGAGAAGTCGGTGAATTTTTGAATTTTGCGAGTGTCTAAGCTTTGAGGGAGCGAGAAGTTTTTTTTTGAATTTAATTAATTTTTATATTATATTATTTATTTGGGGTGGAAAAGGGGACGTCAGAGCACATATTAACTAGGGAGCCCTTTTCATATTTCTTTATTATTATTGTATTATTTAATTTATTTGTTTTATATAGAACTGGGAGGATGCAGAGCACCTGTTACACCTTGTATGTATTCATTGGGGGCGAGCACTGTTGGCTCTGAGGCATTGCACGAGATTGGCTTCCTCATTTTCGTTTAGAAAAAACCCACTTGGGTTAGGCAGCCAAAAACAATATCTTCAGAATATTTCATAAGCTGGGTGAGAATTATAAAAAAGGGTTGCAAATGAAATAAACGAAAGAAATTGTTTAAGTCGCTTAAACAGCTAGCAGAAGCTATGCACAACTGTACTTGTACAGAGGGTTTAGTAATTGTTTTCACATAGCTAGAGAGGATAAATATAGAATTTTATACCATAACGTTCTTAGAATGAAAGGAAAAACTGATTCAACCAAGGCCGTTCATAAATTATGCAAAAACTTACATTAAAAAAAAAAAAACGTTTTCTCACTATTAACATTCCGGCTAGAAAACCCGGCCACCCTTCGCTGCGACTCAGAACTTTTAATATACTGAGTCCGATTTAATCGTTATATGTCCAAAACCAGTTGAGGTATGGAGTTTCACCCCCTCACTTATTGCAACACTCATTAGCAGCTAATGTTTGATACCCATATTGTATTACCTTCTTTTGGGCTACCCTGGTTCACATTTTTGATGATAACTCCGAAACCGGTCGAGGTATAGAAATACAGAATATCTTGAATTTTAAGTTAAACGTCTAGTAATGCTACGGTGAAACTTGAATTCAATTCACTTCCCAGTTTTTGAGTGATGCGCGTTCAAACATACAGACAAACAGACAAAAATTCGAAGAACTGTTGATTTGGTTTCCTTAGTGGCCCAATTTTACCGATTACCTTTATTTATTCTTTCAATTAAAAGAGTTAAATCTTAAAGTGTCAAATTATCGATATTTACATCGATAGTCTCAAGAATTTCTATCGATATTAGCGGCAACTATATTTATAAAGCTCAAGTTTTGTGAGCAATCATAAACACATTTAGAGCACAAACTGGAAACCTTCTCGGAAAAGTCAAAGGCTAAAAATAGTTTCCATTTATTAAGGGGGATAAAGTAAAAAGGGGTGTGGCAACTCCCATATCAATCGGAATTTTCATTGCGAACATCTTCAGACATGCTTGGTTTTCTATATAGCACCAGGAGGGAGTATGCACGATTAAAATTAGCTATTGTTCTTTTCAAGCGACTTGATCATCGGTACTATCGATCTTACTATCGATAATTTGACAACTTTAGTAAAATAATAAAAATCGGAGCAAACAAAGGGGTTCCCAGAAATTATTAATTTATATAAAAATGTTTCCCAAATACCAAATGTCTCTTAAATTAATAGAGTTTAGAGTTTTATCCTCTGGATTACTTCTCCATTCCTTTGATTGTTGGAACTGAATGAATGAATAGTTAAAATCGTTATAACAAAGTACGCCTACTCTTTAAGTGCAATGTAAACCCACTTCGTGAAACACACAATTTTATCAACGAGTGAAAACAAACCACAAAGCAAATTCATGTTAACAAGAAAGTTATAAAAAACAAATTAAGAGATAAGCGGATTAAACGTCGTTATGTTTGTGCACATTTCCATGAAAAAGTTATGGGCGATATGAAAGCAGTCGCTATCGTTTACAAGTATTAATAATAAATAAGTAAATATAATTTTGGAAAGGTTTAAGTGAAATGCAAAATTGTTAAAAATATTTTCATATAAATTTATCTGTTAAGCAAACCACAGCAAAAATGTTAAATGAAAACCAACAGTGAATAAATATTCAATGATTAAAATGAAAAATTAACAATTCCTGCTAAATATGCCACTTAGAACAAACTTTATAGTCGAGTGCTGAATTTGATTAAATTTCCACTGCTTTTCATGCTCAAAGTACCGACTAAAATCCCTAAAATTGCGCTTAAACAAAATTTAGTTGATGGCACATTTGGCGTTATGTAAAGAGAACGTAATAAAAATCAATTGCTTGGAAATTGCTGGAAACAAGTAATTAGAAGTGTGAGGAGGGGGAGAAAGCCGAAAACAGCCAACAACTCTGGGGTAACTCCAATAAACATGGCAACTTTATGGTAGTAATAAAAACAAACAATTTTAGCTACAAGCAGGAAAATTGGAAATTCTAAGCAGACCAAGTCTCAACCAACAGTTTTTTTCCATCTTAGTCGAGTACTACCACTTCCTCTTTGGCTAATATTATTTTGAAACCTACTGTGAACAGCGACTTAACTTAAAATTTGCAGATGGAAAGTAGAGAAAAATAGAAAGAGCCAGTTAGTTAAAAATTAATTAAAATAGTTTAATTTCAATTTAAAAATATATTTTGTCGAGTATATTGTAAAATAGCAAAACTTTTGCTTAAAACTTGAAAATAATAATTGCCTAAGAATTTTTATCAACTAGTCTTGAGCTCATAAAAGGTACAAAAATATAAAAAAAAAAAAAGTGATAAAAATTAAGAAAATTATTTGAGCTTTGATTTAACATTTTAAACTTCATGAAGACTAAGGAACATGGCTCAATAAATTATTTTAATCCCCACGCATACACATACACGATTCATTTAGAACAAATTTTGTTTTCCCTTTTCGAGTGGAATTTGCCTAACCAAATCGACACACATTAAAAATTCTCAGTTGCGCCTCTCTGTTGTGGGCATAACTTCTGCTTTGTTTTGCATGGAAGTTTAATAAGCTTGTGCCGTTGGGGGACATTTTTTCATATTTTGTGTATTCTAAAAAAAAAAAAAAAAAAAAACATGACTTGAATTTAGATAACTTCATAGCAAAAATAAACGTGAAATAGGCCAGAGTGTAATTGCTAGCACTAACAAGCTGCAACCGCTTCGGAAATTTTAATGGAAACTAAAACAAGAAAAATCAAATCTAAAACTCGTAAAATCCAAATCGGAATGAAATTTAGACTTTACTAAATTTATACCAGGGATGTTTGGACTTTTGTTTTCAAAAAGTGCGAGTTTCTGACTTCAAAAAAGTATGAAAACGATTGAGTAATATAATAATAAAATAAATTCTTAAATAAAATTGAAATATGCATGATTAACACATATCAACTCTTAGTTATGAAACACTCTTGAGATAATAAAAAAATACAATCCTTGCCAATCCTCTGAATTTCTGCTACGCTGCGATGAACAGATTTTATATTTTTAAACTACTCAATAATGGATTGCATAATCCATCGAAAGCATGACAATGCAAAACGACTAAAAAATTGGTTGCATATTCACTCTTTTGGCTTTTTTTTGAGCAACTATTTGTATGTGCATAAATGTGTGTACATATGTACTATGTATGTCGATGCTTTCAAGAAACAAGGTAACGAACCATCCAACTTTCCAACACAAAAAAAAATTCTTCCTGCCCAAAATGTAATCTTAATTTCTCGTATGATACTGTGGTTTTAACTATGTATGTAGTGATTTTTGGACTCCGAATAACTATTTGTACTTTAAAAGGCTGTAAAATGTCTTCAGAGTAATCAGTTTTACTTCAGATACCATAAATTCTGAAATACAATTGACTATTCTGAAAGTCAATTTATGATTTTTGAAATACAATTAACTTGTCTGAAATACATTTTATGATTTCTGAAATACAACTGACTATTCTGAAATACATTTTATGACTTCTGAAATACAAATAACTTGTCTGAAATACATTTTATGACTTCTGAAATACAATTAACTATTCTGAAATACATTTTATGACTTCTGAAATACAATTAACTATTCTGAAATACATTTTATGACTTCTGATATACAACTGACTATTCTGAAAGTCAATTTATGATTTATGAAGTACATATCCGTTTAATGTCAAAATACTTTAAGCTAATTACCATAACGTTGACATTATCTAGGGAGTTTTTCATGAATTCAACATAGTATTGTTCAGTCTTGACCTTAACTTTTGCACTTGCGAGGTGGTATTTCGATTTTAAAAACTTTTTTATGATGGTTAGTTAAAAAATTTAATTGAATTGAATTTGAAATCTCTGCTTGCATCTCAAATAAAAACGGCAAAAAACGTTTTTTTCTTTTAAAAAAAAAAAAAAAAAATAAAAAATAATAATAACACACATCCCACCCTAACATTTGCAACCCCAGAAAAAACTCATATACGATTTATGTGCTCATCAATTTATCAAACGAAGTGGCTGAGCACATTTATGTACGCAGCAAATTCTTTTCAAAATATTTTAACAGCTTTTTTTTTATCAGCTGTTCGCAACAATGACCATCGCAACAAAATACTTGACATTTTTGCTTACATACAAATTAAATTTTTATGCTTTTGGTCGCGATGAAGCAACTTTTTAGTGGCTTGCGCTGCCATTGCACTAGTTATTATATTATATATATTTTTTATGTTTATTTTTGTTGCTTTTCCAACAAACTCTCACAAGAAATAACAACCTAATAATAAAGGCATAAATATATATTTGCATATAGCTGAAGTATGCAGTATATAAGTAAATAAAAACATACCAAGAGCATGCTATGCAAGTTGGTAAGCATCGATAATATTTTTTTTATTTTTTTTTTTTGTTTTTGATGTTTTGAGCGAGCTCCAAATACGGATAGAAATTGAGGGAAAGGAACTTATAATTTATGAAATATATAATTCTTTCAAAGTAGTAGGTTCATAAAATGGTGAGTATTCTTACTCTCTGAAGTAAAGCGGGCAGTCGATTCTCAAAGTCTTCAAAACTGATTAAGCTATCCTTGTTAGATATACCAATGTAAAAACTTCATTTTTTAATTTGAAGAATGAAGTAAGTATCCCAATCGGTATATCCATGTCGTATCGGAACCATGCATGTCTGACCTATAAATCAAAGGGCATTGCTCTCTCCACAACAACGACAAATGCTAGCTACTTTCATAATAGGGTTAAATTAACTAAACTCAAACACGTTGGTCGCACCTTAGTGTCGCATGTCCGCAGGCAATTCCTTTGTGCCGCAGTCAAAAGGGACAATATCACCTTCATACATACATATATACGGCATAAATTAAAAAGCAAAATAATAACAAAAAACAAAAACAATCAAAAGTAATGTCAAATTAATAGTAGTCTCTTCAGGGAAAAAGCCAAAATATGGAATTAAACTTTTTTGTTTCGATAAAAATATCGTTTGGTAGTAATCATTACTTTAGTGATTAAATTACAATCAATTACCAATTAAAAGTACCAAAAAAATTTTACAAAGCCTCGAGTGGAGTGAT
>OX608080.1:14864983-14949983 GCA_951509765.1 Sphenella marginata | reverse complement strand
TGTATGTATTTGCACCTGCACGCGTGCACACTTTTATCCATTGTACTACATATTTACAAACAAAGCGCACACAATGAAAAGGCTAAATCTCCTTTCGACGCACGCAACAAGAAATAAACGCGAGCGCTTCGTTGTTATCGTACCTTCCGGCGAGTGCGTTGCCAATCAACTGAATTGACTACGCCAAGGCAGCACAACACTTCCTGCATTCGTTCGTAGCGCAGAGACGATGTGGCATGACGACATGCTCGTTTTATCGCATAACTCGGCAAATGTGTGTTGTGCGGGAGGATTTCATGTTAAAAGAGTTGTGTTGAGGTAATGATGGCGGAAAGTGGTGTGGTTTCCTATAACAAGCGAAAGGCTGGCTTATATATAATTGCTAGCATAAACAACAAACTGACAGAGTAACAAACCAACAAAACAACAACATCAATGTAAACAAAAAGAACTGTCATTCAGCAAAAAGGAAATTGCGCGTGTGAGCGTATTTGTGCTGAGCGCCTATCGGCAGGCAACAACAACGAAATGAATCGGAAGTAAGCAAAGCACACAGGTGTTCGCAATGACAATAAACATTTGAGCATATATCAAGGATAAAATGAATAAAGAGTACACTACGAGAGAGAGCGTGAAATGTGTGGCTTATGAGAGCGCTATTTCAAAATGAATATGAGAGCGCAAAATTGTGTGAGTGCTCTTGAGTTGTTGTTATCAGCTTTACATTGATTGACATTGATAATGAAAAGTGTTTGTCAATGATAAGGGCTGATAAGGGGAGAAGTATTTACATACATATGTGTGAGGGTGTGTTTGTGTGTAAATGCACTTTACTGATTTAAACATTTATTTTTAGCTGAATTAAACGATTGTGGGAGTTTATGAGAGTATTGATGGTTTTGTGTTAATTATAGAAACTTCAAAGAATTCTTTATATTCACATTTTATTAATAGAAAATCGTGGGAAATGATTTCTGAGCTTTTGTTATGAATTTTGTAGTGATAATTGTCTTTGTATTGTCGCCAAAAATGCTGTAATAAGTTAAAAAGAAACAAAACAGTTTTAAGAATTCTTCGAAAAACATTTCTAAGGCTAAAATTGTTGCATGAATTTGAGTGGGTATTTCCAAGTCGAATAGTCGGAATCGAACACTTTCAAACTAAAGCAAAATTAGTGAAAAATTAAATTTGGAAAGTGGTTAGAAAGGAAAGAAATTTCAGAATTAAAAAAAAAAATTTAATTAAATCAACTTTTTTTTTTTCACAAGCTATGCAGTTTCAAAATTTCGCTTGTTAATGGTTATTATGGTTTTTTTTGAATACTTTTTTAACAATTCAGAAACTGCTGGCATTTAAAAAAAATTGTTTGCCACTATACTTAAAGATTAAAAAAACTATAATTTCTAATTTTACAAAAACTTTCAATCTTTCCACATCGAAGAAAATGAACTTCGCACTTAATTTTTTTTACTAAACCGCTAGTAAATCTTAAGATATCCTTAACTATTTTTGAATTCATTATTTACTAAAAAAAAAAATAAGAATATATTTTTATATTTTTTTCGATATAAAATCAAATCTCGGTAAACAATTTTGTAAACTTCCCAGGCAAGTTCAATCAGTTAAACACAAAATTGTGTAGATGTTGTTTTCTGAAATTTTTTTGTCGTATGTACTATAAATGCAAAAGTGTTATAAACTTTTTTTTTCATTCCTCTAAAATATGAAATATGTTACAGTATTTAAAGTTTAAATATTTTCTATTTACCTAATTGAATTCGACTAAAATGATTAAAAGTTCCAAAATTCATCTTGTTTTAGAAAAAACAAAAAAATTTTTTTATTTAAGAGTGTTATACAAAAAACTTATCGATTAACAAAAAATATATGTGGCCCACAAAAAAAAATTATTCGATCAACAATAAAAAGATGTGCTATGGAAGATGTTGTAACTCCAAAAAAAAAAAAATAAATAAATTTAAAAAAAAAAAAAAAATTTATTTTAATTTCAGGATACCTTAAGCTGTATTATTGAGGCAAATTAATCGATAAAAAAAATATGTGGCCCGGAAGATTTTATAACTCCAAAAATGTTTATTTTTTTATTTCAGAATATCTTTAGCTATGTATACATACATATGTATGTACATATGTATATTATTGGTATAAAATAAAAAAACAATTTCGACAAACAATAACTCCAAATAGAAAATGTAAAAGCAAACAAATTTTTTTTTTTTTAATTTCGGTATACCTTAAGCTTTATCATAGGAGTAATAAAAGACAAATTAATCGATAAACAAAAAAAATTTGTTTTCTGGAAAATTTCCTAAATCTAAATTTTTTATTTATTTGCAATAAATATTTAACGCAGCACAGCTAATTAACTGACTTGACCCAACTAGCTGTTGCAAATTAATTTTCTCAAAATTAGTTCTTGAAAAAAATTTCAATGTCAATGTTCATCTCGACTAAAGGGATTGCCTTAAGAACTTTTGAGCAGATGAGCTTCAGTTAGAAGCTTTTTTCGTAATAATTTAAGAGAACTATAAACAACCACCTAAAATAGATTCAAATTGCTTTAAGTTATACAGTAATTTACAAATTTATCAAAAGTATTTTAAAATATAATTTTCAATATTTTTTTATAGTCAATCAATATAATATTTAATATTGTACGAAGGCAAAATAAATAAACATCCGAGCAGCAGAAAAAACAATTTTTTTTATTATTTTCTCTTCAGTAACATGTTTTCTTTTTATTAGCATGTATGCTTTTAAATCTATTTAAGCTTTTTGCTCTTATCAAAATCCTTTGAGCTTTTCACCACGTTGCTTTGATTTAGATATGCATCTGTTGATGTTTGTTTTATGATAAGAGCTTTGAACTTGAACTACATATTTTAAAAGCTCTTTTTGTTATACAGGTCGAGTAGGTAGAATATGCTTTCCATATGTCAAGTGTTGTGAAAAGCTTTTGATTTAATATGACAGGTATGAAAAGCAGATAAATGGGGAATCTTGATTTTTTAAGTTGTGCTTACGAAGTGGTTAATTGATGATAGGAAATCAAATATGTATAAGCTCTTATACTTTTTTACTGAGCAAGAAATTAAACAATGGGAAGAAGTATTCTCTGTATAACTTAACATTAGTACCCCTGCACTACGAAAAGCCGATTGCTTTATAATGAAAATAAACCCATAGAAATGGAAACAGATAATGCAAATTGAAAACCCTATCAAATTTCAACATATAGCACTGCTAAGGTAGCTGAGAGGAACGACCAGCTTAGAACAATATAAATAGATGAGAGTGATTCTATGCAAAGAAGTGAAACTAAAGAGAGCTATGGAAGGAAATGCCCGACGTTTGGCATCAATGCAAACGAAAGCGGAAAGCGGAAAACGACTTACAAAGATATATTCATATCAAGAGAAAATAGAAAGCACATGTGCATGTCCGGGATCCAAAATAAGAGTTTGCTGAACAAACTTCAAGTTTTTTGGAGAAGCCATACCGTATTACATAAATAAACGCTTGATGGTGGAGACGATTTTGAGGACTTAAGAAAAGAGCATCCAACTTGAGCTATTTTCACTCCCTTCATTCTTGAGAGTTATGCGGGAGCTATGGTGATACTGGCGGCATTTTCCTTATTGTTATAAAAATTTTTACGGTGTATATTTTTACAAGCTGATATAAATATATCTCTCTGAAGGTGCAAAACCTCTTTCAAATCGGTTGAGCCTTTCCGTAGTAACGAGCGCCTAAAAGTATATTTATCATATTTTTTTTTAGATTCTCGATAGATGGGCACGCCCACAATTTTTTCAAAAATGAGATTATGGTTGTATATGTAAATTGTATCTCTATGCAAAATTTCATCAGAATTTATGAGAGTATTTTTAAAAATGCTGCTTTTTATATAGGCTTTGTTACAAAATTCATCCTCTGCGACCTATACGCAACTGAGTATAAAACAAAAGAAGTCATTTTTTAAATGGTTCATTAAATTATATATCAATACAAAATACCTAGAAACGAAATGCACATCCATATTATTTTCTTCAAATACATATCTACATTATACTTAGTCATATTAAATTGCAGGATATTCTAGTACGTACAAATATTTCTAAGCAACTGTGAAGCTGAATAAAACGCTGAGCTGAAACAATAAAAATATCTGCTTTAGTTTAGTCTACGCATCACTGCGATTTCACTCTCATTTTCCATGGAATTTTTCTTTTTTTCTTGTGCTCTGTAGCGACACTTAAGATATATTGACACACGATTTGTTATGAACAAGTAACTGTAATTTATGTAAGAGCGTACAAATGTATGACATTGTAGTGCTGTAGGTAACACCTACACAAATACATATACATCCTAGATATCTATGAGGTTGTGTTTAGTTACATATGTTTACATGAATGTTTGGATTTCGTGCAGGCTTCTCAGTAGGGAATTGTGTTTGGTTGATTGTTTCTTGTTTCGCTTCGTGATTTCTGTTGCTTTGCAGCTATCATACGGCTCAATGCACAACAAAACTGTAGTAAGCAGAGCTTTCGAATTGAATTTATTGTTGCGCGCTTTATATGCGTAAATCTTTGTTAGTTATTTATATTGAAGAGCGTATAATAAATTGAAGTTGTTGTTGCGTTGCTGAAATGGTTCGATTGTTTTTCAAGCTTTTAAAGAAATTAAATGTAGGTAAAGAAATATTTGTTGACCTAGCATAATTTTAAAAATTATGTTTCTATTCAAAATCAAGTTTAATTTCGAACGTATTAATTTCTAAACGAAAATTTTCAGAAATTTTAAATACCTAAATTTACCTTATTTTATTTTCCTACAAAATATAAAAAGTCATATTTCTAACAAAAATTAAATGGTCAATATAGCATAAGATAAGAAACAATTTTAATGGATAACAAAAATTATAACAATTTGAAAAAAAAATAAAAAAAATTCAAAAACTAAAAATTTACAATTTTTTCAAATCGTAAAAATTCAAAAAATGTGTTTCAAAAAATCAGATTTAAAAAAAAAATTCTCTAAATTTCAGTATATCTTTATACAACCTAAACAAATTATTTGAGAACTCTAATACGAAAGATTGTAGCAAGCTAAAAATTATCTAAACTTGTAAATTTTAAATGTTAAAAATTTTTAGCTTCTCCAAAATGTAAACATTTTAATTTTTTTACGCTTAACTAATTCTAAGAATAATTTTTTTTAAAAACTCCTTTTTGAAAATTTTAATTTAAAAAATTAAAAAAAAAAATGTTAAGGAAAACTATAATTTTAACGTTTTACAAATGATACAAATTTTCTAAAATTAGTTATTTTTAATTTTTTAATTTTTCAAATTTTAAATTTTGCCAATTATAAAAAATTTGCTTGCTAAAATTCAAAAACTCATAAAAAAACACTTCCAAAAAAGTGAGTACGTCTTAATATCATAAAAAAGTTTAATGGAAAACTATAATTGTAACGTTTATAAGAAAAAAAAAATTTTTCTAAAATTTCAAGTTTTAAATTTTCACAAATTTCTAACTTCTTTAAATTGGAAAATTTTTTTAATTTTTTTCAACAATGTCACTATAACTTTAGACAAGTACAAAACGTAATGGCAAACTATAATTTTTTATGAAAAATTTAAAAATTTTCCCAAATTACAAATTCAAAAAAATATTATTATTTTTTGTTTTCAAAATACTTTTTTTTTATAACCTTAAGTACAATATACTTTTGTACACTGCTCAACAATTTTTTTAATCTTTTTCTTATTCTCTAATTTTCAAAGGCCATTTATGTAACTGCATTTAATAACATAGCTCAGAGCTAACTAATACAAATTTCTAAGCCATGATGGGTAAGTCCGAAATCTCCACAGGATAACGCTTCCTATGTAAACTGTGCCTTTGAAGTTAACATTTTCTAAAAGTAAGTAAACTTGAAATTTCTGCGCTTTCGTCACTGCTTTCGCTTAAATAATAACAATACAGTTTGCTGCACAGCGGAAGCACAAACCAACAATGGATAAGAGAAGCAACAAAAAAGTGATCAACAATGTGCATACCTGCGGCTAGCTCGCAATGGTAAAAAAAAATTACAAGAAACTCTGAAGTAAGTTGGGTGGAAAAAGTAATTTATAAGGCGGAAATGGAAATTCTAGTCAATGAGTGGCTCTCTAAATGAGTTTACTGAGTGGAAAAAAATAAAAAAAGGGGGCTACGATAGTTTTCTGTGAGCCAGATAAAATTCGTTTGGCGCAGTCCAAGGTTCGAGTACCGCCATAAGTAAAATCAAAAGTGATTTGAAAACACTTCTGGAGTGTCTAGGGTGGGAAAAATTCATGACAACCATACAGGGAGGAAGAAAAATTATTTCCATTTCACTTCAATTTCATTAGGACCTTTTGTGTTTATTTCGAACTAGTTTGCAATTCATACTCGTTTTGAAGTAGTTTGCGAATAGTTGGTTTTAACTGCTGTACTCCTGCATTATGTACATACATACATATAAATCCCTTCAATATGACAATTATTTATGCTATTAAATTCCAGTTGCTTTCTGTGTCACTTCATTATGAATAAAATATTTACATACACACTCTTAACAATATTTACATAATTCATTCCAACAGAATGCACCAGAGAAATCATCAAAGGCAGATAATCAGCTTGTGTTGACATTTACTCATCATGCGCATATGTATATGTATATGTAAGTGTGTCAGTTTGTAAAATATGTGTATTTGTATGTATGCATTTATGCAAGTGACGTTGAAGCGGAATGATTGCTGGCAAAGTCAAATTTGTTCATAACTCAAAATAAAGAAAACTAAGTAGTCAGAAAGCATATAAAGCGGCAACGTTGCAATGACAATGCTAAATATGTAGCGAAGTACGTACTTTGAGAGCAAAATATTACTCATACGCCACGTACGGCTTTATAAAGTACGGCAATATATAACATACCAATAGTGATGACAATCCCGAAAGGTATCTAATATCAAACTTAGTCAAATTATTGTGAAAGTTGTCTATTTAAAGTATTTGTGAAAAGTATAGACCACAAAAATAAGTTAGGAAACCGCCAGCACCATAGCTTATGTAGTTAAAAAAATTTGTTTTGGGGTATTTTGAAGCTTTTCGGCGGCTTACATCAGCAAAACAAGCTTTTTTTTCTTTTTCTCTCCTACATATTTCGGTGATATTTTGCACCTTTATTAGGGAGTCTGTTTTATTGCAAGAAAAGTATAAAAAAAAATCACTTATTACAATTTTGAATAAACTTCATTAAAAAATTGTAAACTTTACAAAAAAAAAAAATAATAATAAAATTGTCACATGAACGCTTATTTGATTTTTTGTTTCATTAAACATCATTAAAACCAAAAAAAAAATAAACAAAAAACTATTTTATAAATTATCACATCCAAACAGGGATGTGAAAGTAGTATATTTCAATGTATTTCAAAAAATTTCAAATTATTGCTTTATTATTTTCATATTTCATTAATTTTCCATTTTTTTTTTTTGTAAAATGTACATAATACATTTCAAATGCCGGTATATTATAATCCCGAAAATGCTATTACCGCAAAACTCTTAAACATTATTATCTCTAATACCCACTAATCCGATTACCCATGCCAACTTAAAGTGTATAAAATATTGCATAGATTTAGGCGCGATTTCCGTAATGCATGAATGCAGATGAGAGATATAACGTTTTGCCAACGCAAAATGTGTGATGAAAGGAGAACCACTTTCAAAGTCACTTTGGCAACAAAACGTAGCAGTTTCAAAGAAATGAAAGACTATAAAATGAGCTAACTTTTTATGCATAAATAATATATACACACAAACATACACATCAACACATATATATACATATGTAGGTTCCTTTTGTTATAAATAAAAATAAAAAAAATTCTCGTTCCACATTCAGCTGCATTTCATTTGTGAAATGTGGTTCATAGTTACTTTGCTTTTATTATTTAAACAGGTAATGTATGTAGCTTTCGAACGCGCTGTTAGTTGGGCGTACATTGTAAGGGCAAGGGAATCCGAATAATTAACAGGGAGGTGATAAAAAGTGTGGAACACCTGCATTACAGATACGCCGACGTGTAGCCCACATACGTTTAACCAAAGAGACGAACTTTACAAACTTTTTGAATATTTAAAGGAGCCTAGTCCTCAACCAACAATTAAATTCCTCTTTCTGTCATCATGTCTCATGTCAAATAATGATTGTTTTAAGCTAATTATTGTTGTTGGTGTCAATATTTATTTGTGCTTCGTTGTTAGTACCATAATTACACCCTTTATTTTGGTCTCACAAAGCGTTTGTGCTGCTCATTCTTCCACGAGCTGCTCATCATTTGCACGCAATTCTCATGGGAGCAGTAAAATAACGATTTTACATGCAGATACAGACATGTTTGAGCATGCACTTCCACTCGTATTATATGCCCGAGTGATTTGCGCGAGTGACGTGCTTGTAATTTGTCACTCTCCATTGCACAGTTATGACTTGTAAATATTGCAACAAAAGCAAGTTAGAATAATTTATACGCAACAAAAATGGTTAGAGAATTAATATGAAAGCAAGTCGTGCGTCCCCTCCCTTCTTTGGCGTATGCAGTCAAGCAGATATGAACAGGACTTTATGTGTGTGTATGTTGATGGTGGCGGCACTGATGCTACAATTGGAATCATTTTCATTCATATTAGGCTGTGCAAAAATTTTTAATTTCTATATTTTTCGAAGAAGTGATAGATGTGGCTGATGCAATTGTTCTAATCAGCAGATGGATAAGCTTTGAATATATACATATGCATGTGATTGTATTATCTAAGCAGTCATCGGATTGTTTATCCACCCTAATTGGTGGTTGCTCCTTTCTTTTAAAAAAAGCTTCTTTGTCCAGCCTAATGCACATGCTTACGAGTATATATTCTGGAAACTTGGCATTATTTTCAAAATCTGTTTTTGCAACTGACTGTTAGCAACGCATTTCACTTTATAAATATTAATGTTTACATGCGATTATTGGTTGCATCAGATCAATCAATCTATCTCACTTACGAATAAAATAATTTAATGGATAAAACATTAAATTGCATTTAAATTGATTGTGCTGCAAATAAGCTGGCAGTGAGTTAAATAAAAATTTATTACTCAACAGTTAAGAGGAAGTGAGCATGGCTTTTTATTGCGGTAGTTAGTTCCTAAATCATGGTTTTATTAAATCAATCCTATTTGAATACAAGAACACTGCATTGCTTGCCTCGTAAATTTTATATTAATCATACGACATGGTGGAAATTTGTTTAATAAATTAAATGCAAAAATTTATACACAATGCTTTTCTGTTTTTTTTACAAATGTTTGCTTTAATAAAATTGTTTTGAAAAAGCTTTTATAAAACACGTTTCAAGATCTAAGAATCAAGAATTTATGCAAAATTACCGACAATTCAAAGTAATTTAATAAAAAATTGGTTAATTGTTATTATTTACTTCAAAGGAGGAATAGGCGTTTCCAAAAATTTAATGGACATGTAAATAAAAAAAAAATTAAAAAAAAAAAAAAATTGTGTTAAATTTTTAATACAAATTAAAATTTAAATTTCTATTCAACGAAAAATAACACATCCAGATACAGCGAAATTATAAACGTACATGCGCATGGACATAACATGTACTTATAAACATTTGTTGGTAATTTCTATGTAAATTGAGATTCACAAAGTTGATTTGATGCTGAAGCTCGGGACAAAAAAGGCTTTTTCTGTATTCCTTCGATTTTTTCGGGGAAGCTTTGGGAGCCACTTTGCGACTTTCTCAAGGTAATTTTGGAGTAAATGCTGACTGCTTTTGTGAGTTTTTCCGTGTAATTTCGGTACTATTTTCGGCGCTCCTCTAAAACAAACAATTCCGAAATGGTGCAGAAAATGTATCCCCAAAACTATCCCGAGATCAGAATTTTTTTTAAATAACGGCCACCATTTTATTATCACACAATTTTTTTTTTTTTTTTTTTTTCAATAATAAATAAAATTTTATTAAGGCTTGAATCACAAGAGAGAGGGAATTTCAGCACCAGAATTTCTTGAGCTTTTATTGTATAATGACAGAATTAAATTTTGTTTATACTTTGTATGGTCATCAATCATTTAATACCCTCGGCAAAAAAAAAAAAATTCTGAAATTTCTGGAAAGTGTTTTAATAATTTCTAACCAGCACATTACTATACTTAAATTGACTAAGCTACAAAACCGAATACGCAAAAATTTTCTAAAAATTCTTTCAAAAATTTGAAAGATTTTGGGCTCGCTCTTAAACGTCCAGCTTAAAGGAAATACAGATGTGATTTGTTATGAAAAGCTCAAAGTCGCTATAGCAAAAATAAAATCTAACATTTTTTGTTTTTTATACAGTGAAAACGTACTATTATAAATGTATGTAAATGTGTGTGTATACTAAATCTCAGTCATTATTGACTATCTGCGATAAGCACTAAATCATATAACCATCAATATACTTGCTGTCTGGGGTAGAAAAAATGTCCCTTGTTACGCAATACACTAGTCTCATTTTATTTATACACAAGCGGATTTGCTTTGCACTCACACACACATATGCGCATATGTATCGATGTTAGTGTGTGGGTAAAAAAGCACTAAGTTCATATATTTATAGAAAAAATCGACGAACAACAAGTCTTACTTAACCATGAATGAAGGCAAAAGTATCGATTATTAATTATGCGCAGATTAATTCGATTATACCGTGAATGACAGACAATAGCAAGGACAGTGGCTTTGTGTTGTTGTGTTTTACGATATACACATATATATTTATATACATGTGTATAATGCTATTGCTACTGATGTACCTACATTAAAGCTTTGTGGTGGATATTCTTGGTTAAGGGAAAAGCGTTGATAAAATGATTATTAAATTTTTTTTTTGTTTATTATCAAGTTGAAAAAGGATGAAATGTCCTAAAAATCACGAAAAACTAACTATACTCATCGATTTTTCGTCTATCTCTACTGGGCTGCTATATCTAACAAAAAATTTGTATTAAAGTGAAAGTATTTACTGACTAGAATGATCTTTTTATTTTTTTGGCAAGGTGGTTCTGCTAAATGTTAAAATATTTTCATTATAAGAAACGTAGATGGTAGAAGCCCCAACCACAATGCTTTTTTAAAGCTGTGGACTTCCTTGTATTTTTCGTAAATATTAAAATGTCTTTAAAAAAGTGGAGCACGAAAAAATTTGGAATATAATATAACTAAAAAATCATATCTTATATTTTGGTTTAATTCAGACCATCCTAGTAATGGAATTAAAAATATCTTTATTATAATTAATAAGAGATTGATAATTAAAAATATTAATGACTTCATTTACGAATAATCACGATTTAATTAATTTTTGTTATCAAATATTTTGTATAAAATCAAAATTTTATTTGATGATTAATTGTCAGTTGTATCACTATTTTATCATTAATATTTGTTTAATTAAAAAAAAATGTTTGAAATAATTAACTAATAAATTAATTAATATAAAATTCTCTGATTATTTTGGATTATTTTTAACGTTGTTAATAGCATTTTTATGTTAAATAATTCTGATCATTTTGAATTATGTGATTAATATGATTAATGTAACTTCAATTATTTACATAATTGTTTAATTTGATTACTTTGATTAATTTTTATTGTTGTATTAATTTTAATTGCTTGAATCTTTTTAATCGTATGATTGTTTACTGTTAAAGTAATGTACAATTTTCACAATTATTTTTTTTAATGGCCATTAATCATGATAATTTTTTTAATTAATAAATTATTACTTTTGGATTAGTACACACAAAATTAAGTAATCGTTAAAATTAGAAGAGTCAAATATGTTAATCTTTATTAATGTTAGTGTTAATTGAACAGGTCAGGGCAGCACTTAATTTTTTTCACTGTATTCTAAATTTCTAGCCGCTCTACTGTATTATATTAAAAAAATATACATATATTTTTTCTAAGTGGTTGCATACTTACAATGCCGTCAAAATAGGGCTAGACATAAAAAAGGAAGCAAAGCCACAATAATTTATCACTGTTTGTAAAAGTAAACCCCGTTACTTGTGATTGAAATGTTTCATAAAACCATCATTAAAATGAATTGATTTGGTATGCTGAAGCAACGAACAGCTCCTTTAAACACTATTAGTAACACTACCAGTTAACCATATACGCAACCTATACACATATACATACATACGCAGTTCTACTTCAATGCAATGAGCTTGTTTAGCCTTAAAATAAAATAAACTAAGACAACAACACAACCACAAAAGCACACCCTCAAACAAAACCAGAAACTAATAATACACATAAAGTACTAAAATGAACAAAAGGTCGAGCATAAATTTTCTTACAAATTCTAAGTTCATATCATATGCGATATAATGGAGTGATTTTGAACCCAAATCAAAATAGTTGAAGCCTTTACTCTAGGAGCATTTTTTTGGATGGGATACATGTTTGCAAATGTGTGTATGTATTTGTGTGATGAATGTCAAACCTTGCGCATTTCAAGCGGGAAAAAGCACAAATTCATTCAGCTGAAGAAATCATTCTTCAATCATCTAAAAGCCTCTCTTTACTCAGCTGTCAACCACATAACCAATATTTTGATCACTCAGCCAGGAATTTATTATACCTAATAAATTTGGGCCAATGTCATAAATTATGTTTGAGATTTGTTTAATAAGTTGCTAGCTCTACTTGGTATACACATGTTTTAAATTGGAACAAGGATTGGGATCGCGAAATGAAATGGTCCATAAAAAAATAAAAGTTTTTTTCCATAGAAGCTGGAAAGAATGGTAGGGTTTTTACCGATATAATTTTATTTTATTTTATTTGGCTTTATTATTATTTTATTTTATTTTATTTTATTTTATTTTATTTTTATTTTATTTTATTTTATTTTATTTTATTTTATTTTATTTTATTTTATTTTATTTTATTTTATTTTATTTTATTTTATTTTATTTTATTTTATTTTATTTTATTTTAATTTCTTAACAATGTTGTGTCCTTGCACTGAAAAGGGCTTCGAATAATGGAAGACTATACGCCAAAACGTCACAATAACTCGCATTTATTTTTCTCAATATGATTTTATTTACTCTTCCCATAGCTATTATGCAAAATATTCAAATTATGAATTTCAATTAGGTCCTTTCCGGTGTTTCAGTTTCACCTGTTTATGAATTCTTCTCTCTAAGCGTATTCAAATATGCATAAATGTATATGACAATTGTATTAACGCTTTATATATACACCTTAACATATTTGCAATCATAATTTCATTTATTTACGCATTATGCGTAAATATAAACAACAACAAGACACACTCTAACCGCTACCATACAAAAGTGTGGCTAAATGTGTTTGACAGGTGCGTGGACGCATGAAAAATGGAACGCACGAAAATCGAAATATTTATTTAACAATTCAGCAAATGCAAATTAGCAAACGACGCATTGGAAAGTTCCGGATACCAAATGTCAGGTGAAATGTCCCAATGGCATTAGGCCAAACCAAGAGTCAACAGTTAACAGTGGAACAACGTGAAAGCGTGAATTCGTACTGTGAGGGTGATGCAGTTTATTAGTTGGGAGTGCTTGACTGTGGTGATGGTGCGCAGAATTTTTTTATTTGTTTTAGGCGGTACATTCATGAAGTTGTTGAATATATTGAATTAGTTTCACTAAATAATTGCAGTTATTATTATGTTATTAAATGTTGTATTTTATAATTAAATTAATGGAAATTTGTGTTAGAGAGTAATCATATTCGCAAAGGATATGCGTTTTGAATATATAATTCTAATACATTTTTTACTTGTATACTAAATTGTAGCTGCAAATAGGTTTGTTGAAAATTATAATCCGTGAAATATTCGTTGATTGTACATATATTTATTATTATCATATGTTAATACTAGATGGACCGTGCGCGCCTTGCGCAAAGAATTTCACTACTATCCTCAGCGACATCTGCAACCCAGTGGATAAAGGCTCTGATTCACAATGGCGTTACAGTACAAATTGTTTATTTTGTGCATTCAAAATGGTTTATTTAAACAAATTAATTTTTATAAAATACGCTTAAACAAAAGCACTGCTGTAACTAATAACTGATTTCGTATGTAGAGGTAACCCACACCTTTAAAACGATACCTCATTTATTAATATTGGTTCGAAATGAGAGCAAAAAATTAGGAGCAAACACAGAAAGACCTTACAGAATTTTTTTTTTTTTTTTATTTATTTATTTAAAGAGGAATAACTTTACACTAAGTAAAAGCGCTGGCTGCCAGGGCCTTCGGCCTTACAGAAATAATATATATGATAATGTTGTACCATCATTCTTCTATGCGTAAGATTACGCTTAATTTAATTTTTTAAAAACACTTCATTTAATTCATTTAAAACAGAATTTTACGCATATTTGATTAAGTAAAATTAATTTACAAAGATATTTAAGCATGAATTTTTAAAATTGTACTAAAATAATTATTTGATAGGTAAGGTGAAAAAAAGAAATAAATACATAAATATACGTGAAGGATCGGTATGTTATTTCACACCATTTCACATTTGAAGATTGGCGCCATTTTCTTCATAGCCATCAAACAAATTTAAAAAAATAAAAATAAAAATAAATAAATTAAAAAATTTCAAATTGATGTGTGTAAAAGGATGCAGTACAGAAGAAACAACAGTTAAATAAAACTTTGCAGTTTAGTTGCGCTTAGGCTGATGGTAGTTTTATTCATTTCCACATCTATGAAACTTTACAAACTAAAACAAAAACAACAAATATTTATTTAAGCCTTAATAATGGAATTATCATAAATATTTCATTACAAATCCGATAAAGCAGAAAATCGGTGGATGAAGAAAGTTGAATTGCTAAAGAATTGAAATTGTTTATTTAGAGCAGTGATATCGCCTATATGCCCAAGCGAAGAAACTTTCACTTTTACTGTAGTGTGTGTGTGTGTTTTTATGTTTTCATTTGCAAGTTGACCATCAGTCAGTCAGAATGATAAATTGATTTTGCTAAGAAATGTCAAAGTGTATCAAAACAGCCTAGAGTTTCACTTGTCTTAAATACACATAGAAATTAGAGAGATGGACCCTGTGGGGAAAGTAGTTCTAAGTTGGTGAAAAATTATGGAAATATATAAATATAAGGAAAACCCTGAAAAATCTAAACTAGTTCAAAAAAATCAAAAAACAATAAATATTTGTTATTGCTTTTACTTTTTTGATGTAATTGGCGTATTGTTTCAAAAAAAAAAAAAAAAAAAAACAAAGCAATCAAAAAGCATTTGAAGTTATTATTACTCTCATCAAGTCGAAGAATAATAATTTTTTGTGATAATTACAATTGTTTTTATTTTGCTATAATTTTTTGTGTTTATTGAATTATTGTTATTTACAAAGCAGAACAAAATAAAAAACAGATTAAAAACAATTGCGATACAGATTTTTATAGGCTCATTTCAGAAGCTGCTAGATTAATTTTTCATTTTGTCACGTTCTGTTAATGCTTAACCTGTTAACGATAGTTCGGTTGTCAAAATAATTCCTCTATTTATTTTTAAACCCATTTGCTCAAGTGTCCACAATATCGCGCAGTCACCACCAAAGAGAGTTTAAGCGAAAATAAAAATATTTTACCAAATTTTATATTAACAAAAAATGTCCAGCTTCCAAAATGGATCTATAAGGAAAGCTTTGGCGATTGTCTCTAAAATTTTACTTTTTAATTCCATTAAAAACTTTGAATTAATAAATTATTAAAAAAATAAAACAATTATTATTTTCATTATAAAAATTATAATTAGCGGCCTTGAGCTCATTCTAAAAAATCTACAGGCCGAAATAGCAAACAAATTGTTGATACAAAAACATAATTATGGATTTTTGGAAATTTTTTAAACCATCCAAAAATACCCTCCAGCAATTTAACCTCTCCATGTGTTTTGATATTTTTTTCCACATTTCAACTGCTACTAGAGATTTTAGATAAACAATTTTTAACGAGTTGAGCTAGACGTTACATACTAATTTGAGCTTTTGATGTATGCAAAACAACAACAATGAAACTTTAAGCCCATCAGTGAGAAATTAGAGTTATATTAATATGATTTGTTCACCTAAGTATTAATCAAATCGATATTAATCAATACTACAACTATTCCACAAATACACAATTAGATAATAGATGTTGTAATTTAAACACGCAACACCGGAAAATCATATAATTTGTTATTCCAAATACAAAAGTAAATAAACTTACATACATACATATGTACGTACAATACTATATGTATAAAAATGAAATCAGCCGCTCATGTTTAATGCAAATGTTGTTTGTCGGTAATTTGGGTTGATTAGATAAATGTTGAATATTAACAGCTTGGATATAAATGAAATACATCTGAGCCTGGAAATGCCAAAGGGTACAGTTCTACTTGGATTACAATCAATATCTATACACTGTCATTATCTCAGGAATTCAGCTTGTATATGTATGTATGTACACGTGTATGTAATATAATACCAAATTTTGTTTATTCTCCTCTCCTTTAATGACTAGATACATACACATATACCCCTTCGGTAGAAATTATTTAATAATTACAAGAATACAAAATATTTCATAAAAGTTTTTTCACTTACCTCCTTTTTAATTACACCAACGAGTACAAATGATCTATAAATAGAAAAAAGAGAGGTTGTTATGTCTCGAAAAAAAATTTGTATATTTATTTACTTAAATTATATTTCGAGATTTAAACTGTTGCTCTGAAACGGAAATAGTCGAACTGAAAGAATTTTATTTCCAATTTTAGAAAAACTTCTTGGAGAACATAAATTTTCACGATTTTGAAAACTTTCTAATTTTAAGTCTTACATTTTACCAATTATAAAAAGTTTCAATTTCTTTTGATTCAAGTTTCATAGAACTTAATTTTTTTTGCAGAACTTAAATTTTTTGGTCTAAAAAAAAATTCAAATTTTAATTTCACCATATTGTAAAATTTTTCAAAATCGATAAAATTTAAGTTTTCCAATATGTTTTTGAGTCAAATCAAAAAATTTTAATTCATGTTCATTCCTTGCATAAGAAACTTTTCTGTTACCAAAATTGAGAAACTTTGTATTTAACTACTTCAAATTGGGTAGAAATTAAAAAAAAATTTTAGTCGAATTCAAAAATTCTAATAAAATACCGTGAATGCAAAATTTAACTGCGAACTTAATTTTTTGTTTTAATTTTAACATTCTTATTTTCAAAATTTTTTTTTTCAATAATTTTTTTGAAATATTTCTTCTCCGAAAAATTTTAAAATTTTTATTTTCAATACATTTTTTTTTCTAAATATTTTTTTTGTCACAAAAATTATTGTTTTTTAAATATTTTTAAAATGCTGTTTGTTAAGCTTTGAAAAACCAGCGTGCCAAAGCTTTTTTTAATACAAATTAAGTTTAATATAGGTTTACGAAGCAAGTAAAAATAGTCAACTTTTGAATTTGCAGCTTTTGACTGAAAAAGAATTAACATTCAATAATAAAAAAAGTATATGTTTTCTTTCGAGAGGGTTTCGTTTTATGAGAAGAACATAGTCCCCACCAAAGTTCGATCAAATCGGAAGAGGTGGACTCCAACTAACTACCGATTTGACTTGTATGGAAGCGTAGAAGTTACCCCATATTGTAGAAAAGAAATGAGAAGCAGACACAACAAACTAGAAGAGAAGTTCGGCCTCAATTCCCATGGAAGAATTGCTTCTTTGTAAGTCTAAAATATGTTTTAGGTCTATGAGCAGCATCACTAACATTGTATCAAATTGCTCTGCTCGTTTCTTCTTTGTGTGGGTGCACTCTCTCTCAGATTCATAACGGCATTGACTAATGATGGCAATATTTCATTACACAAACACAGGAAGAATGGAGGGCATAATGTGAACACTGGTAGGTAGTTTAACAACAAAACTGGTCATATAATTGATGGTAGATATGTAAAAGTGTAGTATTAATAGTTAACAACTAAAAGAAAATAACCCAAGATGGGTAATGATGTGTGATACAGACATAGATGATAACTTACAGAAGGTGCTAATGTAGGAGGACTAGAAGAATGAACGCAAAGTACAGCAAAGCAACACTTCTTAGACAATACGACTTTGAGATTTGTAACAATGTGGACATGTGCAGAGTCCATCAGTACTCTCTATGATATGTGAGAGGCATTATCTGGCATAATGGCATCGTGAGAAAACTATTAAGAATCAACAACAATCATGCCAGGGAAATTTTATATCTCTCCAGGCTTTGACAGATCCCATATAGGGTAAGTGAGGAATAAAGCCCTTACTTGTTTTTAAGTTCAGTTTTCTTCTTCTTAAATATTTTTTTCGTATCAAATCCAAGTATCACCATGCTGAGCTCAACAATTTTTATACCTTTCATGAACATGAAATGGTATTATAACTTTGGTCCGATTTTTGTAAGTATGAGAAGAAGAAGAGATAGACCCACCATTAAGTATACCGAAATAGTCAGGGCGACGAGCTGAGTTGATTTAGCCATGTCCGTCTGTCCGTCTGTCTGTTTGAACGCAAACTAGTCCCTCAATTTTGGAGATATCTCGATGAAATTTGGTATGGAGCCGCCATTTTGTATTATATTAATCATTTGTCGGAACCAGTAAGATCTGACCAATACAACGCATAGCTCCCATACAATCGATAGTTCCGATAAATGTGGTTTGGCCATGTAGAACACTTAAAAAAAATATGCGTATTCATGAAAGGTATAAAGCCTTCGGCACAGCCGAAGACAGCCCTTTCCTTACTTGTTTTACTTTCGCTTCGTTTCCTTACTTTTAATATCACTAAAAATAAAAAACATTTATAAAACTTTTTAAAATGACATTTTCATTTAAAGAGCTTAATAAATCAAATTTAAATTTTTATTAATTTCGTGGTTTGTTTATCTTTGCACATTTTTTGAGGGGAGAAATTTCAATTAAATTTGTTATTTTACAACAGATTCATAAATTTTGCTGACTCCAGAAAAAAAAGAAA
Source organism: Sphenella marginata (assembly GCA_951509765.1). Lineage (NCBI taxonomy): Eukaryota > Metazoa > Arthropoda > Insecta > Diptera > Tephritidae > Sphenella > Sphenella marginata. The sequence goes on along the minus strand of OX608080.1, from coordinate 14,930,774 downwards.
CTTAATTTTGCATGAAATAAATTACCCATCTATAATGAGAAAACAGCGCAATTCGTAATGTATGCAGCGAAAGAAAAAAATCACTTACAAATTGGATATTATCACACATTTTTAAAACAATTATGTATATACAGTTAGGCAAAAATATACAGACACACAACTTTGGTATATACTCACGCTTAAATTTCTCTTACAATTTTTCCACTTACTCCCTCAACAGCTGACCAAAGCAGTAATAAAAATGGTAAAAGTTTCTATTTAGCTGTGATAATGATCGTCATTATTACGCACCCCAAAACCACAATGAAGCTTGTGTCACCAACTTCGTGCAGCAACAACAACAATAAAAACCGAGTTTTCCATTTTCCTACTTTATCCATTTATAGCTCTCCTCGTTCACATCATTAACTATTAAATATGCCTTTTTATGTTTTCGTTTTTCGTAGTCGCTTTTAATTCTCTTTTATTCGTCTGATTCGCATTTTCTCTGTGCGTTTTCTTAAGCGAATTGTAGCCAACCAAGTATTGGTCATTAGTTTTGGATGAGATTAAAGATGCAATTGGGTTCATCCGGAGTCGCTTAAGCTACTCAATGCATCAACATTTCTTTATAGTTTTTCGTTCTTTTTTCTTCATTTTTGCTAGTTACTCCCACCATCATAACGAGACCAACAGAGGCACGTCGGATGAATGCCAAGTGGCAGCAACGCGCTGCCGGCCTTCTTTCTCCGCCCTTCAATGCCAAGCTAAGCGTGCCAAACAATTTAATTTGTTCAAGAACTTTTCCTTAGTTGAGCAAAAATGCAGAACTTTCATGGATAATGACGAAGTGCGGGGTAAATAGCGAAAAAGAAAGAAGTTTTGTAAGCGATAGGGAGCAATGTCAATGATATTATACCGATTATATAGCGGAAGAACTTACTATGAACTTAATAAATTATTTTATGCATTTTTTGGCAATTTTCTGTGGAAGTGGCAATCAGTCACAAATTTCAGAGCAATGGCGGCAAACGAGAAATCATGGAAGCAAAGAAAATTAAATTAAAAAGCTCGTAAACTGTAAATTGCTACAAGCGCGATATTTTCAAATTAGAAGAAATATATTATTAGCTGTGCTTTTAACCGAATCACATTTTAAATGTGGTCTTTATTCTGAATTTTTGATTATTTAATTTTTGTATAAAAACAAATTTAAAAAAAATATTTCTTAATATTTTTGAGATTATGAAATCTTAGAATCTTCAATCTAAAAAAAATAAAGTTCGCCAATAAATTGTGGATCCAAAGTTTTTGTTTTATACTTCTAATATACCTAAGGCTGTCCTGAAGCAGGTTTGTTTGTTTTTTCAAAAAAAGCAATTTTAAAATTTTCTCAAAAAATTGTTTAAACTTCTGTACTTAAAAATAAAATTTGGTATAAAAAGAAGACTTTTGAAAAAAAATTTAGTTTCTAATACTCGAAATTCTTAGAGTCTTCAAAATTAAAATCTATGTTATTTCTTTGTTTTTTTTTTTTCAAGTTATGCAAATTCAAAATTTCATTTTTGAAATATTTCTTAAACTCCTGTAGTTGGAAAAATTAACTTTGGCTTGAGCTTTGTTATAAAAATAAAATGTGTATTTTGGAAAAAAAAACTAAATTTTTTATTTAAAATTTTATTTTCGCAAAATTTTTTGAACTTCTGTATTTAAAAATTAAATTTGGTATAAAAAGAAAACTTTAGAAAAAAAAAATTTATTTCTAATATTCGAAATACTTAGAGTCTTCAAGATCTGTTTTATATCTCTAGTATACCAAGGAATATCCTGAAGGAGGTTTTTTGTTTATTTTTTTTTTTCAAATATATGAATTCTCAGGTTTTCTCAATATTTTTTTTAACTAATCAAATTCAAAATTTAAGTTTTGAAATATTTTTTAAACATCTTTTTTGGTATAAAAAGAAGTATTTTGGGGAAAAAAAATATTTAACTACGGTTTTTTTTTATAATTTTAGATTCTTCAAAATCGTAAAAAATCAAACTTTCTGTATGAAGCTGATGATGTATCTAAAGATATGCTAGAATTTTTTGAAAAGATATTTTTTGTTTTTTTTTTGTTGAATAAAAATTTTTTAGTTTATTTCATAAGTATTCTTTTTTGGATTTTTTTAATTAATAATTTTTTTAAAAAAATTATTGTCGTTCCGGTGAAATTTAAAAAAACTCTTTACACTTTTTTAGTATTTGTTTTTAGTCAATTGTAAAATAGTCATTAAAAATAATTAATTAAACAATTGGCGGTTTTGAACTAGTGAAATTCTAGTTCCTATCGAACTAGTTCTTATTTAGAGTTTCAAATCTGGTTCTAAAACAGAAACTTACCTTACTTGTTACTCGTTGCGATGCAATGCATGTTAATGTCTTTTACACTTAAATCAACTTAAGCTACTTTAACGTACTGCCACTAAATTATTTCTCTTCCTATACATAGTCGTTTATATTTTTGTGTCTCACACAAATTTTGCGCTTTTCCCGCTTGCTAAGCGACCCAGGGTGAGCGACAAGGCAAGGAAGCGGGTGCGGTAGCAGCAAGATTGTAATAGTTTTATTCAACTTAATTTGTGCCACAGACGCAGCGTATGCTGGCAACACTTTTGTATGCATTGACGGTTTCGGGGACTAGTTTTCTGTTTAATGCTCCGAAAAGCTGCCAGTTGAACGTTGACTGATGAGCATGGCAATAAAAACGTGAATGAAGACTTTGGTTCATTTCACGCTTTGTGCTAAAATTAAATTTTAATAACTCTCTGTTAAACAAATAAAAATCTATAAAATTTCTTCTTCTTTTTTTACTGCTGCTCTGATGCCAGATTAAGCATGATATGCTCCGTTACTCAGCTAAATATTGGCGTTGTATGCGTAGAGGCGGAGGAACTTCGTGAACTTTTATGAATTTTCATTTACTTATTTGGCATTTTATGACTTTTTACTCAAATATGCGTCACGGCTCAAGCGTCTGTTGGTATCTTAAAATTTTGTTTTAGGTTTTCCCTCATTTTCGTTGAAGAGCCATCATGCACAGACAACCAACCAAATGAATGAATATTTTTTTTTAAACTAACTATGCAAACTTAACTTTTTTTTCCCTAAGTTAATGCAATTTAAGATGTTGTTTTTTCTATTCTACCTTTAGAAGTAAAAATAATATTTAAAATGAAGTTTTTAAATTTCTAGTTTTTCAAAATCAGAAAAATAAAAGTTTGGAGTTTTTCTTCTTATACCCCTGATGCAGCTCAACCCAGCCTGAAATTTTTAGAAAGTTTTTTTTTTTTTAAATATGATTTTTGTTTTTATTTTGGGTAAACAAATTTTTCCATTTTTTAGCAAAACTTGTTTCTTGACAGAACTTCGTTTTCTGATAAAAGGAAACTTCACACCAAAATTAATTGAAATTCAAAATCTCTGTGATGGTTTAAGACAGGAAGACACTGGATTTTTAAGGAGTCTTCTTGGTTTTATTCGGGTCCATGGGCGGATATTTGTGGGACCAGGAATCCCGAAGTTAATTAACTTTTAAGTTTTTTTTCAGGGTATTTTTTCTTTTCGGGGATATTTCCAGGTTCATTTAGCAAATATTTTGGAACGATTACGGCACAGATTTCGAGACAATTACGGGATTGTTATGGGTCTCTTCAATAATCATTTCGGGATTTCTTCGAAGATAATTTCGGGATTTCTTCGAAGATAATTTCGGGACTTTTCCAAACCCCTTTCAAAATGGTCTACGGTATAATTTTAAGTTATTTTCTGGATCAATCCCGAAATGGTATCGAAATTATCCGTAAGCAGTCCCGAAATCATCCCTAACAAGTAGATGTTTTTAACAAAACATGTACTACCAAATTTAAATAAAAGTTACTTAATGAACCCTGATAAAATTTAGTCTCAGAATTGTGTTCGGGGACGCTAACCACATTTTACTCTATATCAAGTGACTACCACATTCACAGTACGCTGTCTATGTTCCTAGTTACATTAATTTTAACTTACCCACATACCCAAAAGCAGTCCTTTCTTATGCTTAATGTGAAAAAATCGACATTTTACCACAACAATGCGCACAATATGCTATCGCCAAATTATAAATGCCATACAAACATAGCTACATGCAAATATTTTTAACGATTGCGCAAGTATTTAGGCTTTGTGAAATTCTGAATATAAATTCAAATTGCGCGTCTCGTTGACTTCTGACAGTCATTGCTATGGCTCAAGTAAAGCACGTAGCATATTTCTAGGCGTACCAGCCATATTTAGAGCAAGCAGTTCAGTGCGAGGTTTTTATCGATTCATCGAAATTTTCGATTATTTTTTTTTTGAATACACACGATGTTTCGATTTTCTGGAGAAAATCACATCGATGTATTTAACGACTTTTTCGACTTTGTAAATCCAGAAAAGCATATACTTAAAAAAAAAATGGTTAGGAAATACTTTATTTGAAAAAAAAACTGGCATTTGTGAGGTCGTTGTTCTGTATCATTTTTCGGTCATCATCACAACGAGAGCAAAATATACATAGATACATCAATTTTTCCTTGCCATTTCGATTACCTAATTTTTATTACCATCTCTATCACAAGCTACTCACTCATGCTTCGCTTCACATATGTGTACATATATATTCCGCATCAGCAGCCTATATTAGTGGGCGTGCTAATTTTTACAGCTAGAAATTTCGTAACGTTGAAGAGGTAGACCGAATCGCACAAATGCAAACATCTTTTTTTTGCAATATGTTGAGCTAGCTTTTATGATGAATATGTACACACATATATATGTAAGTATTCATATTTTCTAGAATGGCTTATTCCTTCAAGCGCACATGAGGCGTATCGATGTAAGCGTTTTATGTATATGTATATATGTGCGGGGGTTGCAGAAGAATATGTTTAGGACAGAATGTAACAAATATGACATTATCTTGTTGCACCAAGCGTTCGCAGAAACATTTCTGTGAGTAAATAATGGATTTTGCGGTATTTCAGTTTTTATTTTATTTAGAATAATTTCATTTTAATGGGAGATTAAATGACTATACAAATTTGTGAGCAAGAGTGATGGCAAGGTTTCAAGAAAAAAAAAGAAGTTAATCTTTCTTCGTTACTGGCGCAACAGTTGGTAGATATAAGCCCATAATCTATATATATAAAATAGGATGTATGTACGTATGTATGTATGTATGTATGTTATAGACTCCGGAACTACAGAGCCGATTTTGTTCATATTTACAGGATAGCTCAGTAGGAGTCCGGAGAGTGTTTATGTGAAGTTTTATTCCGGGAAGGGGACCAGGGACCGAAATATTCCAAACTTTTTTATTTATACTACGATTTTCTTCAAATTTGGTACAAAGGTAGTCTTTTACTTTTGTTACAATTTGCGCTAACTCTTTTTCCGGGAAGTGGACCAGGGACCGAAATATTCCAAAATTTTTTATTTATGGTGCGATTTTCTTCAAATTTGGTACAAAGGTAGACTCTTACTTTTGTTAAAATTTGAGGTTAACTTTTTTCGGGGAAGCGGACCAGGGACCGAAATATTCCAAACGTTTTTATTTATCGTGCGATTTTCTCCCTAAATTTGGGCAGAACAACGTCTGCCGGGTCCTTCTAGTAGTAGATATTTAAACATCGTGCTTTTCAGAATTTCAAAATCTTACTTCTGCGGAAATAAGGAAATCTAAGTTCACATCAAAGGAAATTTTTTTTTTTTTTTTTTTGTTTACTTTATTATTTTATTTCATTTTATTTTATTTTATTTTATTTTATTTTATTTTATTTTATTTTATTTTATTTTATTTTATTTTATTTTATTTTATTTTATTTTATTTTATTTTATTTTATTTTATTTTATTTTATTTTATTTTATTTTATTTTATTTTATTTTATTTTATTTTATTTTATTTTATTTTATTTTATTTTATTTTATTTTATTTTATTTTATTTTATTTTATATTATTTTATTTTATTTTATTTTATATTATTTTATTTTATTTTATTTTATTTTATTTTATTTTATTTTATTTTATTTTATTTTATTTTATTTTATTTTATTTTATTTTATTTTATTTTATTTTATTTTATTTTATTTTATATTATTTTATTTTATTTTATTTTATTTTATTTTATTTTATTTTATTTTATTTTATTTTATTTTATTTTATTTTATTTTATTTTATTTTATTTTATTTTATTTTATTTTATTTTATTTTATGTTATTTTATTTTATTTTATTTTATTTCATTTTATTTTATTTTATTTTATTTTATTTTATTTTATTTTATTTTATTTTATTTTGTTTTATTTTAATTTATTTTATTTTATTTTGTTTCATTTCAATTCATTTGATTTTATTTTATTTTATTTTATTTTATTTTATTTTATTTTATTTTATTTTATTTTATTTTATTTTATTTTATTTTATTTTATTTTATTTTATTTTATTTTATTTTATTTTATTTTAATTTATTTTATTTTATTTCATTTCATTTCATTTCATTTCATTTCATTTTATTTTATTTTATTTTATTTTATTTTATTTTATTTTATTTTATTTTATTTTATTTTATTTTATTTTATTTTATTTTATTTTATTTCATTTTATTTTCTTTTATTTCATTTTATTTTATGTTATTCATTCTTTTTTAAATTTTTATATGTGTGAATGCTTATACAACATAGCTACCATTTTCAATGTTAGTCAAAGACCATTAAACCGTTTGATGTGCCGAAGAATTTGCTTTCCCTTCACGCAATATAAATACTTTAACACGAGCATTCTAAATATACAAAGTGCTAACAACAATCAATGAAAGTAATGCTATTAAAGTGTATATGTTTATCTAAGCGTAAACCAATTAGCACCTTTCCTTAATGCCCAAAGGCTAAGTTGTTTATATTTTAGGCTTCAAGAGTTTATGTTATTAATGAGGCGAAAGCCGATGTGAAGGGCAAAGTAAACAAAGAAATAACTTGGAAAGTATTTAATTTATTCAGGTTTCGATGAGCATGCAAATTGGGATCAAATAATTTTAATCTAAGCAAAGTGCCGAGAAAACAAATGCATAAAGTGAAAACTTGTGTTGCATTATTAGCTAGACAAATGTTAATCAAATTGTAGTTAATCAAATTTTCTCATTTAACATTATCTTGATGTAACTAGCCTATTTTTGAAGGCTTAATTTAGGAATTTAAAAACATAATCTAATATATGATTTTACTTACAAAATGTAATTATCAATGACTGTGTGACTTCAATTTTGTATTAAATGCCTCTAACATCCAAAGCTGAGTTAAGTGGTTTTCACGAAATTATAAAAAGCGGTCGTCACCATTAATTTCGCTTCACTGTCACTTTAGGTGACAGACTCTCACTACCAGACACCCTTGCCAATGTATATGAAGCTGTCTCAATATAAGACATTTTGTCCTTCACCACCCACTACTCAAAATAATAAATGACTTTGACGGCACCTAAAAACATTTTAAAGCTCAAAAATTTCACATCTCTTACAATATAATTTGGCTTCTTGCCATTTATAATATTTCTAGTTTCAAGCGTTTGGAGAAATAAAAAGTGACTGAAGCCATTTTGAGCTTATAAATTGCTAAAAATTGATTTTTGTGATTTTTCAGCAAAACGTGTCCAATTTAATCTACGTAATTTTTAAAAATGATTTAGGGAATTCCAGCGCTAAGCAAGCGCGTAGGAGCTTTTTAAGCTTTCTCACATACGGCTACAAGTAGACAGTACAAATATTTATAATCACTTTCTTCAATATTGCATAGCTTTTCATTGCTCATTCATAGTTGGTGTTTTCTTTTTATTGGCCAACGTTGATTTCAAAAACACCAAATAAAAAGTACCAAAAAACAAATTAACTTAAAGGAATGTCCTTTAGATGTTCATACATACATATGTATGTAGCTTGTATCAAGGATAATATTATTTCTTACGCCCAAATTGAGTTTACTATATTTACTCATGCAGTGAAGGTAGTCAGTGGCAAAGGGCTAGATCAACCGTATGATGGCTGAAACCCAATACACAAATACGAGTTACCGTAACGAAGTCAATGAAGCGTACCAGAGTTAATATCAAGCTGCCTGAAATGCAATTTTTCTCAACAGATACCCTGTGAGAATAAAAAATCGGATTGACTAGTGATCAAAAAAATTTATTTTTCAAATTTCAGCCGAATTCTTATTTTTTTTTTTATTTAATCGAGGCACTTCGCTGACAGATTTTTAAACAATGAAATTCGGTAGTTGAAAAAGGCGAATTTTATTGATATTAAAATCGATTATTTCTGAACAACCCTAAGCAGCGCAACCTATATATTGAACAGTTTAAGGTTTACCCAAAGACCACAAGACTGTCCCAATAGCTGTAGCTCTGTCGAACATTTCAGTATGAATGATTACCTGTGTCTTCTTTCGCACCTTTCGAGAAGACCACTGGACTCTAAACTAAAGAGGCGAGTTCCAGGATAAAGTGGTGCTCAACAAGCCAATTTTTTTATAATTTTTTTTCGTTTTTTATGAATAGGGTAAACTGCTTATACATTTTTATTTGTGCTTTTTTTATAAAAAATATAATAAATTTGTGAAGAGAGGTAGAGCAAGTCATTTATAGCCTTTAGTTTTAAGCAGCTAGTTTCATCATCAATTTTTAATATTCCTGCAGGGCATGTTTGAGTATGTTCACCCACATACATATTTATGTGTGTGTGCAGTCAGTTCGAGAATTGAATGGATATTATTATAGAATATTATTAGATTGCCACTGCCAATATTTGTGAGTTTGCTCCACCTGTTGTGCAAACTTTTGTTCGGTTTGCTGGCGTATGATGTCCTTGTTTACACAGTCAGTTGTTATTGTTTTCGCAATCACATGGGCTTGTTGCAATCACATACTGCTGATGTTGCTTTTGGCTATTCTTCCGGAACAATGATTTATATTGCATTGGGTAGCCATGACGAGGGTTTCGTGTGAGCACAGAGCACAAGGGCGAACGGAGGATACAAATAAAGCATAGAGAGAAGTTCATCAGAAAATTATTAAAAATAAAAACCGAATAAAATTAACTCAAAATTTAAATTGTATTCGTCTAACGGCAGGTCATGACGGCATAATCGAATTGATTTAAATTTGGACATTTGTACATTAAGGTGTGCAGGGAAAAATATTAAGGTTAAGTGATAGTGATAGTGATAGTGATAGTGATATTGACAGTGACAGTGATAGTAATAGTGATAGTGATAGTGATAGTGATAGTGATAGTGATAGTGATAGTGATAGTGATAGTGATAGTGATAGTGATAGTGATAGTGATAGTGATAGTGATAGTGATAGTGATAGTGATAGTGATAGTGATAGTGATAGTGATAGTGATAGTGATAGTGATAGTGATAGTGATAGTGATAGTGATAGTGATAGTGATAGTGATAGTGATAGTGATAGTGATAGTGATAGTGATAGTGATAGTGATAGTGATAGTGATAGTGATAGTGATAGTGATAGTGATAGTGATAGTGATAGTGATAGTGATAGTGATAGTGATAGTCATAGTGATAGTGATAGTGATAGTGATAGTGATAGTGATAGTGATAGTGATAGTGATAGTGATAGTGATAGTGATAGTGATAGTGATAGTGATAGTGATAGTGATAGTGATAGTGATAGTGATAGTGATAGTGATAGTGATAGTGATAGTGATAGTGATAGTGATAGTGATAGTGATAGTGATAGTGATAGTGATAGTGATAGTGATAGTGATAGTGATAGTGATAGTGATAGTGATAGTGAATAAGAGATACAGAACATCTTTCCTGATGAGTATCTGAAACAAACTATGTTAAGCGGCATGCTATAGGAATGCCAAGGGAAGCTACTTATACTCGTAGACTTATAAGCATATTTTCCTTTCTCAGGTATTAATTTCGTGTCAAGCGCTTTCTAAGATACATATATAAATAAACACAAAGCGCAAAGCGTTGTTATAACATAAGTATTTATATAAAAAGATGTATATACTCTTTTGTTTCGTGAGTGCGTGTTAACATAGGAAATTACATTTTAATAATTAAGATTTTCCATATGTTTGTATGAACCTACACGTTCACCAGCAGACAGATATGAAATTGTAGAATATTGCACTTAACATACTTTTTTTTAAATAGTACATACTACAGTGCGTTTCATAAATATAGCACACTAAAAGGGCTTAGCCGTACACTTTAAATATTTTTCCATTAGTTCTAATATTAGTGCAGCATAAATCTACATTCTAAACCATGTGTGCATTTAAAAAAAAAAGAGTTAAAAAAAACTTAAAAAATGTGGGAAAATTTTTAAATTTTTCTTAACAAAAAATATAACACTTAAACTGTTTTTTTGCTTTGGTCATCTTTCAGTTTTTCTATACATGTATTTTGAGCTGAAAAAAATTGCTTACGAATTTAAAACTTATACTTACATATATGCACAAAATTATGTATGGATTATTATTTCTATTTAAATTTTACCCTGATATTTTTCTCATTTAACCTTCTTATAAATTTGTGTTCTAAACTTTTTTTATATTTTTATAATTGATCTAATCATCAACAGCTACATACATCTTGAGGGTGCTATAGTTATGAAACGCACTATATGATAGTATGCCGACATTAGACTAGCATAAGAAAGAATTTTTTATTAATTTATTTTCAGGTCGGTGAAAAACAGATGAAAAATGCCCATTATAATTAAAGAATCTAGACGATATAAAATGGAAATAAGATGCATTGAAATTTTTTAATTTTTATTTTATTTTTTGTAAATTAAATAGTGCATAACTATTGTTGTTTAGCTATTTTCAAAAATAACCTCAATAACATATACAAAATATAAAAATTATTGTTCTTTTCTCAGTCTAATATATCTACCTTCCTACCCACACTTATCTACCTATGCACATAGACAATATAACATAAGCTTTAGAGGACGACATGTCTAAAAGTAAACTTAAAATTTGGTACATGTAAAATCTACACTTAACAACTTTCACATTTGTTTACATTGTACTCGTACAACATTCCATCTTCTCACATGAGCGCTTTGCGCATACTTCTCATGCGTTTGAACATACTTACAGTGCACTTAACTTGTCACCGGGACCATAGAACACATTTGTAGCTAGGGTGCAGAAATAAATTATTGTAATGAGCTTCCACTTGCCCTTGCTGATCTCCCCAATTACTTTGCATTACTTGAGTAAATGTAGACATTGTGAGATGTTTACAATGGGCACATTTTTACCGCTTCGCATGTGTGAGTGAGTCAAGTAAAGGTGTAATTAAGCTCTTTGGAGAAAGGATATTTGCAATTATTTCAAAGAAGGAAGGGGATGCATACTAAAATCTAGTTATGGATGAAATTAGTTGTATGTGGATGTAGTGAATATATGTGAGTAGTTAAATTTCATGAAGCATAACTTTCGGTTGCTGAATGAGCGATCTTATGAAAGAGGGGTAACTAAATGGCCGATAGGTAAGATGATAGTTAAAAGAAGGGAAAGCCCCTATGACTATTTTTGTGGAAACTAGTAGGCCTAGCGAAGTCTGTTTAACAGATATTTTTGAAAAGAAAGTAAGAGCAGAGAGAGAGAGAAAGAGAGATAGAGAGAGAAAGAACGTTTGTTTTTCTCAAACCAACCAAAGTCAAAGTTCATATAAATTATATGTTTACCAAAGCCAGGGGAAGAACAAGCCACTGCTCCTATATGAACCGAGTTCTGAACTAGTTTGTGATCTCGCTGAAATCGGACAGTTGGCATTTTTGATTTCAATTTTTTTCTAATATGCATATGTATATGCATAAACAAATTTAGAAAAAATGTGCTTTGTTTCAGACAATTTGTTTTTTTTATTTTTAATTTAATTTCTAAGTTTTGACCACTTAAATTTTTTTACCGCTCTAGTGAAATGTAAAAACAAAATTTTTTAAACATTTTAAGGAACTGAAATTTTTCTGAAACAATATATTTAAATTTTTTTTTGGCCAAACATTTTTTTATCTACATTTAAGTACGCTTCTTTATATTTTTGTGCTGGTACAAAGAAATTTTTCATCCTAGTATATCTTTAATTTGACGAATATTACTTGCCACTAATCTAACATAACCTTGTAATTGTGACCCACTTCAATGGTATACTAAAACCCGTGATTATAGTGACCAGAACACGAAAAAAATTACTCAAATAAAACATAAAATATATGTACAAATGAAGAAATGTGAAAAATATGTATGTCAATGACTCAAGTTACTAAGCCGCAGCAAGTGTGTCAAGCATGAAATTTTGTGGGCCTTCCATATCATCTAACTTCTGTCTTATAGTAGGGAGAATAATACTACGCATATGCTAAAAACACACACATACACAAGCAAATTGCCCATGTGTATGTACACATGTTTGTCAGTATAAAAATTCACATCACCATTGATGTGCTCCTAGAAAGCAGGAATTTGCTTTATTGTCATTACGTGAGCACGTTACAGACACTCTAAGTCGTCCATCTTCCACTCGTGATTGTCTGAGTCATGACACTCCGCCAAACGTCAAGCAATTCACTACGATGGATTGCAGAATTCTAATCTGAGGTCGAGTGGAATTACATGTTCAACTCATTGCATAAAATACTCAGACACACTTAGCCAAACGCAGCTGCCGCATATACCACAAATGTACGCCTCTTACGTAACACAAAACCCACTATGACTTGCAAATTCTTGAATCGACTCGCAAAACGATGCGGCTTCAAATGAAATTCCAACAAACATTCTCACCTTTTTTCACACTTTATATGTTTGTGCAGCAATGAAAGGAAATGGGTCAATGTGTAAGAAGCACAAAAGTAATGCATTTCTCGTAAATGTAGTGTGTTTGTGTATTGGTACAGTGACTGTAAATTGCATTCAGTACCTTCAATTTTATTTTATTTGTTTACTTTAATTTATTTTATTTTATTTTATTTTATTTTGTTTTATTTTATTTTATTTTATTTTATTTTATTTTATTTTATTTTATTTTATTTTATTTTATTTTATTTTATTTTATTTTATTTTATTTTATTTTATTTTATTTTATTTTATTTTCTTTTATTTTATTTTATTTTATTTTATTTTATTTTATTTTATTTTATTTTATTTTATTTTATTTTCTTTTATTTTATTTTCTTTTCTTTTATTTTATTTTATTTTATTTTATTTTATTTTATTTTATTTTATTCTATTTTATTTTATTTTATTTTATTTTATTTTATTTTATTTTCTTTTATTTTATTTTATTTTATTTTATTCCATTTTATTTTATTTTACTTTATCTGTGATATTGTAAGAATAATTAACTGGCTAACTGTATATTTTTGAAGTGGTTTGCATGTGTGGGTGGGTTTTGGTATAATCCTGTCTTTATATACTTATACACATTTTGTGGCGTAAACTAGCAGCATATTGACCTTAACGCATATTATTCAAAACGGAACAGCTGTAAGCAGACACCTTTCACTGGTTAAGATGGTGGTGAGAATGGTTGCATGAAGGGAAGTGAAAAGCGTAGAGGAATAAGCAAGGCAGAAAGAAACGGTGAACAAGCAAAGGAAAGCAATTTTTCACTTTTAATTCCACTTTCCATTCCATTCATGATTACTTACACATTGGCAAAGAAAAAAAGAACTATTGCGTTCATCTCTCAACTAGTTTTTTGAATACATTTACATACATACTCTACATGACAATGCCGAGTGTGCAAAGCAGCTTAAGTGAAATTCTGTAAAAGCCGTAAGTATACATCATAGGAGTAAAATGTGATTTTTAATTTCAAATTCTTTCTAACAGCTTTTACGCCATTTTCCAGATACCGCACTTTCGTCTACCACTCACACATACTTACATACATGGGTACATACATACAAAAAATCAGAAACGAACTGAAGAAAATGCAGCAAATTGATTTTCATTTCCTTTTTTACACACTTTAATCACATTTTTTGTCGATTGCTTTTGGGTCATGCTTCTGTTTTCACTGTCGGTTTTAAGAGCAGTAATAATAATAATAATATCATATCGCAATTGTATCAATAAAAATTTTATGTGATTGTATGGCTTGCCAGATGCTCACCGAGATTTCTTTTGTCGGTTCAATTTTTATACCTAGTAGTGCTTCGCACACAAGGTATATTAACTTCATTCGCCTAACGGTAGTATGTAACGGCATAAACGAATCGAGATAGATATTGACTTATATATATCAAAATGTTCAGGAGGAAAAGAGAAATTGATTGAGCCATGTCCGTCCGTCCGTCCGTCCGTCCGTCCGTCCGTCCGTCCGTCCGTCCGTCTGTAAACACGATAACTTGAGTAAATCTTGAGATATCTCAATGAAACTTGGTATGCAGGTTCCTTTTTACTTATCTCTGAACGCTATTGAAAATAGGCAAAATCGGTTAAAAGCCACGCCCACTTTCTATATATATAATATTTTCGAAAATACAAAAAGAGTGATTATTCAGTACATAATACACCTATAAGGATAAAATTTGGTGTGTACCTTAGCGTTAAGGCAGAAAATAAATTTCTGAAGAAATTTTTAAAAAAGGGCGTGGCACCGCCCACTTTTGATTAAGTCAAATTTGGAAATATTATTAATCATAAATCAAAAACCGCTCAAGATAGGCAAATAAAATTCAGCACACATATTTCTATTAGTACAGGCAATATTTCGAAAAAAAATTAGCGAAATCGGATTAGGTCCAGGCCCAATTTTATACGAAAGATTTTGAAAAGGATCATGGATATATTGAATATGCTATAACTTTGCTTAAACTAGCTGTATATCATTTCTATTTCACCCCTAAAGTGTTCGTGGGCAAAGAAAGTCGAAAGCACCAAATTTTTGGAAAATGGGCGTGGCCCCGCCCCTTTATGGGGGATTATTCTACAAAACTTTCCATGCCATAACTCCGGTAAAAATTGACTTATTGAAACGATATTTAGAGAAAGTGTTCAACATATAAAGCTAACTCTTTGCTGAAAAAATTAACAAAATCGGTGAATGGACACGCCCACTTTTTGAACACAGTTCCAAAAAATTTCTTCGTAAAATTAAAATCGCGATATTTCCTCCGTTGTATAAGTTATATAAATAAGATTTTACACACATAACAAGCTTTTTCAGCAAAACAGAACTGTATAAAAATTTTGTGGATTTTTTTGAAGTAGGCGTGGCGCCGCCCTCTTTTTAGCATAAAAGGTCAGCTATTTTCAAAAGCAATTGCTTGAAATTTCAAGAAGGTATTTCAATGAAAGTTAGTGAGATGCTTCCCAATAGTATATTGTATACTCCTGCCAAAAATTACGCAAATCGGATAGCAAACACGCAAAATATACGGACAAGTAGTTAACACCCTACTGCCTTTTTTTAATTAATTTTTTTTATTTTCATACCTTTCATGAACATGGGGAAAGCTATTTATATTTTGTTATTTAGTGATAGTTTAATTTACCACTTACAATAGAAATGTTTTTATCGAAAACAATCAGTTGCCTTTATAACAAATTTTCAGGTATGTATTATAATAGACCTGAGTAAATTAGGATACCAAAACAGATCACTACTAGGTATTTAATGTTCGGTTACACCCGAACTTAGACTTCCTTACTAGTTTTACGCTCAATTTTTTTACGCTTCTGTGGATCATTTGAAATATAAATAGTTAGAACAATATTTGAACTGATTTTTTTTAGTACCGAATATTTAATGTAAAATATTATTCACTAAAATGTTCTAGATTTTTGCTACGTTGGGAGAGAAGTGAGAACTGTTGAAAGGATGTACCAAAACTTATCTGCAGGTTAAAGGAGTCTAGCAGATTAAAAAAAAACTTAGCCAGTTCTCTCTAAATTTTCCTTTTCTAACTATTATAATCTATTATAATTTTAATAAATATAATTTTTCTTGACCATGCTAAGTCGACACAGCTCACAAATCTGATTGTCTCGGTGCACTTTTCCCAAATCCCGTGTGCTCGGTTGTTATCATACTTTCAAACATCATACCAAACATATTATTATACTAAGCATACATTATATTATATTCATGAACTGTATAATTACTAACAATAAATGGGTCAATGGAAATCAACATTCTTAATCTCAAAATAGCCTTCATTCACTATAAATCCTATTAACAATTACCAATAACTATGGCCCATGAATTATGTCCGCTTCAAGTTTCCTCCCACAACTAGTTCTGGTGCCACCCACTACATAGAACTTTTCAAAGTGCCTCAAACCTCAACAAAATTACTTTCAATCGCGTGCACGTAATACGAATATATGACGTCTTTCAATAGATTTTATTTAAGTATTTATCGATATTGATCCCTTTGTAGCCTCCCAACGATAATTGAGTATCAGCAATTTGAAAAATAATAGAATTCAATCAATACATAATGTATAAATAAATGGATTTTGACCGCCAGACGGCTTAGTGACGTGTGTGTGCATGTTTCTTCTGACATCAAATGGTATAATAACTTTGGTTTACTCTTCTTACTTTTGAGAAGAAGAAGGTATAGTCTAATTGTCTGTTTGAACTCCAAATCGCCCTTTTTTTCTTTTTACTATCTTTCCCTTACCTGTTAGTCCGCTCACGAATTTTCGGAATCTTGGACAAAAAAATATCCGATAGGTGCCGCACGGTTCTAAATAATTAATTTAAAATTTAGTATTTTCCTATTGATTTCTAAATAACTTGGCGGAAGGCTAGAGAAATGAAACTTGACCCATAGGTAGGCAGTAAAAACTCCGCTAGGTGGCGCACTTATCGTTATAAATGTAAATCGCCGAAAAGTGATGGGAATTTTGGAGTCGATTTTTGAGAAACTTCAAGGTAAGCTAGTGAATTGAAACTGAACTGAACGCATGCTTTAGAACCCGATGATAATACAACATCTGATCAAAAAGCTTTCGCCAGGTGTCGCACAGATTTGCCGATTTCGAAAATTCATTTGAATTTGGGAATCTTGCACTCGATTTCTAACTGCCTTTCTCTTGACTTGGGGACTTGAAACTTACCAAACAGTTCAGCACGCTATGGCAATATAATTTTTAGACATTAAAATGCCGCTAGATGGAGCTGTTCTCGTAATAACTTAATAATGAATTAATAATAAATACACTAAAGCATTTTCACTTTGGAATTCCTAAGTTCTAATCACAATTGCAATTACTTGTTTGTAGGTAGAACTAAAAACTATAAAACGAAAGAAAAATTTTAGAGCCTAACTTTATAATTCATACAATATATAATATACAATAGCAAATTTGTCATTAAGCAAAGACTTGATATCTGTGAGGTTTAATTTTGAAATTTTAATCATACAAATTGAAATACAGTTTTTCTTTTTAATTGCATCCATTTCCGTTAATTCATTGGCAATAGTTATTTTAATTGCTTCCAAAAATTACCATTTACTAATTGATTGCCATTAGGAAAAAGCAAAATAATCAAAAAAATTCAAAAAACAACTAAAAGTATTTTTTTTTGTTTTGTTTTTTTTTTGCCTCTCTTTACTTTGAATTTTTGATAGTTTTTTGTTTTGCATTGGTCGGCCTTTCCACAAAATTATCAACCTATTCTGCTACTACTCTGAATAGGTCATAAGAAAGGCAAATCACATAAAAAAGACCCATAAAAAAATTGTCCTTTGATAAGTTTTTTAAAAAATGTCATACCCAATGCAGTCTTTAACCAATCTTAAGCATCATAATGCTCATAAAAATCTGTACCGTAAAACTGGTGTAGTGTAAATTTATTGAAAATCCACATAAACATAAATTTTAGGAGATTAAAGAATAAAAGAAATTTATTGCCAAATACAACGAATAAAAGTCACATGCCGAGTTTAAAAACCACGCATAGGCACTTTTGGTCTAGCAATACGAGTGTGAGAAAAACTAGTTATCTGAGGTAATAAATGCGGAATGGTATTTGAGCTTAAAATGTGCATATGCAATGCAAAAAATGAACAAAAAAATAAATAAATCAAGTATACTAGATCGTAAGTCACTGTCACAAATCAGCAAGTTATAAAAATATAAGAACACTGCAGAATAAGTGAATTGCTAAAATAAGAAAAGATAAAAATCTCTCGGTCATATATGAAAATAAGCAAAACCATGAAGACTATACATTAGAGTGCCGTATTCAATCTACAACATTAGAAGCTTTGGGAGTGTTTTGAAGTGGAGTAATATAATTTTTTCTTATTTTTAGACTGTTGTCAAGATATTTTGAAAACAATTTACCTTTCTAGTGAGCTATTATAGATGGCGCACGGTTCGAGATATCTAAAAAAATTCCTTTGAAATTGACAGTACACGAGGATGATACAATTCTAAAGAAACTAATAAATGGCGCGCTGATCGTGTTAACTGAAAATTCCTTTAAAAGAGTGGGAATTTTGTGATTGATTTTCGAATAATTTCGTGGTGAGTTAGAGGCTACAAAATTTTGTAATTTTTAGAACGCACCGACAATGCAATATTTAATCCAAAAAAAACGTCGTAGGGGGAGACCGGATCGATATTTTCAGAAAATTTGCTTAACATTGGTAAGTGATAGCAATACATGTTTTAGAAAAAAAAAATCCGAGATAGGTGGCTCACTGCGTTATATCCATGCTTGAAAACCTCTGAAAAAGTAACGAAGTGCTTGCATTACTAAAACAACAAAAAATGTATCAAGTAGATTTTGATTAATACCTCGCAAGTGTCAAATTTACATTTGATTTTTAAAATAAAATTCGAAATTATAACACAATTAGATTACCCTTTTATTTCTTAGTTGGTAAATGCTTGCGATTAAAATCTTTCAGCACTCAAAAATCTTAATATTCTTCAGTAATATTGTTACACAAGTCTCAGTACATTTAAATAATTTCAATGAAAAAAGAGAACTTTTTTGAAGACACTCTAATAAGTGGACGCATAACATTTCAGTGCTCTAGTTGATATACATATATTTCAGTATCTTTAACACATGTATGTATGTATGTATGTCTGTATTTATGTGAGTGATTTGTGTTGTTCTAGCGGTGTAGCTGGAAGTGCATTAATATTGATGACGTCACCTGGTGCAGCAAAACATGGTGCGAAAAGCAAGTGGCGGATAATAAATATGCATACGTTGAGTATATTTACCGAAGCAATTTTTTTACATCGCCAACTAAGCATGTATGAGTGAGTGTTGAGCGAAAGTACGATGGTGTTGTTGTGCATCTAGCGGAAATATGCTGCCATTTGTGTGCATTCACTTATCATGCGAAAAGGAAATAAAAACGAACTAATGACGGAAATTAGTAGAAATCATGGGTCGGAAACGGATACGACGTCGAACGATTGCTCATGACAAATAGCAAGTTAATAGTTAGTGACAATTAGAAAAATAAATTGGTTTGCAAATAAGCAACTGGGAAGTTTGTTTAAAAGGCAAAGAAGTGGATTATTTCATAGAAAGTGAATTATTATGTTAATTGCTTTAAATGGAAATTTTGTAAAAATTAAATGAAAGATAGACCGAATCATAACCACTCTCCTCGGGTAGTTTTGAAATGGAAAGCCTAAGTTTTGAAAAGAGTTCAGTATAGGATGTGAGGGTCTGATCTTTAAATAGAATATTCAACCCTCAATGACTTTTGCTAAAGTCTGCTTTAATTGAGTCTAACTATTCCATGATAGGCGTAGGTGGACTAAGTCGATTTTAATTTGTGTAGCCTACTTATAGGGATTGAAAGTATAATTGATCTGGATCTGTCTGACTCATAAAACGGTACAATAATCCGCTCACAAGGACATATTAAAATAATATCAGGAGAACAAAACTGGGCCCTTGCGACTCATCTCAGATTCATGCTAGACTAATAGCATTTTTTCAGCTTAGAATTCGGATTTAACGCCTAAAATTATGCAATATATAATTGATTCGTATATTTGTGCGAGATTGTGCAGCATATTTCCAGGCTTCCCTCAAAAGCGGCTATAATTATGTAGGCCACTGATGCGAGAATGCAACTTCTCCGGTACTTTGTAATAATGCTCTCGCACGTAGTGTCTAGAGCTCCAAAGTTTCCCCAAAGGTATAAACTGATTGAGATAATAGGAAGAATATGTTTGAAATAAGTGCATTTATAATGGCTTCTTTGTGTATTTTGACCTTTGACACATGCTACCTTTTTGTCTAGTGTCTTCTTCGGGGGCCGTTTCTCACATTTCCTGCAGTGTTTAAACATATTTTGAGTTTGAAATTGGCACATTTAGAATCAGCAAACACAATCAAACAGAAAAAGGACTCTTTGACCTATAGTTCACATTCATCTTTCTATCAACCGGATAGCATGCAAGCTTTCCACTCAAAAACATTCCCACGCGTGGCTCAAATAACCCGGAAAAAAGGTTAAAAGCTCAAATCAAAAGCGAAAATAAATTCTGCCGTAAGTAATTTGGCACAAATTATTAAACTAGATTACGCATTACTCAAATATTCTTGTACATACAAACATATGTACATAAACGTATTTTGAATTTGAAAATAAACCCAACAAACATTTATGAAGCGATCATCAATTTGGAGCAGATATTACTCTGGTATCATTAAATGACTTCCAAAATGAAGAGCATTTATTTTTTATAAAATTTTTTTGAAGTCTACAAAAATATGTCCTATTTGTGAACGTGGCGGCAGAAACAGCTTTCGCAGCTCAAAACGTGTTGAATTTGCGTTCACAGAGAACAGTGTAAAATTTTATTCTGAGATGAAGCTTCCTTGAAACAAATTTTGACAACATACATACGTGTTACGACTTGGTTCATTTCGTTGTAGTGTTGGGATAGATTAATGGTTCAAGCTGAGGTTTTTAAGGCCAATTAAATATTTATTCAGAAATTTCTCGTATTTTTTTAAGGATTAATCTTGAACTTATTCGTGATTATTTAGGAGGATTTTTCTGGGTAAATTTGGTAATGCTTTCCTGACTTTTTTTTTTTTATTTTTATTTTTTTTGAGTAATAAAAAAAATATCAAAATATTTATACGTATGAGTTATAAAATAATGGTCGGGTCAAAAGAGTTAAAGCAATTATGAGTGTAAATATAATAAACTTTTTTTGACTTTTATCGAAGCATAAATGTGTGCTGGGATATTAAGAAAAAGGTCAAATGTTAGGGATTATTATGTGAATATACATATACATATGTATTACAAGGTCTCATAACACAGGCAAATTGGCCATTTTTCATGTAAGTGGGAAAATGCATAGCAGTAGTTTTCTTGGCATTCCATAAAAAAAAAACAAAACGAAATAAAAAAACAAAAAAAAATCTGCAATTTAAAGCAATATTGCCCTTGTCTCAAAAAATCCTGGCCCTCATTTTAGAGATATGTAAAAATGCTACTTATATACAAGTATATAATAATAAATATATAACATTATTAAAGACCAAGGATGCCGATTTAAATGACATAAATTACACCCTCTTCATGTGTCAGCCTTTGGTGCACCGCATTGAATAGCGTGAAGGTTGCGTTGGAAAAAATTTTCTCTTGAAATCGACACATTTTCCAGCAAACGCTTTGCATTTAAATGTGTTTAGCCTCCTTCCCCCCAAAAATTGTTTGCCAAATGAAAAGCTTGGCAAGTCGGTTGTTAGCTGGTTATACGAGTATTACATTTGTAACGTAACTTAAATTGTGCCTACTCAAGTTGTTGCTTTATAACTATGTAAATATATATGTGTGTGTGTTAGTGTATTTGTATGTAGCAAGTATCGTTTTCAAGCATTTCTCTTACACATAAGCACCTCCATTAAATGGGGTAACTGTTGCACTTCATTCATTTAACCCCAACAAGACCAAGTACTTGACTCGGGCACAAAAATTGCTTATTGGATGTTCCTTTTCTTCTTCTTTTTTTTTTTTGTATTTTTTATGAGTGTTAGCTCACCAAATGTGAACGGTTAAGGTGAATATGAGTATAGAGGCTTTAATAATGTATATGCTTTATACTTGTAAATACCCTGCAGGAAAATTTTGCGTCGTATTCCCAGAGAGCTTGGAACTAGTCTCTTATGAACATTGTGAAGAGAAACCAAATTTAACTTTGTGAATTCTACATAAAGGAGTACCAAAATTGTGAAAAACTGAACACTTGCTTTTGCCACAGATCAGAATTTTTCCCGAATTCAAATACTCTTAAATTATTCCCTGCAAGAAATTCCACTAATTTGGGATCAGCCTGGGGCAAAACGCAAAGGAGGATGCGACTAATACCTGTCCTTATCACTTTGTATGAGTTGCGCTGTTCACATTGGAG
Source organism: Sphenella marginata (assembly GCA_951509765.1). Taxonomy (NCBI): domain Eukaryota; kingdom Metazoa; phylum Arthropoda; class Insecta; order Diptera; family Tephritidae; genus Sphenella; species Sphenella marginata. The sequence continues at coordinate 14,908,318 of OX608080.1, read as the reverse complement.
ATACCAATTGTACTCATTTATACCCAAACGTGTACGAAAGGACTAATTCACTTTTCGTCAAATGGATATTTTAACTCCTATAAATATGCTACAAAAACCAAAGTTTACTTACAACTAGGGCTGTGCCTTTATTCGATTAATCCAGTAAGTTGATTTATTAAATTTTCAGTTAATCGATTACTTGATTAATCAAAATTACGAGTAATAAAAACGAGCGTTAGTCGAATATTTTCAAAAATGTGTGCCGTTTTAATACATGATTAATCACTTTATTCAAAAAATGATTAATCAAAAACGCGATTAATCAATTAATTTTCCTTCTAATTAATCAAAACCTTGCTTAATCGAGAAACACACACTTTTTTATTAATCAAAAATCATAACTAAGCGATTAATTTAGCAATCAAAATTATGATTAATCGAAATTTTGATTAATCGCACAGATCTACTTGCAACCCTATGAGCATGCTATACAAATTGAATTATAGCCATCTCTAGACTAATCGATCGATCTCGGTGCGCTCTCTTTGTGGATTAGTCATACGAATTTTGGCAGGGTTACATTGTAGGGCACTAAATATTTTGTTAGTAGCTGTTACTGAGGCAATTTCAGAGTTTTGTGGTCTATACAAGTACATACATACATACATGAATATAAACTTGTAAGTGTTGTTCAATATAAGCTTTAGCCGGACTAACTGATAGAGTTAGGTTTAAATTATTCAAATGTGGATAACAGTAAAAAAATGTATACTTTATAAAATGCTTATTTTATTTCATTCAAAGCCTTATAAAATTTTAACTAAATTTTGGAAGTAAAATTGAGCACATTTATGAGAACTTAAACTTGGAACGAATAGTAGATCAAATTATAATTTATTTCACTTAAAATATGTAAAAAGAGCGTTACCTTCTGTTCTTTTTTGATTTTTAATTTGAAGAGTTCTTTATTTCAGATTAAATGGTTTCGAAAAATGCGTGATATATTATTACATAGTGGTCGCATAACAAATTTAAAATTGAGGGACTAATATACGGGTGCAGAATTTTGAGAAGGGGGGGTCCAAATTATTTTTATGACATAACGAGGACATCTTTTATCCACAGCTCCTGAAAAATATGACTTTTTGAAATCCGAAGGACCCGAAAACCATCCGCGTGGATCCGCCTCATGCATTGAAATATTGGGTCAAAGTTTTTAATTTTTTTTTTTTAAATTCATGAAAGATAACAAAAGGTGAGGTGTAGTCTTTTTTTTTTAACAAATCCCTCACAATGGCTCACATAATTTTTAAGTTTGCATATGCTAAGGATATTACTAGAATATTTAATTTACGTTTTAAAATCAATAAAAAGTTTCCAAACGTTCAGCCAATCCTTGTTTGTGTAAACATGTGCGTGGATGTAGGGCAATGTATGGCAATAGTAAAGCTATTTTTGCTTTACGGGTCCGTCAGGTAAAGTGTCCTTACTTGCTCTTAGATAAACATGAATAATTAAAAGTGTGTGTGAAAATTAAATGAAATAACTTCATTCTTTGGCTTTCACTCTAAAAGCAGTTGGTGCATACCATTGAATAAGTGAAATTGTTTTTTGCGAAATGAATTCTATGAAAAGTGTCACTTAAGCTTGGTCGTATATTTATCACTTTTGGTCAATATAATAAATATAAAAAATTTAACAAAATGGGCAAACATTTGAAAATTCTATAATTTAATATTAATTTGCAAATGCGGAGGAATTTCCTACAAAATATTTAACTGCCAATTTGCGTACGTGCGACTGCTAAATTCATTTCATATTAATTTTATTGGTTTTGCAAAATATTTGCTCGTTATTGTTATTGCTTTGTCTTAATTGCTACACGAAAATCACATTATCAGCTGACAAATGGCTTTACGCCTTCAACGAAAAATGTCTTGGTTTCTCTCAAATGCGTAGTTACTTAATTTATAAACACGAAGTCTTTGCGCATTAGGAAGCTAATTAACTGAGTAATAAATCTGCATAAAACTGATATGTAATTAACTAAGTCTTTATTTGTTTTTATTTTAGGCAATTTATTTACTGTCTGGAGTTTATTTTAGTTGTTATAAATTTATGTGTTCTTGATGACCAAAGAATTTAGGGTGTCTGTCTCAAACGAGGCGATCAATCAGTGGCTTCTTTGTAGTGTGTGAGACTATCACTTCTTTTTTTTTTTCAAAATTTATATGTCATATGTCTAGACTTCCTTACGATAAGAAATACTCAAATACTCATATTCCGTGACAAACTGGAAATCAAAATTAGAATTTATTCATTACAAGCGAAAACCCGATTTTTTACTTTTCTGGGAGATGAAAGATACATTTATATTTCAGATTCCTCATATTAAAATTATTTAAGATCTGAAAGGGATTCAAACAAATAAACAATAAACATTTTTTTCAAATTTTGCGTTTTTTTTTTTGGGATTAAATTTTTTTTTTTTTTTTTTTGCAAAAAGATGCAAATTCAAAATTTCCTTTTTTGCCGTTTTGCTACAAAAATTTTTTAAAATGAAAATATTCTAAATTAAACTGTTTCCTCTTTAATAAAATGAACTCAACTTAGCAAAAAAATTATGTTTCAAATTTCTGAGATTAGAAAATGTTTAATTTTTCCAAATCGTTAAAATTAAAGTTCTCTCTTAACCCAAAATTTTTCGTATTATTTCTCTTACGTACATATGTTCATATACATATGTATGTATGTATGTACAAAGATAACCCGCATTTTCCGAAGGCTATTTTTTGCTATCTCAAAAATATGGATTTCTGTTTTTGAAATTTCAAAAATAATTTTCTTCAAAAAAGATGCAAATTCAAAATTTAAGCTTTTTTTACATTTTTTTGAAAAACTTTTAAACAAAAAGCTACACTTCGAATTTAAAAAAAAAAATGTTTTAAATTTTTGAAATTAGAAAATATTTAATTTTTCAAAACCCTCAAAAATAAATTTCGCTAATGACTTAAATTTTTTATATTATAACTCTGAGATATGGAAAGATATCCTGAAGCTTTCAGCAGAGTGTCTTTTGTTTTCTCAAAAAAAAATAAAGTTCTGTATTTTGACCAATATTTAATTTTTTTATTTTGCAATTGGTCAAATAAAATAGTATTTAATTTTGCATAGAACCTGAATCAAATTTAAGAAATTAAAATTTAGTAATTTAATTAAAAAAATAAAGAAAAAATTTTTGGAAAAAATTCTAAAATTCTATTTTTTTTAAAAAACACGTTTCTTAAAATTTCAGGATTTCTTTATATTTATGGGTGATATTCATTTAATTTTGATATAATCATTTAATTTTGAGTAGTGAAGTAAGTTACAGAAATTAAAATGTAGTAATGTAATTTAAAAAAAAAAAATTCATAGAAAACTTTATTTCAAAAATGTAAAATGTTTGAAATTTAAATTTTTTTTTTAAATTGAATTTTCTAATGTTTTCCAGTATCCACATTGAAATGAGCAGTTCTCACTCAATTGTGTTTCAAAATATAAAACAAATTTGCCACGCATCACCCACCACCCACCATTTATTGTTGTACATCGACCCGGCCGTAAATAGTATCAACATTGTGTATACCAAATAGCCACTTTGGCTATTGCTGTTTCAAGAGCGTACTAATTACACTGTCACAATATACGACTTGCATATAAAATACCTAATTAAAGTTGCTCACTAGCGTTGATTGGCAACCCTTAATTACAATAAAAAAAAAATCCCCATCAAAGTCAGTACTTAAGGGCGAGCTTAAGAAGTGAGAATACTGACAAGCAGCACCTTTTATCGTTATCACCGTCTTGTGATCTACAACAGAGTGTCCATGCTTACAACAACTATGTATGTATGTAGGTTAGGTAGGCCATAAAAGTGATTGCCACCTACTTTGTGGCATTAAAAGGAGTAAATGCCTATGAATAATTAAAGCAACAAACAAACACTGGCGTATGCCAAGTTTATGTTAGAGGGACTTATGGAGATGTTTCAATATGTTGGAGGTGGGTTTTGCGCTTTTTATACAGAGCTGAGTGAAGCTCATAGAAAATATTAATTTTGAAATTTTATGTATATAAAAGCTTTTGAAAAGAATAATAAATGAATGTGAAAATGTTTGAATTTTTTCTTTTTTAAATATTTCAAATTTCCAGCTTAATTTAATTTTTGAAAAGCATAACTCACCCCATAGCTTATTTAGAAAATCATTTCATATCACAAACTCTTAATTTGCTAGAAATAAATACGATTCGTCTATTCACTTGTATGCCTCACTTTTTTATTTGCAAATTATTTTTCTTCTTTATAAGCTCTCACTCATTTCAGCCACTCGAATGAACTTTATCTACGCCATCAAGCTTATCAAGTTTCACTGTGAAACTCTGCTTTTAACATAGCCCACCTTTTGCAGCCTTACAACCTTTTAAATAAGTTATGTAAAATTATAAACTCTGCAATGCTGCGTGAAAAGACTTTTCGTTTATTTATAGGCCTTTATATACTCAGCTGAACTTTGCACTTCGTTCGCCTAATGGTAGGTCGTAGGCGCATAAGCGAATCAATATAAATATAAACTTATGTGTATAAAATAGTGTTGTGATTAAATAATCGATTTTTATTTTAGTCGATATTTTTTAAACATCGATTTTCTGTGTGGGTTTTATTCATGAGCATGAACGATTTTTAAGAGATCGATTATACAGATTATACATTTGAAGTCGATTTTTTTTAAATAATGCCGGATAAAAAAATGTGTTAAGCTATGTACACATTGCAGCTGAAAACACATCGTTTTGGTTGCATAACTTCTAGTCAATCATTATCCTAGTCAACTGTAAGGCAATGCTGAATTCGTGAGATAATTTGAATCGACCTCCTTTCGATTTCAATAAAATTTTGTGGGGAGTTTCTTTTTATCATCAAACGAAATTCTGATAAAAAAAAATAGTTTTGCTTTGAATACCAACAATTCAAGTTATTATTTTTTTGAATTTTGCATTTCGATGCATTTCGAAAAGTACCGAGACCATAAATTCGCTTAAGGCCAAAGGTTCAATTTAATAAGAAGTTTTGCAAAAAAAAATTTAAATTTTCCAATTTTAAAAAATTTGAGTTTTGATAAAATTGAAATTTGTCAAAATTGTATAAATCTTTATTCAAGTTTGTGCTCAACTTTGCTTTTGTATTATACCTCTGATATACCTTAAGATATCCTGCAAGTTTAAAGTTTTCTTTCTTTTTTTTTTCAAAATAAAATTCTTTGAATTTCGGTAAAATTTTTTTTTGTTTTTTATTAATTTTTATTTAATTTTCAAATGGCAAATGCTGGTTAAAAAAAAATTTTAACATTTTTTTTCATATTCAAAATTTTGTTTTTTATTTTGCACAATATATTTATTAGCACTAACATATTTTTTAGTAAAAATATCCTGCATTTTCTTCTTATTAAAAGTAAGTGAAAATCGACTAAAATTAAAAAAAAAATGTTTGCGACTTTTGAAAATTTAATAATTTTGAAAAAAAAAACGCTTCTCAAAATTTCAGAACATTTTTAGGAACATATTAGTACAATACAAAAACTTTCAATTTTGAAAATGTAAAAAAATTAAAATTTCAAAAATTTTGTTTTCGGAAAATCTTTTTTTTTACCTGTAGGCGTCAAAGTATTCTCTATAATAGCTGCATCAAAGCAGATCTCAACATTTCTAGAAGCTACAAACAAACAATTTTTTATAGGCAACAAGAGTAAACTAACTCCACCTCTGTTGCGAAAGCTCCCAGTTGGGTATAAAACATTTGATTACTTATTTTGCTGTAACTTCTACACGATGTCTGTAAACAAAACGACTTTGGTTCGACTACAGCCATAAAAAACTCCATACCAACTGAATACGTAGATACTTGGCTTCAAAAAAAAAAAGTTATAAAAGCGAGTAGCATAAAGAAAGTGCCGCTACGCCACGTGCAACCAACTGGCAGTGGGCCTAAAAATATTCTTACTGCAAAATAGAGAAAACGAGCGCGTTGGCTTACAGAACGCCCGACAGTCTGACTGCTGCGTTGCGGCCTCGGCTTGGCAAGTTTACTGTATGTTAGTCAGCAAGTAAGTAAGCGCTCATTGGCCAAGGCTCATTGTAAAGCCAACAAAAAAGCAAAAGTAACATGAAATTTAGAACACAAAAAAAAAAAAAAAAAAAAATTATGAAAAAAAAGTATACGAAAATAAAAACTAAATTGAAACAAAGAGTATTTCATCAGAGTCAAGGATGCGCATAGTTTTTGAATTATTTTTTTATTTTTTCACATTTTAAATATTTCGTTTGTTTGCTGTGTGGCTTTGTTGCTTGAATGCTACACAAATTTTGTTGCTATTTTATGCGTGCAACTTATTGAAAGCTTTGCATATTTCATACATAGATACTTGTGTGCTGGCAGGCATGATTTAGCTGTTGCACTACATTAAGCACAACACTTGGAAAGCAGCATGGGAGTTACGAAAGTTCAAGGCTTACGAATTACCATTTTGACTTTTGTGAATTTCATATGAATCCATACTTTGATACAAAATTTAAATCTTATGATGGGAATATGGTGGATTGAACTGTTATTTGTAATTAAAGCACTATTCGTTTTATAATTTCTTTGATATTTTTTATTATTTTGAAATAAGTGGTAATATAAGTGGCAACCCTTTTCAAAAATGTTTATGGACAGCACTTATGTTGTAGAGTTTAAGATGTCCCATGCTAACTTTACAAATTTATTTTTATTAAAAAAAATATTTCAATGCAATATAAAATCGAAAATTTTTTTCGGAAAAAACAAATTTTTAAACTCAAAAAACTCTTTAAAAGCTCAAAGTTTTAAAAAAGACAAAATTTTTTTTATTTTTTTCTTTTATTGAGATTTTACACAAACAACAAGCTTGTGTTTCCGGTCTTTATATTTGAAGTATCCTGTAGCGCGATTCTGTAACTTTTTTAACGCCAAGTGTTAGCGTTAACTTCGCTTAACACCATTTTTAACACTTTTTGCGATTCTGTAACTTTTTAACGCCAAGTGTTAGCGTTAACTTCCCTTAACACCGAAAAGTGTTAGCTAACACCCTAGTTAACGCGAAAAATTTTTGTGGTGTTAAAAGTTATAGAAAATAAGTTCTCCGAACATGAAACCGAACTCGCGACGCGCACGTTGTAGTCCGAACGCTTATCACCTGCGCTACTGCGACATGAACGTCGGCGCTGTCAAATGCTGTACTTAAGATGAGTGCAGTTTTCCCCTCAATTTTAACAGATATACATACATAAAACAGCTAACACTAAAAAGTGTTAAGGAAATTTACAGAATCGCACTTTCGTTAAGAGCAAACGCCAAAATTCGGCGACAAGCTTAACACTCGGCGAGGTGTTAAAAGTTACAGAATCGCACTACTGGTTCGGTACGAGCTATAGACCTATTAATAATTTTTTCTGCAGCGAAAAATTATTGTTGTTTTTGGGTTTCTTAATAATTTTTTATTAATTATTAAAATTTTTGATTCTCTTGATAGAAGTAAAGTTTTAAATTTTTTGACAAAAACAAATTTTTAATTTTTTAAAAATAAATTTTTAAACTCGAAAAACTCTTTAAAGGCCAAACGTTTCAAAACTAAAATATTGGCGTTTTTTCCTTTTTCTTTTAAAATTTTAAAAAAGTTCATTTCCTTCAAAATAAAAATAAAAATTTAAAGACGCTTGGCTCTAGAAGTGTTTTTTCAAAAAAATTAAATTTGTTTTTATTTTTAAGAAACTGACCTTTTTTAATTTTTAAACTGAAAAAACACTTCTCAATCCAACCGTCTTAAATTTTTTTTTATTTTTAAGAAAATGAACTTTTTTAATAATTTAAAAGGAAAGGGAAAAAAATTTTAAACCTTATTTATATTTTTATTTTTATCAAAAAAACTAAAAATTTATATTTTTTATTTTTAAATTTTTGTCTGAACTAAAATTTTAAAAATATATATTTTTTCGAAAGCTTATTTAAATACCTTTTGATATTATTGTTTTTACTTACCCAAAGCGATGAAATGAGTCAAAGTAAACTGCTCTAAGCACATTCAAGGTGCTGCTATCGTTGTGACATTCAGTGTTTGCTCTGTTTTATTATTCTTCATTAATTTTTTTGTAATTTTGCAAACTTTTTTCCATCCAATTTTAATGACCTCACTTAGTGACTTCACTTATGTATTCACTTAAAAATATTTTACAACATCATATTATTGCTTGAATTGCTTTTTTGTGATTAATTTTATAGCGCTTATTATTTTTCTAAGTGTACGATAAATTTGAGCATTATTTTTCAAATAACTTATATTAAAAATTTATACTGATCATTGCACTCTTAATGGAAATTACTATAATATTGATTGCATGAACTTACTCACGAGGTCGAATTTATATTAAATATTTTTTTTTTTTTAATTTCTATATTGCTTAGCTTATTTTTTATTTATTATTTTTTGTTACATTCATGTAGGTTTGTTTGCATTTACATATATACAGTTTTTGATAACTATTTCTTCTCTTGGGAGCTTGCTGTTTATTTTTATTTCTTTTTTTTTTTGTTGTTGTGCCTCTGTTATTGTTATTCTTTTAGTAGCACAAAAATTTCCGATGAACTCCAAGTTGCAAAACTTTCTTTAGTATGCACTTTATGCTGTAAAAGAGTAGAGAGAATATATTTATTCATATAAAAATGCAATTCAAAACTATCAGACTCAAACAAAAGCGTGGAAGCACAACAAAAACTAGTAAATGCAACCAAAAAAAAGTAAGCTCAACAAAAACCACTAAACACAACAAAAGTTATTTGCATAACAAAACAAAAAATATTAAAAAAAAAAAAACAAACTAAAAAATTTCAAACGAATGCACTGACAAATGCAAAAGCAGAAGAAACGAAATCATCACCGCATCACTACACCACTTTACCACACCCACACTTAACCGCCAATTCTTACCACTGCCCTCTTCCCCGACCACAATTTAAACTTGTTGGTTTTCCGCTTCTGTTTACACTTGCATTGTTTTCTTGCGGTATATCTTTCGCATCTACTTTTGGCGTAGCGTGAATGCGCATCAGCACGTGCCCTTTGGGAACTTGGGTTTTTCCAAGTCACAGCGTAAATATGCTAAGCTTCACACAAACAACAAGAAAAACAAAAACCAAAAAAAAGTATAATATGGCGGAAATGCGAAGAAAATACAAATAGAAACCCAAAATATGTATCCTGTCTGCTTTGTGGTTGGCATTGTTTTTGTAGCATTTGCAATTTGATTTTCTTTTTCATAAACTCACAGTTTCATATCTTATTTATTATTCATGTTTTTATACCCAGTTGTCAGTGAATTTAAATTTCATAGATTTCTATGGAAAAGAAGGAATAATGTTTAACAGGGTGTAGCCTAGATTTTTTTTATTAAGGATATGTTTATTACAGTATGTTGGCTTAGTGATGTGACCTCTAGTTGCAAAAATCGATTACCCAATAATCGTTTTTTTTTTGCTGAAAAATAAATCGATTTTAATTTTTAAAGAAAATAATTGATTTATTTCAAATTTTTTTGAATAACTTTTTACTTGAAGCTTGAGTTCAAATCCTAAACAAATCTTACAGAAATATTCAGTGCTATATAATATTTGATCAATAGTGATAGATGACATTATATAAAAAATCGATTTAAAATAAGTAGTTCTTATAATCAGTTAAGTAAAAGTCGATGTTTACCACTAATAACATAGATCCAACAAAGTCGATAACTTAAAAAAATAACCGACTAAACTAAAAGTCAATTGTTTACCATTATTAAAATCGATCAAAAAAAGTCGATGGCTTAAATAAAAAATCGATTAAACTGAAAATCGATTATTTTCCATTTGTAATATCGCTCCGATTAAAGAAAAAATCGATTATTTCCCAACAAGAACATAGATCCAAAAAAGTCGATTACTTAAAAAAAATTATCGATTATTCATTACAGCCTTATATAAAGCGTGATGTCAATAAAAGAAAATATGTATACAAATTAAATTGAATACAGTCCGACAAATGGGTATACGAGTGTATGTTTGTATCTACTTTAACATTTGAATTCCCACAAACGTAACTTTCTTTGGCACTTTTTGCTTGCCTTTGCAAAACTGGGTTAGCAAACCGTTGACTTGTTGTACCGTTTTCGCTATAAAGGCAACAATTGTTTGGAAATTCTTCATTTTTATATTTTTTCTTATTTCTTCAACATTCAAAGTGAAATTTTTGCAGTTACTTTTTTATTAACATTTTTCCGCAACATTTTCTCCCACTCAACAGTTCATTTTGAAAGCTTTTTTCCAGGGCACGCACCAGCTTTTACGAGTAGCAGTCGATAGCAAGTGTAATATTTGCTGGTCTGTTTTTTTTTTTTTTGTTTCTCGGTTTGCTTCGCTACGATATTCTTTTCAATGTAAATATTTAAAATTCTAATATCATTCGCTGTCCGAATGGTAAATAAAAACGTAGAAGGAAAGCGCGATAGCACTCGTGATGTGAATTTTTTTATTTCTTCTTCATTGGTAAACAAACACGTTTTGCCATTTTTTTTATTTTAATTTGAGAAAAAGGAAATAATTTTTTTTTTTTTTTATTGAAACTTTTTGTGCGCACAAGAAAATTAATTAGTGTAATTTGATGAAATTGAAGACTATTTTGAAGGTTATAAAGCGTGGTCTCAACATAAAATAAAAGATGTATAAGAAAATATATTTTGAAAAAAATATATGTACATTTCGGAAAAAGTTTAAATTTCTAATTTAAATCAGAAAATTTTGAACTTTTCAAAATCGAAAATATTTTCAAATATATATTCTGAAAAACTAAAAAATTCCAATTTACATAAGAAAGTTTTGAAGTTTTCAAAATCGTAAATATTTTTCAAATATATATTTTGAAAACAAAGAATATTTCTAAGAAATTTTTTAATTTTTCACGATCGTAAAAATTTAAATTTTCCTAGAATTTTAATGTAGCAAAAAAATTTGTTTTATATTTTTTCAACTTTCTAGTCTTGGACACAAAATTGCTCAAATCAATCACGTTTCCCTGACATAAATTTTTTTTAATTAAATATCAATAGCTGCCAAAAAATGTTTCAGTGCAAGAAATTGAGGAATTTTGTAATTCGAATAAAAACATAAAAATAATTTTTTTTTTTAATCTGGGAAAGAACACTTTTTTTTAATGTTTGTAAGAACAGAAGCCAACTTAAAAATGTATTTTTCTCTTAAGACATGTCAAAGGTATAACACCAAGAAATATTTTGTCAGTTTGAAAAAATTTACAATTTTCTTTTGGTTCTAATATTAAAAATTTTCTAAACTAAAATTTTTTAATATTTCTATTCAATTTTTTTTTTAGTTTACATGGAAACACCCATATGTGTTTGGAATATTTACTGAGAATCCCTTTCGAAAACACACATTTGGATAAACAAACAGCATTTCTCTCGTTATTAATTTGTATGGTTTTTCAGTTGAAAATAGTTTTGTTATAATTTTAATTTATTTTTCAGTTTGTTTACAATTTTACAGTATTTATGTAGTTTGAGGGTACCATTTAAAATTGCCGCTGCAGTCAACACAGCACCTGCTACTACGTAATCATTAAATCAATGTTTGCATTTCCCACAGTTTTATTGTTTTTTTTGTTTTTTGTTTTATGTATGTAGTTGCGAGAGGATGTTTCGAATATGTTTTTTGCATGCTTCAATGAATAACAACAATTGCGTTCGCATCATCCAAATAACCAATCACGACACTACACTCCGCTGCCCATCACCAAGCAACGGCATGGCAAGTATCAATGAGCACTAAATAATTTCATTGTATCATTTTTCACGATTTAACAACACTTGTTTTTGTTGTTGTTGTTGTTTTTTCATTTGTTTGTTTTCACACATGCATGAAGCGATGATTTGGGAAATGTATGTACGTTGAAAGTAACGACACCACACGGCGTATGAGTAATATTCAATTTTATTGTTTTTGTATCTTTTGGTACAGGGTGTAACATAGCACACAAATATCTAACTAATTTCTGATATTTGAATTTATTAAAAAAATCGAAATAAAAGCTAAATTAACACTCCATGAAAAATTTCTACTATGCCTTTAAGTACCTCCTTAGAAATTGGATCTAAAGAAGTTTTGAAAATATTGAAAAAAAAAAAAAGTTAAAAACTGGAAAAAAATTCAATTTGAATTTTGCAAAGCTTTTGGAAAAAAAAATTAAATTTTTTTATTTGCCACAACTTCTTTCTATGATAAAAATGAATCAAAAAATTGTATCCGAAACGAAAAGGGTCGATTTCAGTTGTGTAACGATTTGACATTAAATAATTCATTAATTAATTTTATTAAAATTTAATCCGAAATTCATAATTTTTTTCCGCAATCTTTATTTATTGTTTGCCACCCTCCCTCCCTTTTTAAATATCCAAACACGGTGCGCATACCGTCTCACAATTGCCTTGAATAAAACACGTACAACACTTGATAGTTACTCATACGCCATGCGTCTCAGCCATGACATTTCAACTGTCAAACACGTCGTTATTCTTTTTTCGTGCCAAAACATTAGTAAATGTGAAAAATCGTTGCATAATCGATAAGTAGCACGTGACGTTGACTTTGAACATTTGTGCTGAATAGACAATGAAATAATAAAAATTAATATGAATTTATGACACTGACAAATTGACAGAAAGCCTACAAAGCCAAAATCAATAATCAAATAGCAATCTGCCGCAAAGAATACCAATGGAACCATGTCTCGAATAACAAAAGAAAATGTGTGACTGCAGTATGTTGAGCTACAAATTTGCGGCAGAAAATGGAAAATTTCAAAAAACATTAGTGTTTAAGCATTTTGAGGTATGTATACATAACGCTCGTTCTATTGTAAACAGGTTTAACTCAAAATTTTAATTTTTTTAGATAGTACGATACATTTTAATAGCAACCCAAGGACATTATGTTCAACGTTATAACATAGTCATTGAACTAAAAATGCCGGAAATAGATGTGTTTGTATCTGTGTATTATAAATTTTCGTAGCTTATCTGTAGAAAGTAAACTGAATCAAAGCGGAATAAATCTATATTCCACCAACAGACAGGCATGTTCTCTGGTTTTGTTAGATAAAAAGTGGTTTGATTTCGAGTTGATTCACTTTATTAGAAAATAAAAACGCATTATTTCAAAAAACACATTTTCTTTTTTGTATGAAACTTTAGTATTTAGAAAATTTCCGTATGTAGCTATTTTTTCTGAATAAATTTTTTATTGTAAAGTGAATAATCTCAGAATTAAAAAAGTTTGGATGGAATCAGTATACTAGCTTAGTATGGTAGTTTGCCGTCATACCTTATAAATTGACTTGACCCTTCTAGTACTAACTACATTAGTCGTAAAAGTTAACTGTTTGAAAAGACAAAACTTTATTTGCGTTTTCCCAAAAAATTAGAATTTTGAGTTCACCCTGCTTACAATGGAACGAGCGATAAGTAATTTGCTTAGATTTGTTGTGTGGGAATTTGATTTTAATTTTAATTTTAATTTTAATTTTAATTTTAATTTTAATTTTAATTTTAATTTTAATTTTAATTTTAATTTTAATTTTAATTTTAATTTTAATTTTAATTTTAATTTTAATTTTAATTTTAATTTTAATTTTAATTTTAATTTTAATTTTAATTTTAATTTTAATTTTAATTTTAATTTTAATTTTAATTTTAGTTTTAATTTTAATTTTAATTTTAATTTTAATTTTAATTTTAATTTTAATTTTAATTTTAATTTTAATTTTAATTTTAATTTTAATTTTAATACTAATTTTAATTTTAATTTTAATTTTAATTTTAATTTTAATTTTAATTTTAATTTTAATTTTAATTTTAATTTTAATTTTAATTTTAATTTTAATTTTAATTTTAATTTTAATTTTAATTTTAATTTTAATTTTAATTTTAATTTTAATTTTAATTTTAATTTTAATTTTAATTTTAATTTTAATTTTAATTTTAATTTTAATTTTAATTTAATTTTAATTTTAATTTTAATTTTAATTTTAATTTTAGTTTTAGTTTAAATTTAAATTTCAATTTCAATTTTAATTTTAATTTTATTTCTAATTTTAATTTTGATTTTGACAATAAAATCCATGACATAACATTTTCATATTATTACTATTTGCTGTCGCACATTGACCTAATGACCCTTAATGTGCCAGTTCATTGTACAAAAGCTCATGGCAATCGCACAAAAACATTTGACACTTTTCATCACAGCAGCTCAACAGTCAAGGTTCGTTCTGTTTCACTTGACTTTTGCAGTCCAGCACAAATTTCTTAATAAATTTGTAATGTCCCTGACTCTCTTAAATAACCTTCATCTATTGTTTTACCTTCTCTAATCACTTACTTGATTTTGCCTTGTAAAATTGGTGTTCTTTTTCTTTGTTTTTTACATTTTCAAAGTTTTTCGATTTGCTTTTCCATTTATTTGTCATTTATTTTCAATCAATTCATGCGGATTGGGAGAAAGGAAATGAACAGCAAGAAAGCAGAAGCCCTTGTTTGTCTTTTAAGTTTGTTTCATGTTTTCTTTTTTTTTTATTATTTTCTATTTTTCCTGTAATTTTACTTTTACAAATTTTCCCACTTGTTCGTGTTTAATTTTTAGGTCAACTTATTTTTATTCGCTTTAAGTGCTTGATTTTCATTATTGACTGACACGGCATGTTAAACACGCAATGCGTTGAAAATATTGCACTTTTATGGAACTGTGTGACGTATTTCAAATACAAATGCGCATAGGAAATGGATTTATGTTTGTGTGTATGTAGCGGATTACGAGCAATTTCCGTTAATTTTTTTTTTTAATGGGAGAGTTCATTTGCATGTAAACATCAATAAAGCTTATTAGTTGTTTTATTGTAGATAATTGAGTATTTCATTCACAATTCTTGGTGAGGCGTGTATGTATGTAGGTTAGGGTGAGCCAAAAAAAAAAACGGTTTTAGGTTTTTTGACTGAAATTGAATTCTTTGTCAAAAACGGAGTATAATGAGTATAATAAATAACTGTGAACTTTTTATATGGAATGGAAGGTAATGTAGGTATACATGGAAAATAATTTTTTATGGTAAATATATAGTAGGAGTCATATTTTAAGTCTCTCGAGATCTTCAAACTAGGTAGAATATAATTTGTGAGTTAAAAAAAAGCTGTGGTAGAAAGTAAATGGTGGACGCCTTAGACCTCTTATGAGTATACAAAATGAAGTTCAGCAACAACAAAACCTTTATAACAAGGACCTTTTCGATAAATTCACAATCTATTCAACTTAAGATCGTCTGATTTTGTGGACAGCTTTTCTTACTAAATATCTGCGTGTTCAAATGAGATCAACTCAACAGAACAATATTTTCTTCGTCAATCGAGGCCCCTCTCTTTCCGAATTTGGATGTATACAAGGTGTCTACTATAAGATCGCTTGGCAAGTGAAGCCTTGAGAGAAAAGGTCATCATTACTCATCTTTTAATCGCCTACCTTTATACTAAGTTACTTTCTTCGCTCATTGCCATCAAATATACGATGATAAAACAATTTCGATTAAACAATTTTGCGCTAGGTGGCGCGATGTTCGCGATAATTCAAGATACTTGAAAAGCGTAGGGAACTTGGCGATCGATTTGTAAGTATTTTCCTAGTGGATCAGAAACGAGGGATTTTTGTCTTATTTGGAACCCGTTCATAATGAAAAAGATCCGATAGATGGCGCACCGGTCGAATTATACGGAAAATTCGTTTGAAATTTTGAATATTCTGAGCGGATTTCAACTAAATAGATAGGGACTTGAAAGTTAACTTTAAAGGCGTTGACCATACAATCTGTAGAAAAAATATTTCCCTAGGTGGCACTAGTTGATATGTCTCAAAAACTTTGAAAAGCGAGGAGAGGCATGCGAGAATTTCTTAATTTTATGGACTTGAGATTTTAGTCATATTTTGAGGTTTTTTCATAAAAAAAAGCCGCTTGGTGGCGCACTAATCGAGGTATTTTAAGACCTGGATTGTTTCCAAAAAGTGTATTAGATAGAAGTTCCAAATTAAAAAAAAGGTTATTTTATATTATTGTCTATTGTTGTATTCATCCACAAAGATCCATAAAACAAAAAAAGCGTCTCGAATTCAGATGCTTGTTTTGGTCTGTAAAATAAAATTTTTTTTTATTATTGCAACCACTTTTCACTCTTAATCAGCTGCAGTTGCTATCTTATTAAACAGAAATGTAATATTTATTTATACTTCCATTTTCATTGTATCTTCGCTTATATTTCCTAACTATTACCTTGCTTTATCGCAGCATTGCTCTCATTATTTAGATAATTTCGTTGAGCATTTTACAAAATGGGTTTTGCTATCGGCAACACGCTCTCACCGCACGTCTAACTGTTAATATACTGACGTTGGAAATTGTATTATCTTTTAATTTCACGCTTCTTACAGACGTTTTGCAGGCGAACAGATATCTATCAAGAGGTATCTTAATTTTTTTTTTCTCTTTTTTCTATTTTTCCAGTGTCGAGTATGCCAATTCTAACTTCATTCACATCTTTGTCTATGCGTTTGTTATTGTATTCAATTCAAACTAAGTGAGCAGCAGATGGGCAGGCATATGCAATTTTCATTTCAATTTAAAATGGAATTTTTTAAATTTTTTTATTTTTTGCTGGACTTGCTTTTTTAAATAATATTTTTTTTTTCATTGAATAAGGAATAAAAAAAATGCAGCATATTGACAGAGTTCTAAGAACTTATTTCAAAAAGAACAAATTTCAGTTAAATAAATTTTGTTTAAAACTGCTGCTGGTATTAATTTATATTTGCCATTTCGAAGCAAAGCTTTGCCTTAATCTCCACAGCGAAATTTCGCGCTAAATATATTTTTTTTTTTTTTTTTAATTTATTGTTTACACAATTTTTCCCTCACACGTCAAATTAAAAAAAAAAAAAAATTATTTTTATTTAGCTGATGTGCTCAATGGCGCGTGAGTTTTCAATTTCTGATTTTCAATTAATTGAATTGTGATTTCAGGGATTTATAAAATACTCGTTTTGTTTGAAAAAAAAAGTAATTAATTGAATTTTGATATACAGGAATTATTTATTTTGTTTTCAGCAAGTATATGGAATTAAGCCAGAACGAAAAATGCGCAAAGAGAGCAAAGTTTACAATATAGCAAATGTTTGAACGAACGTTACGCAAACGAAAATTCAAATAAATTGAAATTTGGAACAACAGCAAAATAAACGAAAATAAATGCAAAATAAATAAATTTAAGTGTTTCGCGTCAAACAAATAGCACCTTATCTCTCAACATAAAAAATAATAAAAAACAAACAAAAAGTTCCACACTCCAAATCAAAAGACTTAAAAAGTGAAAGCTCAGCTGAAGCTCATTATTCCTGCCAAAATAAATCAATTATTTAGACACTTTTGCGTATACTAAATAGTACGCAAATACGTTTCACTCGGTGTTATGTTTTAATACAATTTATGTTTGTGCGCAAAGTTTTCGCGCCTGTTGTGAAAATAAATTTAAATAATGTTACTCTTGACACAAACACCTTAAGCGCCCAAATATTGTTGCTGCTATCCCCAAATGAGTATTTCTTTTATGCGGCCAATGGGTCAGTTAGGATTTTGTGTACTTTTAAGCTTATTTCTTGTTTGGTTGTTAATTTATGTTTATTTTGTTACTAAGAAGACTTAGTCTTTGACTCTTTGACGTTGTTGTTATTATTATTTACATTGGATTTAAGAAGTTAAAATATGGTTTTGTTCTTTTTTTTTTTGTTTTCATACTTAAATGTCTCGGTTAGACAAAGTACACTCGAAGGATGCACTAAAGTGTCTTATTATGAGTCGACCTTTTTTTTAGGTGGAAATTTTAGTACTCTTAACTGAGTTTATTTGAAAAACGTACGCATTTTATATAATATTTCGTAGATAAACAATTTTTCTTTGGAAAAGTTACAGCAAGCAATAAAAGCCGAATTAAATATTAGCTGAATTTTCCTCAGTCTGGCTGTGTTCTATGGTGCACATAAGGTATTTTTCATCTTCTTTTAATAATATTTTTGTAAGGTCGCTTTGGGGATATTTAGCTCGGATTTTCGCTTTTGTTTTTAAATCAACTTCCCTTCCAGCTTGGTCTTGAATTTTTCATCATTCTGCATGTTGTGAGGACAATGTAATAAAAAGCGAAAAAGGCCATTTCTTTTTCAATTCAGTTTGTTGTTCGCATCTTTTAATAGGTTTTGCTTAAATTTGGAGGGACTTCCTACCGCATCAGCTTAGTTTAAGCAAGTTTTTCTCAGTCTTTCCTAATAGCCATACAGTCTGAGGGGTAGTGCATCGTTACCATGCGGTGACCCCAATAAAAATGTTTCCTGTTTTTTATGTCTCCCACTCCTTGTGTAAATTGTTAGTGATAATATAAATTAATTTTAACCACTACCCCAGTGAAAAATAGGCCCTTGCAATTAGATACCCTACAATTATTAATGGTTCTATATATTTTAGAAATAGTAACGTATACGCCAGGGCGGTTCGAAGCTCCGTACTTATAAAGAACATTTACTAAAATAAAAAAACGGTTCTTAAAAAATTATTAATATTGATAAATAGTCCTATTCATATCATCGTTTAGTACTTTGCATCAAGAAAAGCAAAAATAATATTATTTTTTTTTAATGAGGATAAAAAAAACCTTTGATAATATTTTATCCTTGACTTTTTAAGAATATCGACAATTTATCAAAAATACAGAATCACAGGGGGTTTATTCTAAACAAAATTAAAATTTTGAATCATTTTTAATTTCCAACTTAAAGAAATACGAATGTAATCGAAAACTTTTTAAATGAACTCAATGAAAAAAATCTATTTCGAGCAGTACGAAATTTGCCGGGTGAGTAAAAAAAAAACACACACTTTTCCATATTTTTTAAAATCCAAAAATAAGTCTTCATAAATTTAATGTAAAAAAAACTTAACTTCTAAAATTATGTAGTCTTTTTTGTTATATTTCCTGCCAGTCATATAAAATATTAAAATTAAATATTTGATTTACTTGAAAATTCTTTTTTTAACTACGACACCCGGCCAAACTCTGCTTGGTTTTGGAACTTCAAAAAGCCTAATTACAATTTCATTCATTTCATTTACAAAACCAGTGCAGGACTCATTACCAACCTTCGTTTTTATATGCATATTCTCCTATTACATTTTTGGTCACCACCCGTACACATATTGGTTCATAACTCCGAAAGTAGTCGAGCTAAAGCAGCGAGGGACATCTTATGTTTTCAGTTAGATATCTAGTAAGACGACACTTAAAATCCTATTCAATTCCATAAAGCAATTTTTGTGTGATGCGCGCCCACACAGATAGACATAAAAACAAAAAATACTCTATACATTTTTTCCTGAAAATATGAATTCTAAAGACATCGACCTGTTATAACTAATTTTATTTTAACATTTCAGTCTTCTAAAGTAAGCGAACCACTTTTATTCTCCAATGAGTAGTAACCGAATCAATCGTTGGTTTTTAGTCTGCTAAATTTATATTAAAATTTCCCTAAAAAAATATTCAAATCCAATGTGGCACATACAAAACATATAAACAATTTCAAACAGCTGAGTCTCTTTGTTGGCCTCCAAAATCTAAGTCTTCTTTACACGCTTTCTACCCTCAACCGCGTTTCTGTTACTATTTTTAAAAAATGCTTTTTATTTTACTTTACTTTGTCACATTCTATGCCACCTAATTGCGCACGACACTTGACTCATGCCACTCACTCAACTGTCAGTTGACAGTTGCAAAAGGCTTTCAAAGTCACTAACAAAAACACAAGTATGTGTGTGGGAATGCGTGTGTGGGTGTGTATACGTGCGTGTGTGTGTGTGCGAATTTCGACTGCGCTTTTGCTTTACTTCATCAATTCATTACTCATTTGCAAAACAAATAAAATATTACAACGAAAACACTTTAAACAATTTTGCATACTTGTTGGCACTCAAGCACTTATGATTATTTGTATTTGTATAATTCAGTAGAGTTTTCACTTGCTTTCAATCTGAAATTGCATTTCCATACAACTTTTAACAATCAAACTGCCTGAACTTTTTGCTTTGTGGTAGTTTCACACACACATGTGCAAATACTTGACGGCGCCTTGTTGTATGCAACGAATTTCACAATCACACAAACAGAAGAGCGTACAAACGAAAGGCATCAAATCATTCTAAAAACACTACGCCGCAATCGATTTCAAACAACACTTACACAGGTAGCGCAATGCAAAGCGCTTCAAACTCAAATTTTTTTTTTTTTTTTTTTTTGATTTGCTTTTTACGAAATCACATACATTCCTTCTATTTATATCTGTGTGTGTGTATGTGCATCTGCTGTTATAGATTTTTAGTTATAATATACGCGTTCGCGCCTTTTTTTTTTTTTGGTCGCAGCCTAAAATTTTCACAATACCGTTACTGAGTGTAGTTTCCACACAACTGAAAGTTAATGCAGACCATGTGGCAGGCGTGTAGCGGCATTTGAAGTGAAAGCAAAGCGAAAGCAAAGCATACCATTACGTGCGCTCATACGTCTTATGTGTGCTTTCGAACTTGTTTGTATGCTACAACTTACAACATGCAACATGCAACATGTTTGGACATATGAAATGTATTTATTATTGTTGGCTCGGTGTGAAATGCGTGTAAAAAGTTAAGAAAAGTAAAAATTCTAAGTAAATGAGCGCAGGTATATACAGTGGCTGTCAATTAAAATGGAACACTTTATACAAAAAAAAATATTATTTACTTGCCTTTTGTGCTATCAATGAAGAAGGATATTATGTGATGAATTTCTAGAGCAAGATTTTGAAGGCTTAGTAGCGCACTACCCTCTTTCCAAATATTTTTGGAAAACGGCACCTCTCAGAATTTAACTTAAAAAGTTTTCTGTTCACCCAATCGTTCTGTACATAATGGCATTTGTGGCACATTTTAACTGCGAGTGACTGTATGCACACAGAAATGTATTTTTCTTGTTCAAAAGCAACATAATATGCCATTGGCATGCTAGGTTCGAAAAATTTTTTGGATTTTTTTCCACTATTCTTTACACATTACGTACCCATAGAGCCATAAGCTACTGCCTGCTTTTGGATGCCCTATCTAATTGCAAGCGTGCATCAATTACAACTGATTTACACAAAAACATACATGCATCTATATGTATGTGTGTAATTAAAGCACGCCAACACAGCAGAACCCACACTCACCGAAAGACATATACTCGAACGTGTTGTGACAAATGAGTAAATGGGTAATGTATGTTTTTTGTAAAGACCACTATGTAAACGTTGTAATCATCTTTCCACACACACACATACACACATGTGCTCACAAACAAAAAGTACTCAAACCATGTCATAAATATATAATTTATTACTGACGTATGAAATGCCGGTAACGAAGGTGAACATGTTAATGACACTCGCTACATTGAATGAGACACTACAGCTTATAGCGAAGGAGGGGCCCATATAATCGTAGAAATGTTTAAATATACCACAGACTACATATGTATTTATGTTATGTTTTTGGCGCTAGTAGGTGGCGCAAAAGTTTTTCCATATTTATTTGAAAACTTTTTAATTTGGCAGTTAATAATTGCATATTTGACAGCTGGGAGATTTATTACATATCAAAGAGAGATCAAACTTGGTAAGCCTTTTCTTATGTTTATTTAGCTTAGAATTAAATGACTAATATTATTTGGAGATTTAAAGTCCCAGACCGGTATATTACCTCCTCAGTAAAAAGACTATATACCGTAATACCGGCTACGAATAACAGGGTGCCAGCAGAAACTATAAAAATATCTACATCTCCATCGGCATATCCATCTCTATCGCTAGTTCCTTCTTTATTTTAATTCTATTACCAATATCTCTTTATGCACATCCACATCCATATCCATATCCATAGCCATATCCATATCCATAGCCATATTCATATCCATATCCATATCCATATCCATATCCATATCCATATCCATATCCATAGCCGTATCCATATCCATATCCATATCCATATCCATATCCATCGCCATAGCCATATCCATATCCATAGCCATATCCATATCCATATCCATATCCATATCCATATCCATAGCCATATCCATATCCATATCCATATCCATATCCATATCCATATCCATATCCATATCCATATCCATATCCATATCCATATCCATATCCATATCCATATCCATATCCATATCCATATCCATATCCATATCCATATCCATATCCATATCCATATCCATATCCATATCCATATCCATATCCATATCCATATCCATATCCATATCCATAGCCATAGCCATATCCATACCTTTTTCTGCATTTCCATTTCCATCTTCTTCCGGATCTTGATTTGCCTTTTACTCGGAGCTCTGCTTTGAGGATATATTGTAGGAGTTATATATCGCGTATCCGTCTTTCCTAGGGCTTCATTCTTAGTTAGCTCTGTGACTTCAAGACGATTTGCTACCTTGAATGGGAATAGGGAGAGTTAGAAGTAGGAAAGAGAGATCTAGAAAATGGCGTAGACCGCAGTGATAAGAAGAAGCAAACTTAATTAGAACTCGAAAGGGACATTATATTTAAAGCATTATCTGAGCCAAACAAATTTATTTTTTTTTCTCTCTTTTTATCCTCTTCCTTAATATTTTAGGACGCTCTATGCTCAATATATTTTGTATGTATCTGAAAAATGCAATGAATTTTCTTCAATACGAAGCAACAGCACGAAAAAATGCGTGTGGAATTTTAGGCAATGCCAACATAGATGACAACAGCCATGGCAATGGCAACAAAAGCAAAAAACACAAACATCAATTGCTGTGTAGTAAGCGTGTCTAACGAGAGATAAGCCTTAGCGTAAACGACACTTAAAACAATTTGTGAACATACTCAAATGTGTGGATGTATGGGTAAATAAAGCAATTTATATACGAATTTGATCAGATGTGATGAAGTGATGAAGCCAGTTGATTAAGGACTTAATAAATTTGGCATTTTTGAGCTAAGTAAACTACGAAAGAGGAAAAAAAATCTTCGAGAAAATCAGAAAAGCCTTAGTAGTAATCAGACAAGAGTCCTTTAATTAAATTCCCTTACTTGCTTTCTAAAACTTAATAAAAATGTTCTCATAGATACATACATTTTTATTAGACTGCAACCTATTTAAAAACAAAAAAGCTCCAGGAGATGTTAAACTCAAGCTGACACATGTTTAAAATAAAAAAGTTCAAATTATTCATGTGAAGAATAGCAATCGAAAGGAGCAATCAATCGATTCTCAATGAACTTACATTGGCATTTAAGTGGTTTGCATGCAAATGTGTAACAACAACCACAAAGCAAGAATGGAGGGACATAGCACTTACATACATACTTCAGTAATCTCAGTTGGACGTCACTACAATGGGTATGAGTCCACATTATCATGATTGTAGTTACATAGATAAGATCAGGGGAAACAGTCAAAGCAAACCAGCACGACTAAAAGCACAAACAACAGAAATAGCTGTCGACCACAAATTGCAGTGAATGCGGCAACTCAATTATGCAGATAAGAAGCAAAGAGGAATGCAATTGTGCGGGTGGACAATGAGATGACATGCAAGAGTGTTGGCAGGTGTCTTTTTTGGGATTAAATACTGAAAAATAAGAATTTGTTCAATTTAATTACATTCATTTCAACTCGAATTACTTCTATACCATTCAGTTGGATTGTTATTTTTGCAATTAATCCAGTTGAAAATAATTTAACTAATATGTATAATTCAAATCAATTCAATTTAATTTAATTTAATTTAATTTAATTTAATTTAATTTAATTTAATTTAATTTAATTTAATTTAATTTAATTTAATTTAATTTAATTTAATTTAATTTAATTTAATTTAATTTAATTTAATTTAATTTAATTTAATTTAATTTAATTTAATTTAATTTAATTTAATTTAATTTAATTTAATTTAATTTAATTTAATTTAATTTAATTTAATTTAATTTAATTTAATTTAATTTAATTTAATTTAATTTAATTTAATTTAATTTAATTTAATTTAATTTAATTTAATTTAATTTAATTTAATTTAATTTAATTTAATTTAATTTAATTTAATTTAATTTAATTTAATTTAATTTAATTTAATTTAATTTAATTTAATTTAATTTAATTTAATTTAATTTAATTTAATTTAATTTAATTTACGTTAATTTAATTTAATTTAATTTAATTGAATTTAATTTAATTTAATTTAATTTAATTTAATTTAATTTAATTTAATTTAATTTAATTTAATTTAATTTAATTTAATTTAATTTAATTTAATTTAATTTAATTTAATTTAATTTAATTTAATTTAATTTAATTTAATTTAATTTAATTTTATTTAATTTAATTTAATTTAATTTAATTTAATTTAATTTAATTTAATTTAATTTAATTTAATTTAATTTAATTTAATTTAATTTAATTTAATTTAATTTAATTTAATTTAATTTAATTTAGTTTAATTTAATTTAATTTAATTTAATTTAATTTAATTTAAAATAATTTAATTTAATTTGATTTAATTTAATTAATTTGTATTTAATCGAATTTAATTTAATTTAATTCAATGCAATTCAATTAAATTCGACTCAATTCCCTTCAATTCAATTTATCTCTGTCTCGGAAGTAGAATATGAATCTTCTGGAAAGTATACCTTGCAAAACCATTAATCAGTTTCATTATTTTTACATTATTAAATGAAGATCAGAGCATAATTGTAATCCTCATCAGTTCATAAAACCCTCTGCTTATTAATACAATTGCGCATATTAACAATTTCATTCCAGTCGCTTATGAACATATTTAGCATTCACGGCATTTAGTTTTTGACCTCAAGAATGTGATAAATTTTTCGTTAGCCTCTTTATCGAAAGTGCAGTTTAGCATATTTTGACAATTGAAATGCCATCACGTCTGTGGCCTCTTGAAAATGCCATGTCATTTGGACACTTGGCTTAAGGGTTGTTAATGTCCGGCAGGATATGTCGATATATGTATATTTCTTTATATAGGGATATTGAGTATTTGTGCACATAAAAAAATTTATGTGGACAACGATAAAGTTCGAAGGCAACATGTATGAAGAGGAATTTGATGTTGTATAAGGCTTAATACCGCATTGGTTGGCAATGAAGTGGTATAACATCATGCGATATAACATAAACATGTATTGACAACAGCTGTGGATACACATGATTTGTTGTAGATAATATTAGATAAGACTGAGTAGTTATCGAAACTAAGTTGTATTTTCAACCGTATCTAAAACGAAAGGAAAACTACAATATCAAATGCCATGTGATCTGGGATGATGTGATCTGAAATTGCTTTATATGATATACATTTTCCGATGTAATACAATTATTCATAAGTTAAGGCGAACATCATCTGATATGATGTATAGTAGTATAAATGATTTGAAAAATAAATTTCTATAGCTTATTAACTATTACCAAGTTTTCATGGAATGATGTGATATGATAAACTCTATGTTGTGATATGTGTTCGAAATGGTTGTGTACAGTATATTAGATGTGATGTTGTATCATATGGTCACAAAAGGTAGTATATTAGCTATTTTCAGTTCAATCAGTCAAACAGCTACAGTTTGACCTAATATATAGACAGAAGTTCTGATGCAGTGATGATGTGTAGTGGTATCAAATGATATGATATTGTCGGCTCGAAGAAAAAGGTACAAAGTTTTGCAAGTTAAAATGTAGTTAACAGGATCTTCAATTCTTTTTTTTTTTTTTAAACATTATAATTTGTAATTTCAGGTGTTCAGCGTGTTTCATATTTTAATTCAATTTGGAATCATAAAATCACCCCAAACTATGAACAATTAAACTTATATTTAAGTCAAAAGTAGTTATTACCTTTCTCTCCTCCTACAGTTTTTGCGCTTCCCCTGCTCAGTAAAAGCTCAACATTCACTTCATCATTGTCAGCTTTTTCATTGCAAATCCATCTTGTCATTTAGCTTTACAGTTTATTTTGCTCCAAGCATAACTGACTTTTTGGCAAGTAAATGTAATATTTATATATGCGCCGGGGAAAATAAACAAAGGAATGCATGTATGTATGTGTGCGCGCTATATAAAGTACCCTGCAGGGAAGACGGCAGGAAGTGAAGTTCCGCATTTAGAACTAGATCTAAAGGTATAACACTAACACAAATTTTTAGTTGAAAAATGAATTATGAGATTTCCATAGTAATGAAAATATTGGAATCGAATGAATCTGAAAACAGTCCTAGAAAATTTTGTAACGATTAGTTTAGAAATTTAGACGTGAAATAGCAGCAGCTCCTCCGAAAGCACTAAAAGCACACCAACTCAGAACCAGAGATTTTTCCTACAGGGTAACAACTACAATCACACAAATAAATGTATGCTACAAAACTAAAGGAAGGCGGTGTTTTGTCTTCTAATGAGCGATGTTTCAGTGACTTGTCAAAATGTTGACTTACTCAAGTATTTAAGTTGTGAGAGGATAAAGCATGACAGACAGAGTAGGATTATGGATAGTAAGCTGTTCATTTAGCAAGCTTAACCTTGTCACACTATAATATTGTATGCTCTTTCCAGTGAAATCATTCGCTTCCTCGCTGCCATGTGCCTTAAAACTATTTGCCATTAAAAGCTTATAGAATAATAAGGTCCAGCTAAACTAGGAAGTGTGCTTATTATTTGAGAAAGGAAATAGAAAATGGCAAATGTTTTGTATTGTATTGGTTGTGTGATATTTCAAAGAAAAACTTACACAAGAAACTGAGAAAGTGATGGTCTTGAGTTATGAATAAGTCACTACAGACTCAAAGGACATTTTCTTCTGGCAAATCTGTAACATAATCCAATTCGAACTTTTCAATTCGACGAATCAAAGTTGATTACCGATGAAGATTGTCCTCCTAGATCAGCGCTATAATCAGATGCCGCATCTTATTACTCAACTATTTGATCACCGAAACCATAGATTCAAATGACTTTCACCCCGGCAACTGGGCAGAACTAAAGAGGGCAGCATTCCCCCAATGATACTAAAGTCATTCTGGCTCCTCTTTCGATCTGGGCATTGCACTCAGTTAAGCTCTTACGAATCCAAGCTCAATCCAACTAACCCAAATACATACCCTGCATATGGTATTTCAACTCCAGACACCAAACATCTATACAAAAGTTAAAGAGAATAAACTCTAGATCAATTTTGCTTTGATCAAACCCTTTAGAAACTGCTTTTTTCCTTGGATACAGAAAGCATCTTATGCTTATTTACCTTGAGTAGGAGAAGAGACTCTTATCCGTCACTTCAGCTCACACAAGGTGTGTACAAAGAAATAAAGAAAAACTAACAAAAATCGATTAGCCACGATTATTTTGATTTCACTTTGTAGTAGCTGTGTTTATTTATCCAAATGGTATTTTTTCTTTTTTTTTTTTTTGAGCAAGAAATGCTTTGGTAATCTCAAAAGCAAAAGACATTCAAGCAAGTTTAGAATGTGTAAATATCGAATTATGTTGTTTTAGCAAAAATAGCAAAAAAAACACATATGTTTGTTTACACTTAGTTATTTGCGCACGAATTATGATGTTTTGATTTCGTTCTCCAAATCATTTTCCACTTACTTTTTTTTAATTTTTTTTTTTTTATATACAAAAGTGCTTTCAATTCAATTTGAGTGGCAAACATTTAAAGCAAAATTGTGTGTGAAAATATTGATTTAAGCGTTATAAGTTGTTGTTGCTGTGGATAAGTGATGCAAGTGCACTTGGAGTCATTGAAAATATTCCAGTTTTTCCTCTTTCTGCTCGAAAACTTTCACTGCAATTAAATTTCGATAAAATATCAAATATTCCTATGTACTTGGTATACACTTACATGTACATAGGTACATTTATATACAATAGGGTGGGTTGAAATTTTTTTTTTTTCAACAACTAAGCAATTATTTGTTCCATACAAAATAAAAAATTGTATAAGAAAATGGCTTAACATTTTAAAAATTAGATAAATATCAAATTTCAGTAGACAGAAAACTATTCATCCCTACTGATTTAAAACTGCCTTGGGACGTAAACCAAAGTTATGAATAGATTTTTTCTCAGTCGGAATCAAATTCTTGCTGAATAATAATCGAATTTTCTTTAGGTACATACATACATATGTGTCATCTTTACATTGCATCAATCTCTCTTAATTATTATGTGCCACACAATTTTTTTCCATTTGCTTTACCCCATTCGTTCAATAACTTATTTAAAAATCAATTGGGCCTTTTAAAATTGTTCAGTAAAATATTTTTAAAATTAATTTAAAAATTTTTCTTCAACCCACCCTAGTGTGCAAATGTATCTTTGTATTTGTGTTTATCTACAACTGCCCACTGTAAAGTAAACAATAAATACTCTCTAGTTGACTTGTTAATGCTTCAAATTATGCGAATTCTTAGTGCTTCATTGCGTTCCATCGATTTTGTTTACTGTTGTTGTTGTTGATGGCGCAGTTCATGCTGTTTATTGATTTTGTTTTGAAATTGTATTTATTGTCAATAGTTGCGGCAAAAGCAAAACACAAACGTTGGTTTATGTGAATTTTGTTTCTTTTCTTAAGTTCTAATTAGTTCAAGAAATGTGTAAACAAAATTAAGAACAAATTAATTAGTGCGTCAATTGTTGTTTTGCTATACAAGGAAATTCATTTTGAGTAGAAAATTGTTTAGTCAAGTGACAGCTGACTTTGAAGAGATAATTTTGTAATAATTTTGATAAGCAAAAATATATTCAATATAAAGGGAAAATAAAAAGGTTAAAAGTTCCGGGATTCCGAATTGTTTTAAATACTTTTTGTAGATCAAAATTTTTCCTCCATCGATTTTAAATGAAGAGAAAAATATGAGTGCACATATAAAGGTCGAAGGTTTCGGGATCCCGAATTATTTTAGATACTTAACTATAAGGAATTATTTTTTTCGGGATTTTCTGGACTTGAAAAACTCTTATTTGGTCACTATACTTTATTTTTGACAGTTAATTCGATGACCCATATACCATTCAAAAAAAGAAACCCGATTTTTGTTGGCCCACCCTAATGTATACATTTAAATTGTTTTAAAGAATATACTTTATAGTAATACCCTACTTACTAGTAGCAAATTTTGTTTCAAACAACTGCATTTATGCAATATTTCATTTAAACGCAAAAGTAAAACAAAAAAAATTTTATTCGTGTTATTTATGAAATTTCCAATTTTAAATTATTTTCATTATTTTTGTTGCATTTCAATGATATTTTCTGGAATTTCTGCTATTCGCTGCAGGTAAACACTCAATGCTTATTTAGACGTATGAATACCGCTGCATAGAGTCACATTTACAGTTGTGTTCAATATAATAGTAGTGAAATTCAATTCGATATCGTTTGACGAAATAAGAAGAAGCTGTGTTTTTAACAATTTTCATTTAAATTTTAGCAAAGTCTATAACACAATCTACGCCCAAGGTTTACACGAAGCTCTCAGTACTATTATATTTCACACAACTGTAAGTATGTGATTGCATTTACGCGCAATTCAAAATTCAATTTTATTTGGTTTTTCGTCGGCACCTTTGATTGTTGCTTAGATTGTTTACGCTACGAGCGAAATTCCATAATGCAAATTCAATTTACTTTTTTGAACGATAGCATGTAGTTTATATTTTAGTGTTGAACATTTTTAATGCTTCTTATTGGTATTGCGGTATGGGGGTGAGTGATTGAGAATGAGTTACTAATAATATTTGCTATATTCGTAGATACCCTATGTAAAGAAAAGCGAAAGTGGAAAAGGGAAGGGATAAGGACAGAAGGAGAATGAAATCTTCAAGTAAGAATTTAACTAGAGATATGTCTGCATTGGCCATCGATTCTCATTTCAGACTCAAATGTTTTCTGCGTCCAAATATAATACCGATTTTGTATGTTATCTGAAAAAAATTAAATTGTTTAAATAAAATTAAAGTTCGATAAATTTATTAAATAATTTTTTGCGCAGACACTCTCACTTTACTTGACTAATATCACTTTAGGTAGACTCAAGTTTTTTCGAAATATGGATGGTAAGCGGCTTTCTCGGATTTCTTCTAAAAAACAGTACAGATAACCGATCGCCCAACTCTACAAACATTTATCATAACAATTAATGAAATACGATTAATTTGTTCGCTGTAAACATTTTTTAATTATTTGAAATTATGAACGTCCATTCAACACTTCTGAATGTTAGCAAAGCGAATGAGGACCAATTTGGAAAATTTAAACACTTTATAATAACTTTCACTTAACTACACATGAATGTCACTTACCATTACTTACCACCCAGCAAAGTATACACTTAGTCTAGGATGAATATGGCAGCAGTAACAAAGGAGAAAGTAAATAATTTCTTTGAGCATGGTCTGGGTTGGGTCACTTTGTATAAAAAATTATACAAAAAATATTCGAGTGATCTGTGATTATTGCACAACATTTTAGTTTTATAACAAATAAAATTTCAATTTTGATTCAAGCTTTTTTATCACTCAAATATTTTTGAATAATAAATAAAATTTTAGTTGTTATTTTTTCGATACTTCTCATTCGAATTTTTCATAATGCCCATTCCTTACTCCTACCGTTATTTTATTATATGTCTGCGCCTAAAAGTATGCTGCAAAAACCTTAATTTAACTAAACCCACCTTAACCCAAACGGCACTAATTGCGTTCTTTTAAATAAAATGAACCAATCGCGTTCAACTCTCCCCAGATATGAGTCCCACAATTTGTTTCCAGTTTTTATGCAATCGTGGAAGTTGTCTACATTCCACTGCTTTGTTTAAATGTTTATTTAATTTAGTGAATGAAATAATTATTGTTGTGGGTGTTGCGTATTAAAAACATACAATTTTGTTTACGGTATTTAGCAATTAAATTTCACTAACAAAACATATGATTAAGCAATCAAGCCAAAACACTTAAAGCGTGAGAATATGCAAATGGGGGAACAGTTGCTCTGATGTCTATTGGTCTACCCTGAATACAACCCAATTAGTTGTAAAATACTTGACCGAAATGAACCGCCCTCAAACTAGTTCTAATTAGAGCAAAGGTGTTGATAATGGTTTGAAAGAGATTCTGGGTCTTAGTACTATTTGCAAACCGATTCCGGGAAAATGAAAAGGTGTATCGCTGAGTTGGAGTGAGACTTAGGGAGGGAGTAAGATAGAAACATTTTACAGAGCCTACAAAACGACCAATTTTTGAGTTTCTTGGTAGAAATAGCAGGAAGAAATATTGCATCATAGTACAACTTCTGGCTGGCCTGGAAGTTGATAATAAAAACACGTCAAGAGTGGAAAGCTCAGCTGACTGGAAATCTGCCAGGAAGCTGCCCATAAAATGGTATTAATTTTAGTCGATAGAATTACGAAATAGGTGACAGCATTCTACCAAGGGGTAGCTTTATGTAGCATACTAGCAGGGCTGTAATTCAATTTCAGTTTTTGTAGCATACTTTTAGGAGATAAAATAATTAGTCTCTCCAGGCGAGGATATTTCCCCGAAGGTATTCCTATTTGTTTTTGAATTTGGTAGTAAAAGAAAGAAGGAAACCTGCCTTGAGTTGTAAAGAGTAGTTAGAGAAAGGCTTGATGTCGGTCACTTAAATTAAGTGGCGTCAGTTTTCGCTAAAAGGGGACAAACTACTACGGCAAGCAGCTTCGATATATTTTAATCACTCCAATGTGAACTAGCCCTTAAGGCTATTTAAAATTATTTGCTTTAGGGGAAAATTTCCTCTTAACGAAAGTGCTATCTTTGAACTTAAGCTGTAAAGTTAAATGTTAGAAAAGTTTCATTGAACAGCAAACTTGCCACCATAGAATATGTATGTATGTATGTGTGAGGATATATCTACTTGACCAGCTTGAAACCAGCTACAACAGCAAAGCGATAGAGGCAAAAGAAACATACGTACATAGAGACTTGGCCAGCATATGAGCAAGTTTTTCTTCTTGTAATATAAGAAAATTAATTGAGAACGGAAAATGAAACTTAAATTTATAGAGAAACAAACATTAGCACAGGAAAGAGTATTTAAACGAAAGTTACTAAAATAGTTTTGTTGCAACAACAACGACTTGAAATGTTATTTGTGCTCAGTTAAGTGCTTACACACATTAAGGCACAAACACATGTATGTATATAGGTATCTATGAGCTTTTTATTAGGGTTTATTAAAATGTATTAAGGGAACAATGTTGAGAATGTTACTGAAATATTTTGAGAAAATGAAATGAATCATGAAATATCTGAGCAATTGTGTTATAAGCTGAGCAAATATTTTCTAGTTATTATTTTTTTTTTTGTGATATACCCCAATGTACAATTTATTTCTCACACCTTTTCAAAGTAAGCAAACATAAAAATTAAGCTTTTATTTAATTCCTACTCGTAATATAAATTTGAAAATATTTTACTAGAAAAATAAGTGAATTTCCAGCTAGGAATAAAGTTGCAACACACTAGCGTAAAGCTGTTGTGTCAAGATTAAATCATTTTTCAAATCAAGATAAAATTTTCTCTTTAAATTTAATAAGCAAAGTGTAAAGAAATGAAAATAGTTGAAAAAGTCGAACTAAACTAGCAACAAATACTAACTAACTAATCGAAATGTGTTTATTTAACTTAATGTGCTTGCATTTGGAAAATTTATATACACTTGCGAGCAAAATTTTTGTACTGATTATTGGTACTATCTTCTTCAAACAAGCAAACATACGTCACTTTGGAAATATTCAATGTCAAAAAGAAAAAATTTTGTATTTTGTGAGAAAAAATAATAAATAAATCCAATAACAATTCGAAGAAAAACTACGCTATTTTAAAAAAATTAAAAAAAATATTAGGTATGCAGCGTCTTAGCTCACTACAAACACTTTACCGCCAACTGTACATATTTGTGTGTAAATAGGCTTACTATTTATTTCACGTAATGCTCATTCCATGTTTATATTAAATAAGTAGTATGTTTGCTTTCTCAGTCATATTTGTACGAGCAACGCAAATAACTATTAAATCTCATTGTCTTAGGACGAAGGTAAATATGAAGTAATTCCTGTGTAAATGTCAATACAATCAGTAGGAAAATGTATTTGTTATAAATATGTATGTGTGTAGAAGATGTTTCTAAATTTGTTATAGCAAATGTAGTGTGTGCTGAGAGAGAGAGAGAGAAAAGAGTGGTCTCAAAAAAAAAGTCCGGAACTCTGCTTTAACCTCAAAAAATTTTCAAAAAATATCAAATGATACCGAAAATTATCAAAATATGATGCGAAAATTATATTAAAAAAAGTTTCGCAATGTCACTAAAAACGATCGCAAAATGTTTCATAAATCATCCCTAAGCATATTATTTTGAATAAATAAATCCACACTTTCACTGAAAGAGAATCAAATTAATATTATGTTGAATAATATCGAACATCCCTATCGAAACCACACTCACCGTACAAGATCAACTGCAGCCAACAACTGAGACAGCGATAGCTATATATATCAGCGAGAATAACCTAGATAAAGAAAACGCATTCCAATACCTTAATTATAATCGTTATTTTTTAATCGACATAATTTTTTTGGTTTATTTCAATTTATAAGTACTCCTTCTAATCTAATCACCTCATTCTTTCATGCTCTGCACAACGGTGAATAGCGAATAACCCATTTTGGCAGTTTTAAAAAATGAATCAATATGAATACGCATCATACCGCCAGCTGAAACGGTAACTTCCTTCAACGTTAATTGTACAAATATAACAACACTACGACGAAAAAGGCGTGGCTGTGTCATCCAATTACTACGAAATATCGCATAAGATAATGCATGAAATTCTGCTTCTATCATACTACCATAATAACAACAAGGAAATAGTTCACTCATTATAGCAAAAATATGAAATATATAATATAAATAACTTAATAGATTATCAGCATAAAATAGTAAATAAATGAGACCAATAACAACATTTATGCCAACAGCGATAAATTGTATCATATAACTGTGAGATATAATGCGCTCCAACACTCTGGTTGTGCTGAAAAAAGATAGAAGAAATAGCGTGTTAGAATAGTTTGGAATTCGAAAACGATGAAGTCGGCGGGGAGCCATACAATACATATCGAAAAAAATAATCGACATAGATTAAGACTTAGTAAAGAAAGCTCTTAGAATGAGTAGTGAGATCAAGTCAGCAGTGTCAGGAGGTGTTTACTTTCCGTATTTAGTCGTTTACTATTTTTATTTGAAATATGCACAGTCGATCGGTCCATATTGTACATAAATTCTAAATGATTAAAAAAAACGCTAACATTTTTTTTTTAAATTCCAAAATTAAAAAAAAGAAGTTTAAGCAATTTTTGGAAAATATTCTCCAATTTTTTTTAATATTAAAATTTTAACAAAAAATGTTGTTTAAATTTTCGTTGTTATATTGTTATTGAATTCTAATTGATTTTAAAAAAAGACTAAAAAAAATAAAAAAGAAGAAATTTAAGCAACTTTTGAAAATAATTTAAAATTTTGCTTTAATATTAAAATTTTAACAAAAAATTTTTAATAAATTTTCGCTGTCTATGTTATACCTATGTTCTAATTTATTTTAAAAAAGGACTTGAAAAAAATTAAAAAAATAAAAAATTTTAGCATTTTTGAAAAAAATTCTAAGTTTTATTTGGAAAAATATTGAAATTTTCTTAAAATTTTCGTGAACGTTTTATACATTTCTAAAAAAAAATTTTAATTAAAAAATATCTTTAAATTTTCGTGAATTTTTCTTCCATTCCTAAAAGAAAATGTATTGCTTTTGTATTATAAGAAATAAAGTAAATTTTCAACAAAAAATTTTGATTTGACTTACCTAAATAAAAGTCTATAGTCTTCAATGCAATCGATAAGTTCGCTATAATTTTTCGCCACCTCCTTCTCATTGTCATCATGACCAATACGAGCTACGCGTCTTGCCAACAAATGCACATGTCCAGCGAGGGCACACATAACAATCGGCCCATAAACATCATTTGTTAGATTTTGTACAATTTGTATATTTAACGCATAATTTTGAAATATTACAATTAACCAATATTTCCAACGTGCATCATGCCAGTCAAGTAGCACATAAGCCGGATATAGAATATCGGCGTTCCACATTGCCGAAAACATAGCCATAAATGATACAGCAAAATAAACGATCGTAAAGAAGATTGTCATTTGTAGTGAACGTTGCAATATATATTTTCGATAATATTGTTTATCTTCGGTAGTTTGTACACGTTTATCGAATTGTTGTAGAGCAGTTGTGATATGCAACATTTGACCCAAATGAGCTCGTAATAAGAAATGTTTAATCGTACAAGCAGTTGTGGATAGAGCAATTGTGCCATTTATAAATACATCTTCACCATTTTTGGCAAAAATGATGCCGAGTATGAGATGTGCGGGAAAGGCGAGTGAAGCGATGCAAGTTAAGAATATATCATAGATCCGTATCAAATATTTATTGCGATTAGTAGCGAACCCCAAAATGTTCCAATAAAGGTTGAGAAGTTTGAATATATTTAGAATATTAATTTTTGTATCCATTTTCGGGAAATAAATTTTGATTTCTTTCGTTGCTGAATTACAAGCTAGGTATGACAAGTCACTTCTATTCAAACAATTTATTTAAAGCTTTTTTATTTGGTTCATAAATTGGAGGATGAGGGCATTTGTTTGTGTTTATGCGTGCGCGTTTGGAACAGAACTTTGTGAAGGTGTGTAATTAAGTTATTTAATTACTATTTATGGTAATGGTGCTTTAATTAAATAGGTGACACTTTTTAATTACTATGGCTGTAGAACTTTATACAATACAATAATTACGCTCAAGTAGTTTATTGGAAAATTGAAACATAGTCGTATAAATGTATATATTAAAATTTAAAAATTTAATAAATTATACTTTAGTTAAAAAATCAAATCATAAATGAAAAATTATTTATTCAAATTAGAATTAAAGAAATATTAATTTTTTTTTTCATAAAAAGTCAAATTTATTTATAATGCTATTTAGATTAACATTTCCATACAAAGTTTTAGTTATAAAAGCTTATAAACCTTTTTATTTTTTATGAGTAAAAGCGTACTTATTTTATATTTAAAAATAATTAATTTTAATTTAAATACAAATTAATATTCCAGTTGAAAAATAGTTGATAATTAATAATCATTTAAAGTTTTTATAAATAATTAAGTCCTCACTAACAATTTAAATTTAAATGTAATAAAGAAAAAAAAATTAACTAACGGTTTGATTCATAATTTTCCTGAGAATCTGTTTAATGATAGATTACCACTTTTTCAAATGTATAATGATTATTTTTGAAATAATTAAAAATAATCAAGAAAAAATCAGACCTGTTAAATAATGATTACTAGTTAATCGTAAGCATTACCTGTTTGATTTATTTTCTTTATAAATTTATAATGATTATTTGTCAAGAGAAGATCACGATTTTTCAAAATTATTAAAAACTAACAAAAAAAATTTAAGTAATCGAAAAAACTGTTTTTGATTACGTTTAATTATTTTCGATTTCTTTTTTTTATTTTTTTCAATAATCGTAAAAAATCATAATTTTTTTGGTTTTTTTAGCCGTACTCGATTTATCAATTGCCTTTGAAAACAACTAAAAAATTTGATTACCAATTTAAAAATCTGTCTAATCAATATCGATTAAATTTATTTGTAGGAAGTATCTTACCCTTTAAATCGATGAGCCCTTATTGGAGCACAGATAAACTATCGGTTTCATCGAATCCAAACAGGGAATGCCTAAAGTTCTTCTTCACTTTGTGTAAATTGACATTATCCGCGATTAAAATGTGGGTAATGGTCTTAGAAAGCGCAAGTGACCTAACAGTCAAACATGCAACCCAGCAATCCACAACTAGGCAATAGAAAATATTGCTGGCATTTCTATTTTCTGCGACATTGTAAGATTGCAACGCGATTAGCAAATATTAAAACGCCCCACATGATTTAATTACAGGCTTCATAGCAAAATTTTGCATCGTTTAGCAACCTAAACACTGACGCACTAATGACCATTTCACTTCATATAAAACCAACAACTAATTACAACATTACATCAATTGTTACTTTAAACTACTTGAAAGGACAACTCAACTAAAGGACAAACTAAACTAAATTAATAAAAAAAAAATTTATAAAAATGTCACCACGTCATATCGATACAATGGCCATATTTCGTCGTCTATTCATCACTTGGCGTGTACTTGGCATCGTACTTTGGCCATTCAATAAATATCTACGAATCGTTTATGATCTACTAATGAATTTCTTTGTTACATTTCTTTTTCCGACTCATTTGGTTTTGGGTATCATTTTTGCCACCACACAAGATCAATTCTTTACCAATTTGGTAATTGGTATTGCATGCGGTTCATGTTCTTTAAAACATTTACTCATACGATATCGCTTAAGTGATATGTTAGAAGTGAATGATATATTCTCACGCTTAGATTTGCGCATACAAGTGCAAAGTGATTATGAATATTATAAAAGCTTTATTGAGCAACCATGCCGATTTATGGTGAATCTATTTACACGTTGTTACTTTGCTGTAGCCATAACAGCTTTGATTACAGCGCTGGTAACGGGTGAATTACTTTATCCGGCTTTTGTGCCATTGGCATGGCAAACATCAACTGTACAATATATTTTGGCTCTGATTTTTCAATTTATTGGTGTTTGCTTACAAATCGTACAGAATATAGCCAATGATGCTTATGGGCCGGTTGTACTTTGTATGCTGTCTGGTCATGTGCGTCTATTGGCAAATCGCGTATCGCGCATTGGACACGATATGGAGGATACTAGTGAACAGAATTATCGTGATTTGACTGTATGCATTGAGGATCACAAGCTGCTGATGAGGTGATGTTGGGTTTGAGTATGGCAATGTGATATTATAATATACATCGCAATATCTCAATATTATATACATATATGTATCCTTATTTCCAGCATCAGAGCATTATATTATCACAATGTCACATCAGACAGTCTCAATATCTGAATACCATAACATTATAACGTCATACCATCATACTATATCTAATAATATCACAACATCATAATTATATCATTATATCACAATACCTTAACATCATACTTATATTGTATCATAACATCATAATATCATAACACCATCAATTCACAATGTTATATTATAATAACATCACAATACCATAATATCACATCAGCATAATATCATAACATCACAACATCATAAACGCACAATATTATAATATCATAACATCACAACATCATAATATCACATCAACATAATGTCGCAATATTATTAACCCACATCATCACAATGTCATAACATCGTAGTGTCTTGACATCATAACATCATAAATCATAATATCATAACATCCTAATATCACAACATCATAAATCATAATATCATAACATCCTAATATCACAACATCATAATATCATAATATCATAGCATCATCAATTCACATTATTATAATATAATAACATCACAATACCATAATATCACATCAGCATAATATCATAATATCACAACATCATAAACGCACAATATTAGATATAATATCATAACATTACAACATCATAACATCACATCATCATAATATCGAAACATTATTAACTCACATCATCACAATATCATAACACCATAGTGTCATGATGTCATAACATCATAAATCATAATATCACAATATCCTAATATCACAACATCATAAACTTATAAAATAATAATACCACAACATCATAATAGCAAAATAGCGCAACATCGCAAGACCAAAATAGTAAAATATCACTTCATTCAATATCAAAATGACAATGTGACATTTGTATAATAATATCACATCATCACAATATCAAAATAACAGAATATTACTTTATCTTAATGTATGTGATATATATCATTTTCACATTAACTTTCATTTACTTACAGCACCTCCAACATAGTTGAACGCATCGTGTCCGGCAGTTATCTGGTGCAATTCGTTGGCGTTGGTATTAACCTTTGCGTTGGTCTCGTTTATTTACTTTTTTTTGCCAATAATTATTTTGCTTACGTTTATTATACGTTGCATATAATGGCAATCATGTTTGAATTATTTCCCTGCTGCTACTTTGGCAGTATGTTGGAATTTGAATTTCATAATTTATCTTATGCTATATTTAGTAGTAATTGGCCCATGCAGCCACGCCCATTTCGTCGTAATGTGGTCAATTTTACGGAATTAACATTGAGAGAGGTGACTTTGTATGCTGGTGGTATGATTCGTATTAATTTGGATTCATTTTTTGCTACATGCAAAATGGGCTATTCGTTCTTTACTGTAATTCAGACCATGAAGTAAAGGAAAGCAGCGTATTGGATGGGGCTTAAGTGATTTTATGCAGTGCAGTAGTTGTCTCATAGTTTCCCACGTGTAACTCACAAAACCTTAGACACATAAATCAGCACATTTAAAGCACTAACAAATAAATGCTAAAAAAAAACAATGGTCTTTTTTATTCATAATGTCGTTGCTAGGGAAATTTGCTCTGCTTGACTAAACAAGTTTTTGAATTAAAATCAACAAAAAAAAAATTGACAAACAGAAAGAATGAGAGCTGGAAATCATATCTCACAAGCGATGGATAGCGAGTATGACTCCGATCGATCATAACGCCACCTAGCAGATTTTTTTTCGTTCAAATTTTTATTGACTATGCTTATAGGTTCAAGTCCTTAATACGACGAGAAGTTAATAAAAAATCGATGGCGTATTCCTAGGATTTTAATGTATTGTTAATTTACTCGATTATTGCGCCACCCAGCGGATTTTCGTTTTTGTAGAGGTTGTATTGGTATTGAGCGTTAAAGTTGCTGTTTCAAGCACCTATACTTCCGAAAGTTAGAGAAAAATCGATTACAAGATTCCTAATCGACTTTTCAAATAGCTTAATCCGTGGCCCACCTAGCGGAATTTCCTAAGCAAATATTTTATTTTCATGGTGCTCTGAAGTATGTGACAATTTTGAAGTCTCTAACTTAGAGAAATACTTTACTCTCTATCTATAAGCCATCTAGCGGAATTTCCGGTCCAGTACGCCCTCTAGCGGAATTTTTTACTTATATTACACTATCTTGTGTTTAACGAAAAAATACTTTGAAAAATTCCAAACTTTCCTATAAAAACGAGAAAAAAATGTCTGTATTCAGCCAGCGCATAAAAGCTTTTCTGAATTTTAAATGTCTTCTAGCCATACAAAAAATGTAATCGTGATCTAAGGAAGCAAGCGGGTATACTTTTCAACTTGACAGCTGTCAATTAAGAAAGCTTTAACCGCACACTAAAATAAAAACAGCCACTCTTATCGCTAGAGACTACCGAATACATTTAGCATGATTGATAAACAAACACAAACAAAAAATAGTCAAAACATCACACACAAATTAATTGTCTGTCAAAATGATTAAATGGGTTTGTGCCAGCAGTAGTTTTATACCTTTTATATACTGTTTGATTTAGAAAATTCCGCTTAGAGTGCTTATCAATAATCAGTGTATTATCTTTTGTGTCAATCTACTTTTAAAAGTTTGTCAAGTTCTATGAAAATATGAAATTTGAAAGCGCTGCTCAAAAAGGACGCCACAGCTTTTATGCTATTAAGCAGATAGTGCCACATCGGCCTACACTCCGCAAAATTTATATTATATAAGTTACATACATATATATATTTTAGCAACTTTTCTAGAAGCAAATCAGTATATTTACAACATTTTAATTATATAAAAAACAAAATCGCATTCATACTCAAGTGTATACAAATATCACTCATACGCCATGGAGTGCTATATGCAAATTAAGGTCACCATGTGTATATACATACTTATGTTCATACATATAAAATGTGAAAGCTAATATTGAAGTTATACATATGTACGTATGTATTACTTTTTCGCATACAAAATTTTTACATTTCTCAATTATTTAAAACACTTATTCACCTTTTCACTGACTATCCAAGCAAAATGGTTGCAGCACTCAGTTGCACTTACCGCACTGCCGCCAAGGGCTTAACCCACAAAAATACATATGCACATCAGACTGTTTTGTAAAAAGCATGAAAAAGATTTTGTAAGTACCAAATTAAAAAAATTATAGAATTTTTCAATCTGTGAGAAAATGATTTAAAATAATTCAATGAAATTGAAAATTTTTTGTTTTTTGAAAAAAATAGAGTATTTGAGAAATATTTTAGAAAAAAATATGGTTTTTTCTCAATCAAATTTTAGTTGGAATCGACTCCTTCCTACTAGCATGAAATTTGGTGAAGAAAATCTTTTCGTCATAAAACAAAGTTCTGCAAGTTCAAAATTTCAGATTTTTTTTAAACATTTATTTTCTCGAACAAACTTTAGAACTTTCTAATAAGGACTTAGAGTCATAAAAATAAAAGAAAAATTCTAGATTTTTGAAATCTAAAAAAATTAATTTCAATATTAATTTTTAGTTTCAAATTTTTTGTATACACATTCATAATTATCTTAAGATATCTCGAAAATTTAAATGGATGTTTTTTTTTAAAAATAAAAATTTTTAAAATTACTTCACTTGCTGCAACACCCTATTATACATACACACACAAAGTTCACTCACAGACCTCGTACCAGCGTTTTAAGTAAAAAATAATGAGGCAAGTAAGGTCTTAACCGACTGGATTGCTTCTTCTTCTGCCTTAAATGCATGTTAATGTAAAATTTTAAAATGTGTATTTAATTTCGAAAGCAGACACGTACATCCATATGTATGCAACAAAGTAGTCATGTGTGTAAGTGTGTGAGTAGCCGTTTGCCATTCTATTTTCAGGAAGTTTAAAATTCTGTTAATTGAAATCGCCGAAAGATATTGGGCTGAAATGCAACTGGCATTAAAATAATTAAGAAGAAGAATTAAATAAAGATCAGTAAGAGGATAAAAGCTGCTTAACATCGCAAAACAAATTAGCCAGCGTAAAATGCCAAATGGAAAAAAATCGAATGTGGAAAGTGAATATAATGACGTTTGATGAGGGCTGATTGAAAACGCGTTAAGTTGCGTATACGCAGTGGCGGGTCATAGAATGGAAATAAGTATTTGTGAATGTGAATTTCTAGAGTAGATATCTGTGGCAAGCTTTATAAAAGGCTTTTTAGTAATCTGTGTATACATTGACATGGCATTCAGCTAAGAAGACGCTATTGCAGTAGTCTGTGAACAGAGCCAAAGTTGTGGCTGTGGGCCGACCAGATACAACCGCAAATTGTTGAACCCAAACCCTTAGAAAGTTCTACGAAAGATAAGGGAAGACTACTTCGCAATTTGGGGATCGAAGCATAAACAACAACAATCTACTCACTTATTTGAACATAACCCAGTCGACGCCAAATCATCAAGATTAACCTATTTATAAAATTTCCACCCAAACACCGACAGGCAACTTCAAATAGTTTTAATCTGAGCTCATCATACCTTTAAGGCGTTTCTTGTTTATCGCCTGCAAATAACCTCATAAAGTTGATATATACCTCTAACTGCTGTTAATGCGAATTTCTATGCAAATCAGCAATGCAGTTTCAATGCAACATACTTGTGTGTATGGTTAGCCGCAGCCAAACGTGCATAAGTAGAAGACAATAATTACGAACAATTGTGTTAAGAACAACAACACAAGCATGGTTGACTACTCAAAATCGTAGATCTGTCATACGTAAAGGTGTAGCAAGGAAGCATAGACTTGTGAGCTCTTATCCTCCTCTCCCACTAACGCCAGAAATTTTCTTCTACCTTCCAATTCTCTTTTACGATCTCACATCGTCATTTGTTCGTTAGCACAGCTTTCTTCTTCCTTTCGTACGCCTATAATTTAAGTTTATGACT